>WHPX01000456.1:0-338676 GCA_011057435.1 Actinia equina
TCGTCCATGTCTTTTTGGTCCAAAAAACACCCATGTTTGACACTTTCACAAAAAATTCATCTTTTCTCAAAGGTGTGAAAATGACCCAAATCGTATCAAAACCATGGGCTATAGTCCATGCTTTTTTGTCCAAAAAACACCCATTTTTGAACATTCACAAAAAATTCATCTTTTCCTCAAAGGTGTGAAAATGACCCCAAAATCGATTCAAACACCATGGGCTATAGTCCATGCTTTTTGTCCAAAAACACCAATTTTTCAACTTTCACAAAAATTCATCGTTTCTCAAAAGTTTGTGTGAAAATGACCCCAAAATCGATCAAAACCATGGGCTATAGCTCCATGCTTTTGTCCAAAACACCCATTTTTCCAACTTTCACAAAAAATTCATCTTTTCTCAAAAGGTGTGAAAATGACCCAAAATCGATCAAAACCATGGGCTATAGTCCATGCTTTTTGTCCAAAAACACCCCATTTTGAACATTCACAAAAATTCATCGTTTCTCAAAAGGTGGAAAATGACCCAAAATCGATCAAAACATGGGCTATAGTCCATGCTTTTGTCCAAAAACACCCATTTTTCAACTTTCACAAAAAATTCATTTTTTCTCATAAGGTGTGAAATGACCCAAAATCGATCAAACCATGGCCTATAGTCCATGCTTTTTTGTCCAAAAACACCCAATTTTCAACTTTGACAAAAAAACTCATTATTTCTCAAAGGTGTGAAAATGACCCAAATTGATCAAAACCATGGCTATAGTCCATGCTTTTGTCCAAAAACACCCATTTTTCAAACTTTCACAAATAATTCATCCTTTCTCAAAAGGGTGTGAAATGACCCAAAATCGATCAAAACATGGGCTATAGTCCATGCTTTTTGTCCAAAACACCACATTTTTCAACTTTCACAAAAAAATTCATCTTTTCTCAAAAGGTGTGAAAATGACCCAAAATCGATCAAAACCATGGGCTATAGTCCATTGCTTTTTTTGTCCAAAAACACATTTTTGAACTTTTCACAAAAAACTCATCTTTTTTCAAAAGGTGTGAAAATGACCCAAACGATTAAAACCATGGGCTAGAGTCCATGCTTTTTTGTCCAAAAACACCCAATTTTAAACTTTTACAAAAAATTCAGTCTTTTCTCAAAAGGTGTGAAAATGACCCCCAAAATCGATCAAAACCATGGGCTATAGTCCATGCTTTTTGTCCAAAAACACCCATTTTTGAACTTTTCACAAAAAATTCATCTTTTCTCAAAAGGTGTGAAAATGACCACAAAATGATCAAAAACCATGGGCTATAGTCCATGCTTTTTGTCAAAAAACACCCATTTTCAAGTTTCATTTAAAAATCATCATTTCTTAAAAGGTGTGAAAATGACCCAAAATCGCATCAAACTATGGGCTTAGAGTCCATGCTTTTTGTCCAAAAACACCCAATTTTGAACTTTCACAAAAATCATCTTTTCTCAAAAGGTGTGAAAATGACCCAAAATCGATCAAAACCATGGGCTATAGGCCAGGCTTTTTGTCCAAAAACACCCCATTTTTGAACTTTCACAAAAAATTCATCTTTCTCAAAAGGTGTGAAAATGACCCAAATATCGATCAAAACCATGGCTATAGTCCATGCTTTTTGTCCAAAAACACCCATTTTTGAACTTCACAAAAAATTCACTTCCTTCTCAAAGTGTGAAAATGACCCAAAATCGATCAAAACCATGGGCTAAGTCCATGCTTTTGTCCCAAAAACACCCTATTTTTCAACTTTCACAAAAAATTCATCTTTTCTCAAAGGTGTGAAAATGACCCAAAATCGATCAAAACCATGGGCTATAGTCCATGCTTTTTGTCCAAAAACACCCATTTTTCAAGTCATTACAAAAAATTCATCTTTTCTTCAAAAGGTGTGAAAATGACCCAAAATCGATCAAAACCATGGCTATAGGTCCCATGCTTTTTGTCCAAAAACACCCATTTTTCAACTTTCACAAAAAAATTCATCTTTTCTCAAAAGGTGGTGAAAATGACCCAAAATCGATCAAAACCATGGGCTATAGTCCATGCTTTTTGTCCAAAAACACCCATTTTTGAACTTTCACAAAAAAATTCATCTTTTCTCAAAAGGTGTGAAAATGACCCAAAATCGATCAAAACCATGGGCTATAGTCCATGCTTTTTGTCCAAAAACACCCATTTTTTCAACTTCACAAAATAATTCATCTTTTCTCAAAAGGTGTGAAAATGACCCAAAATCGATCAAAACCATGGGCTATAGTCCATGCTTTTTGTCCAAAAACACCCATTTTTGAACATTCACAAAAATTCATCTTTTCTTCAAAAGGTGTGAAAATGACCCAAAATCGATCAAAACCATGGCTATAGTCCATGCTTTTTGTCCAAAAACACCCATTTTTGAACTTTCACAAAAAATTCATCTTTTCTCAAAAGGTGTGAAAATGACCCAAAATCGATCAAAACCATGGGCTATAGTCGCATGCTTTTTTGTCTAAAACACCCCATTTTTAACTTTCACAAAAAAATCATCTTTTTCTCAAAGGTGTGAAATGACCCAAATCGATCAAAACCATTGGGCTATAAGTCCATGCGTCTTTGTCCCAAAACCACCCATTTTCAAGTTTCATTTAAAAAATCATCATTTCTTAAAAGTGTGAAAATGACCCCCAAATATCGATCAAAAACCATGCGTTATAGCCCATGCTGTTTTGTCCAAAAACACCAATTTTTGTGCAACTTTTGTCACAAAAAATTCATCATTTCTCCAAAAGGTGTGAAAATGTAAGCCCAAATCGATCAAACGCATGGGCTGAGAGGCCAGCTGTTTTGTCCAAAACACCCATGTTTGAAACGTTCACAAAAAAATGCATCCTTTTCCTCAAAGGTGTGAAAATGACCCCAAATCGATCAAAACCATGGGCTAGTAGTCCATGCTTTTTTGTCCAAAACACCCACCCATTTTTGAAACTTTCACAAAAAAAAATTCATCTTTTCTCAAAGGTTGTGAAAATGACCCAAAATCGATCAAACCATGGGCTATAGTCCATGCTTTTGTCCAAAAACACCCATTTTTGAAAATTCACAAAAAATTCATGTTTTTCAAAGGTGTGAAAATGACCCAAAATCGATCAAAACCATGGGCTATAGTCCATGCTTTTTGTCCAAAAACACCCATTTTTGAACTTTTCACAAAAAAATTCATCTTTTTCTCAAAAGGTGTGAAAATGACCCAAAATCGATCAAAACCATGGGCTATAGCCCATGCTTTTTGTCCAAAAACACCCATTTTTCAAACTTTCACAAAAATTCTCTTTTCTCAAAAGGTGTGAAAATGACCCAAAATCGATCAAAACCATGGGCTATAGTCCATGCTTTTTGTCCAAAAACACCCATTTTTGAACATTCACAAAAAATTCATCCTTTCTCAAAAGGTTGTGAAAATGACCCAAATCGATCAAAACCATGGGCTATAGTCCATGCTTTTTGTCCAAAAACACCCATCTTTTCAACTTTCACAAAAAATTCATCTTTTCTCAAAAGTTGTGAAAATGACCCAAAATCGATCAAAAACCATGGGCTATAGTCCATGCTTTTTGTCCAAAAGCACCATTTTTGAACCTTTCACCAAAAAATTCATCTTTCTCAAAAGGTTGGGAAAATGACCCAAAATCGATCAAAAATCATAGGCTATAGTCCATGCTTTTTGTCCAAAAACACCCATTTTTTCAACTTTCACAAAAAATTCATCTTTTCTCAAAAGGTGTGAAATGACCCAAAATCGATCAAAAACCATGGGCTATAGTCCATGCTTTTTGTCCAAAAACACCCATTTTTGAACATTCACCAAAAATTCATCTTTTCTCAAAAGGTGTGAAAATGACCCAAAATCGATCAAAACCATGGGCTATAGTCCATGCTTTTTGTCCATAAATAGGCCAGAAATGACCTATTTGGCATCATTCATAAATTTTGTCAAAACTGTGGTCTATAGTTCATGCTGTTTGCGAAGGAACAATACGAATGATGAGAGATGTACACAGACATGATTGATCTTTAGGAAATTTTTATTCATTTTGTCATGGTCATATATAAAGTTATTTTGTAAGGAAAAGTAAACAAGAACTGATCGAATACCATTAAACAACTATACAACTGTTTCCAGTTTGCAAATTACAATGTAAGAAAACATAGGTGTGTACCCACATCATATCACAGGGGTGGGGTGCGGACAGAAAATGAAATCACCCAATCTCATACCCCAGAGGAACCTAGAGGAGACATTTTTGTTGGTCAGCACTTTTCTTTTGCAACTTTTTTCAAGTTTGCTTTGACAAGCAAATTTAGATTTTCATGTCAGTTAACCATTTTATTTTACGGAAAAATGCCATTTGTATTGTTTGTTCTGAACCAATCAGGCTCTGGGTTTAAGATTGGAGCTCAACCAAATAAACAGGGGTAATATGCATATAGCAAATATAAGGGAAACCAATGACATACGGAGGTGTTGGGTGGGGTGGCCATACTATAGGGCTATGGGTGGAGATAGAACCCAACCAAATAAACAGGGGTAATATGCATATAGCAAATATAAAGGAACCAATGACATATGGAGGTGTTGGGTGGGGTGGCCATACTTATAGGGCTATGGGTGGAGAAAGGAATACTGTAGGGGTGAAGTGAGATGTGGTACCAATAGGAGTGACAATGATGGTCATCTGTCTGCAATACTATTAAGTATAGTAAGAACAGTATCAATAGTCTTGTGGTGTGGGTTGACTATATGCACTTCTCTCTTGGACAAAGACACTGGTTTTGTAGCTCATTAAATCCTCTATCACCTGAGAGTACAGTAAAATGATTTCTTTTGGCAGCAGAACATCCAGTTTTCCTGCCTGGAAAATAAATAAATGATGAAAGGAATGAAAAAATGGGATTTAGAGAAAAAAGATGCTTTGGACCATCACATTCCAGAGGCCATGTTAGATAACCAAACAATAGTCCGTACTCATTAGTATCATTCCCATCATTTAAAATGGCTGACGTCACATTTTGGTGCAATCTACTCCCTATAACCCCCTATAGCAACATGTTTTTTTAACCAAGCCAGATGACCTGACTAGATGTGCAAAGCATGATTTCAATCATTGAAAAAGATGCAATCCCATCAACCAACCAAATGCTCAATTCACTTGAGTGTAGTGGTGGCCATGTTGACAAAAGATAAATATTTGCAGCTTTTTTGCATGAAGTAAACCTTGAAACCCTACTCCGAAAACATGACTTGTGATTCAATTGGCTGATTGTCTTTCGTCAGATTGTCGGTGGTACATATATACCTGGACACATAGAGCAAAGTCTGCAGCATCTTTAGACCTGCCACATTTAGGGTGCAAGTAAAAGCAGTTCATTCTTCGTAAGTTGTTCAGCAGGGATGAGGAAACAGGTGGTCTCCAGCTTGTAGATCCTCCATGAAAACCCCACACAAATGTAGATGGAGAGAATGTCAGGTCTGAATCAAAGATCTTCTGCCAGTTGTCAATATCAATCTAATAAAAAAGGAAAACAAACAAAGCTCTCAATTTCAGTGCCAGAAGTTGTTCTAATTAATTCACAATTCTTTTCTCCTCACATTGCCTCACATTGAAACCTTAATGAGTGACAAGTGAAGCATATTTCAGTATATAATTACAATGAAATGTTGTCATTAGTTGTTATTATTATTATTATTATCGAATGGTTTACCGCTACCCACTTTACGATGCTAAATTTGTATTACGATGTAGTTTCCTACGAAACTAAAATAGGCTATAAGAGGATGGACTACATAGCAAGCTCATACATACCATGATAATATGTTTCATTGTTTTCAGTTTATCCATGGAGGGGGGAGATGATGAAGGAAATGGCGGACATTTAAATCATTTCTTGGTCTACATGAACAAAAGAATAGTATCATCTATTACAATGGATGTCAATTGTCAGCCTTATAGTATACCTAATAGAATAATATAGCCAGGCCGTCAATTGTCAGCCTTATAGTATACCTAATAGAATAATATAGCCAGGCCGTCAATTGTCAGCCTTATAGTATACCTAATAGAATAATATAGCCAGGCCGTCAATTGTCAGCCTTATAGTATACCTAATAGAATAATATAGCCAGGCCGTCAGTAAAGGATAAATTAACAATGACAAAAAAGGAGTAAAATAAGGAAGAAAGGAAGGAAGTAAGGAAGTGAATACCTTATCTTCCCTATACTAGTACTGGTGCTAGTATATATCACATTGATGTTTTGCTTACCTCAGTGAATACCTTTTCTTCCCCTATACTAGTACTGGTGCTAGTATATACCATATTGATGTTTTGCTTACCTCAGTGAATACCTTTTCTTCCCCTTTACTAGTTTACTAGTGCTAGTTTCATGTTTATCTTTGTTGTGTTGTAATAATGCCTTTAGTGTAGCGAATGTCTTTCCATGCTGAAAAATATGACACACACATACTTCAGATATTCATTGACGTATGCAGTTAAAAGAATAGCCTCATTTCACTGATGCATCACACAGGAAGTGACAAGAACATAACAAAAGTATAGGACTATACTGGAATGCAGGAATAGTTACAGCACACAACACTAAAGTATGACCACATCAATATACTGTATACTTTTAAGGACAGGCTTTTGTGTGACACATTTCAATGGGAAGCTGGCCTGTTTTATCGAATGAGGCATGTAAAAGCTTGTTATACACATGCATAGAAGTAAGCAAATACAAATGTGCTCATACTTTTGCACATGGCGCTGTAATTAGTGCTTACCATATAGCAAGAAAATGTTTTTTTAACAGGTATTTTTTTCCCCTTATTGTCTAAAATGTAAAAAAATCGTTGTATTAGATTTTCAACAAAATAAAGTTTCTAAACTTAAAAGTAAAGGAACTAAGGAAAGAAACTGTGTACAAGTGAACCTTTCTTGTTGTTTTTTGCAGTTTTTTTTGTTGCTTTTTGTTGTTATTGTCATCATCTGAAAGCAGGATCAGTGGATCTTGTCTTTGCTAAATAAATATGAAATAAATATTATAGATCTATAGACTAAATATAACATAGATACTCAATAGTCCCTTTCACAGTTCCCTGTGCATTTAAGAGGTAGCTGTGCCTTTGCATCAAAGCAAGATAAACTATGACCTTACATTGATAGAGACATATGGATAATAATATTCAAAATGTCAAAAAGGTCTCTATCATTGCAAGCTTACCGTTCATCTCACTTTGATACAAAGAACTACCTTTATAGATGGTGCAGAGAGTTGTGAAAGGAAATGTTGATGTTGCTATAAATAGGATACTACTTGGGTGCGCAGAGATACGAATTTTATCTTCGAGTGTTCAATTGATATCTCACAAGTCTTTTTTTGACTAAAAGTGTAAATTTTCATTTTTACTGAAAACAAGACATTTTTCAAGTAATTATGAAATTTATTTGTCTGAAAAGAACTTACTCTTTTGAATGGAGGAGGTCCAACACTACAAGGACTAGTACTTATGGAATCATTTCTTCTTGTTATTTCTTCTATGGCAATAACAGCAGCAGGGTCTCGGTAGGGTGAATCAAACAATTCTATAACATCACTTTGCTTCTTCCTACTACCATTGACTAATCTTGCTTCATCGCCCTTCATATTTTGTCTATCACTCGATAATGGACTAATTTGAACGAATCTATCATTTCCACCTTGTTCACTGTTAGGAGAATATATAACTACCGTTAATGGCCTACATATTTTATTAGTACCATCAGTTGTGGAGGATCTTCCAGATGTAGTATTAATAGTTGTTGATACTTTGTCATTTTGATGGACAACAGTTCTTCTATTAACTAATGAAGGTAATGCCGCAATCTTAGAGGGTTCTTGATCATTCTTGGTTAATGTACATGTACTTGTATTAGAGATACTAGAACATGTCGCACTACCGGTGGAAATAGGGCTTTTTAGAGGATTAAGTTTTAAACGTTGTTGTGATGCATTTCCATTGCTATGACATTCACTTTCAAGTTCCGCATTAGTGTTATTGTGTTGATACCTATGGATACTACTTGGATGTCGAGACTGAACATGCCTGTCCAACATCTTTACAGTGGATAGCTCTGCTCTACACTGAAACACCAAAAATATATATAATAACATTAAATACATAACGAACTATCTATATGTTAATATATTGGTGCCTATTAACAAAATAATGATTCAACAGCAAGTACCTCAGGACATGTGTAACTTGATTTTTGTGACAACCTGGAATTCTTTGTTTTAAACTTTTCATACCATTTCTTTAACAGTCTCTTATTTTTATCTAATCCAGTAACTGCATGATTGTTTGACGATGAATCAGAATCACAGGAGTCTGGTAACTCTAGAGGGATATAATCTGGCATAGAATTGATACATGATGTTGCTGTTGGAATATAACTAGAACATGAGGATTTGTTCAAACATATAATGTTATCCACGTTTGACTTGTCATTTTGGTCCATATCTTCTGGCTCAGATACTATATCTATAATATCTGGACTGATAAGACTATCATCAAGTGATATAATATCTTTGCTCTCTTTATTTATTTTTGGCTCTTCGTCATCGTCAGATTCACAAAGTACAATCAATGGTGGTTTTGGTTTGGCATTAGGGTTTTCTATTATGATGATTTCATCATAGTCATCATCATCATCATCTTCTTTTCTATTACTTTGCGAATCATCCATGACTGAAAAAAAAGAAGAAAAAAAAGAAAGAAAAAAATAAGTCACCAAGAGAACACACATACATTGATTTCATAAATTATGAATATGAAAGTAAGTACTTATTTTTTGTACAACTCAATATTCCCCCCAAAAATTCCCTTAATAGTTTGAAATGTTACCAATTCCGACTAACAATTTTAAGTTTTCAAACAATTACTATATATTTATAGGAATTACTCAATCCTTAAAGAAGATAGTAAACTATAGCTTATATTCATATAGCATAGTCAGCTAAAATATCTTGTACAGAGCAATAAAACTTGACAGAAAGTTGAGCAGATATTGATGAGAATAACCGGAAACTTTGACATGTTTATGCACTTGTCTGCCTAAAAACAAGGAGAAAAATTGTATGAAAATTATTGAATACATCGTATATGGATAACTTACTTCAAGAGGTTGTGCTTCCCACCAAAAATACAAAAAAATGGGTTTTAAAAGACCCGCAAAATACAACTTTCACTCAACCATTTCGTTTGCTTCGTTACATGGTTACATGGAGAATTTACGCGGGAATGCCTCGTTTTGAATTGTCAAATTGACATTAGGGGAGGGGAGGGTAGATAACAATCATACCGATCGTACATTTTATTTCATTTCATTCAATAATATCATATCACAATATATAGATAAAAACTTATGCATCAAAATAATGTTTTTATCTTAAATAAAATAGCACTGAAAAAAATTAAGTTCTTTTGTTATAGTATTGAAAAAGCAAACCTATGTGGTGGGCTTCCTGTGTCATTACTAGTCTTAGTCTCTCCCTTATTCCTTTTACCACAGGAGCTCCATAGGTTACTGCTCTGACCACGTTGATATTCCTAGTGAGGAACAAATGTCAAGTAAAAAGCCTATTTCATTCATCCATATAAGAGAAATAATTGAGTGATTATCTTTCCAATATGTTGACTGCATTGTGCTACATGCAGTCCCTCAGGTTTGCTATTCCAGAAGTCATCATGTTAGGAGTAGCACCTCAGTATCTAGTTATTTGGATGTCATGGCGGTTAGTCTCTTCTGTCTTCCCTCGAAGAGTTTACGAACGAGGAGATGAATTCATGTACGACATGTACCAGTCACTTATATGTTTCTTCTTTGAGACGTACACTGGAGCTGAGGTACTGTAGATGTTTCGATTTACGAAAGGAGTGAATTTTATATTGATATGTTTAATAGATGACACTGGTATACAAGGGGCGTGTTGGAGGTGTGTTTGTCGGTCTAAACATATTAAATTCTGATATGAGCTTTCATTCCTTTCCTTAGGTTATTTTTTATGGAGATAAGATTCCTTGGAACAAAAAAGAAAACATCATATTGATATGTAATCACCAATGTACAGGTATTGATGGGAATGGATGAATAAATAAATGAATAAATAAATGAATGAATGAATTCATTAATGAATGGATGTCTAAATGGATAGATTGGATGTGATGGATGGATTGCATGGATGAATGATCAATGCTTGATTGACTGAATGAATGCAAGAAAGAAAGAAAAAAAGGTGGATGGAATTGGATTGATGAATAGATATTAATGCAATGGATGTATCAATAGACATGTGGTATAGGATGTGATGGATGGATGTTAATGGATAGATGGGATGGATAGATTGATTGCATGAATGAATACAAGAATGGATGAATGATGGATGTCATTATGTAAATGAATAAAGGATTAAATGAATGAAAATAATTTGAATGAAAGAATTTGATAGGTTGTGAATAAGTAAATCAATAGATGGGATGATTAAGCATGATTGAATTAATGCAGGAAAGGATAATTGGATTGACAGATCATAGGAAGAATTAATGAACCATTGAAGGTGGATTGATGAATGACTTTTCATTAATAATAATACAATCCCTAAAAATTATGAGATTCCATGATAATTTACTATAAGTAACACACTATTCTTTTTTTAGTTGACTGGTTAGTTGCAGACCTTCTAGCAATACGGCAAGGATCTCTAGGAAACATCAGATATGTATTAAAAAATGGTCTACGATATTTGCCACTCTATGGATTTTACTTTGCCCAGGTATTTGCCATTATATATTGCAAATGTATGGAAGATAATTAAATGCATTGTTTTAGAAAGGGTGTCACCATGACATATTGTGATGTGTTGTAAACAACAGACTGATGCCAAACCAATTTATCAAAGCAAGCAGCACTTTTTATGTCATTTGTTATTGTGGCTGTTTGATTTCTAATGCAAGCTATATATTGAACGCTGGTATATATTTTTCCAGCATGGCTGTGTGTATGTCAAGAGAGGAAAAAATCAAGACCAGGTTCAGTTGGAAAGGTAGGTACTGCCTTAAATGCTAAAGTCTATTCACTTTCCAACATAAAATTAAGTGCTATTATTATTCTTAATATTATTAAAAGGGGCTATGAAAGTAGCAAGAACTTAATTGTTAATATTATTAGTATATTATTAATATTATCATCATTATTGTTATCATTATCGTTGTCATTGTCATTGTGCATGTTGTTGCTATTATTTTTTAACTTTTGTTTTTCTTTTTTTCCTAGAAAATTAGCTCATTTCAAGAACTACAAAACTCCAGTAAGTAATTCTAGAAAATATTTAGAACCCTTCAGCATAGACTGTATCAATTCTCTATCCTTCATTTGAAACTTGCAAGAGTCATGATTATTCTTCGATACTAAAACCTATAGAGCTTATTTTCTGGCCAGGATGTCCAGATAGGGAAAACCAGTAACATCTTGAATATAGTTAGGCACTGAGGATGTTAGGCCAGGGTATGTTGTCAAGTTCAGGACAGTTAAAAACTTTTAAATTTTTTCTCTGTCAGGTTTTATCTATTTCTTGTATCTTTTCAGTTATGGTTGGTGATATTCCCAGAAGGAACAAGATACAATGTTGAAAATCCAGACGCCATAGAGAAAAGTAAAGAGTTTGCCAGACAGCAAGGTACAACTTATTAAAGATTAATGTTCTGACTATTGATCATTGTGGTTAATTTTGTGTCTTTGATCTGTTTTAGGGTTAAAGGAACTGGAACATGTGTTGACACCAAGAACTAAGGCTACTGAAGTGAGTAGAGACAGAGAAACAGACAGAAAGGCAACCACCACTAACTTAGGCAGGCAGGCTGCAGACAGACAGACAGTACAGCTAGGCAGAGCAACACAAAGATAGACACCCTATATGACAGGCAGGCAGACAGACAGCCACTGCTATATGACAGACTGACTGTACACCTAGGCAGACCAACAGCCAGACAGACAGACAGACAGACAGAAGGCAGATAGCTAATATTATAACAGACATGCAGACAAGCAGGCTGACACAGATAGATATGTTTTCATTATTCATTACATTGTTGCCTTTATACATTTCAGATTAGCATAGATCAGCTTGATGGATACATAGACGCTGTTTATGATCTGACCATTGCATACAAAGGTGTTGACGACCATGTTTTACCACGCCTACCTGCCAAGAGTATGCCAGGTAACAATAACTATCATTAACTATACTTGTGCCACATTCCTGATTTTCTTTTGAGTATTTTTATCTTTTTGATTATTTTAGATTTTCTGCAGTCCCGAAATCAGCAGATTCATATTTATTGTCATCGATATGAAGCTAAAGATATCCCTAAGGTAAAAGTATTTACCACATTATCTTTTCACCTACCAATGTACTGGGGAGGGAAATGTTCTTGAATCTCCTTTGATGATCATCATCCTTGGTTTTTCATAGGATTCAGAAAAGAGAAAGCAATGGTTATACAACTGTTATATAGAGAAGGACAAGTAAGATTTCTTTCTTCATTGTCAACATCTATCTCCAATTTTTTCCAGAAACTCTTCTAATAAATTTTCTTTTTATGCAGAATCATGGAAAGATTCTACAAGAATGGAGGAGGTAGTTTTCCAGGAATCCCACGACGTCGACGTTTACCATGGTATAGGACCACACCCTATTTCTTATTTTGGTTGGCTGTCTTGACTCCATTTATTGGCACAAAGACTGGAAGATCACTTTACTGGAAAATGTGGTTATTGACCGGCATTGGAAGTTTGTTTTTTATGGCAGTTCGTAAATAATATCAACTTTTACTTATCAGCAGTCTTAATTAAATTTAATATTAAAAAGCTGAGAAAACTTTGTAGCTTGTACGTTTGTACTGTTTTAAATTAACTATGGGTATATTTGAAGAAGTTAAAGTAGAGGGTCACAGCTTGTCTCTTCAGGAGGCAATCAAATACACTACTTCACTCTCCATCAGTGCTCTGTCCATAAATTGGTACAAGTAAGCTATAGCTACTCAGATAAGCTAGACAGAAGTTTCAGATCACTAACAATCAAACAAGACATCTTACCTTGCATCAGTGCACTTGCTAACTTGACTATCCTTAGTCCTACTGGGGGAGCACTGACTCGTCCCCAGTTGTCTCTCTGTATGCAATAGAGCGATAGTGAGATATGACTGGGTACAGGTCAGGGGGGAGGAGGTGTGGGGTAGGCAAAGACTGCATCAATGTTAGGGATGAGGAACAGACTGCAGTTTGTTCGAAATAATAACTAATTTTGCTTCCTGATATATCAACAATTAAACTCATCACAAACTGAACTTGAAATTTATTAATTAAATCACATTTTTTCTATGACCAGCAGCTACATGTATTAAATAAAATAATTTGAATCAGTAATTGATAAAGTATTTGAAATGAAATAATTATTTCCTATATGTACAAAAATAAAACTAAGTAAATAATATAGAGTTGACATACGATATGGACTCCAGAGATTCTATTTCACTTTGGGCAGTTTTAGTGTGCAAACCTAAGTAAAAATCAAAATCTCTGGACCCCAGTGTAGGGTTGACATAAATACTCTGAGAATTATCTTTTATACTTCGCTACTAGATTTTCAGCATAATATACACCGAATCCCTAAAACTTTGACAATCTATATTAAGTACACTTTGCTAAATATTATTGTCAAAGCTTTAGGGATTCAGTGTATACATACATATATATACATATATATAAATATAGTCATGTATGTATTTTTGCAGTGTACTTTTGAAACATGAACTAGCTATGAATCTAATGACTATATTTTATTTACAACCTTTCTAACAATCAATCATATTAATGATTTACATGACTACCAGGCATGTTGGCAAATAAAAAACACTTTGTCATTGCTTTCTTTTGTCATACCAACCAACATGGCAGTCATATTTGTTGGTTATGTTAATTTACTTGAATTGGTTAAGACTGTAAACTACCAATTTTGAGCAGGTGCTGACACCCTTTCGTTGGTTCTATATACATCCCAGTAGATTCTGAGATAATTTCTGAAAGAAACAAAACTAGCATTTTATATTGTGGTCATTTTTATCACGAAACAAGGATGATCTTGTAAGCACCACCCAGTTGATTCTGCTGAACACCAGACTGTTGTGAAGGATGAGCTAAGGCCAGACCAACACTCAGGATCTCAAAATATCTATAAAATGTCTGATTTGAAGTTGTAACCTTTTGTCTATAAAACTTCACTGTGGCTGGGATGACCATGTAGAATTGCATTTGACTCTTGTTTAGGGAAGTTTAACAAAGACACCCAATGATATCAAATATGTTGTCAGTATCCTATGTATAAGGCTTCACTGGCAATGCAAACAAAAGCATAATAACATGCAGTATCCAATCTCAGATAGTCTTTCCAAGTTAGTAAAACAGTTAAGTACTATCTGCACTTGTGTTTGTTGTTATGCTTATGCTTGTGTCAAAGTGTATTATCTCAAAGATGTTGACTCAAAACTTTTAACTACGGAATCAACATCCCTGCTTGGGGATCCCGAGTCTTTTGCACCAGAAGTGCTTGAAGCACCCCCCTGATCATCAGACAAGAATGATGCACCATCACTAGTATCAGGGCGGGTTGCTTCACAATTCTGGTTTGCAACCCTTTCAGGACTTATTTCATTGTCATTTCTTTCAGGATTGTCACTAGTCATGCAGGAAGGGGAGGAAAGAGATGTGTCCTGTTTTTAGATGTTGTTGGTTTTGAAGGTTGCTGTCTTATTCCTGCAACACCTTTACTGTCAACATCTCGTTTGTCTCTCTTAATCCTTCTTCGTCTTCCTGGCTCATTTCGTCGCATTTGAAACATGTTTTCAAAATCAATTAAATATAAAAAGCCAGCAATAAGTAGAGTACAAGAGCGTTTTCCGTTTTTAAAAGCAGCCTCAACTTCTCTGGACGTTTTATCATCGTATTGCCACCATCCATTCCTGCCTTCATAGTACCATAAGTAGTCATTCTCTGTATTCATCTTGACAGCTTGTTTCTGACGGCAACTCAGTTTTGGTAGACACTTTAACAAGAGTAGGTTTGTCTAGGAAGTCAGCTGCGATAGCTTGTCGACATATAGCGCATTTACGGCCACGAAGAGCCACTCCTTTGATACAAAGAAAACAGAAAATATGGCCGCAAGGAAGCTTTACAGGGTAAGAAGCTGGCTGTAAGCAGACAGGGCAGTCAGGATGAGAATCTACCTCCACCACATCCTGAAGTAGCTGTTCGTCGAAATCTGTTGAAGAAGGAAAACAACAGCTTGAGTTTATTGAGGACATTTGAATGTTTCGTTTTACTACTGTATCTGATGAGAAACTGAAAGAGGACTGATCAAATAACATACCATTTTCTTCGCCGTTTTGAGGATTTGGGGATTCATTTGAGTCGTTCTTAGTGGGTGAAGAACTGTCTTCTTGAGGTGAATTTCTCTCAATTCGTTCTGCCATGGCGATCGGGTGTAAATAACATTAAATTTGGGCTAAGAAAAGTACCAACTTTTGAAGAAAACACTAGGTTTGACATCTGGTACCCATGCCTAATCAATGAAAAAACGCAAAGAACCATGGGTAGTTAAGACTTCTCTGTCTGTCCTCATTCTGTCTGTCTGTCCTCATTCTGTCTGTCTGTCCTCATTCTGTCTGTCTGTCCTCATTCTGTATGTCTGTCTGTCCTGCGTGTCTGTCTACTATCCGGGTCTATGGTTTCTTTCGAGTCTCTCTTTCATTTCCTCCATCTTTCACAATTTTTCATTTATTTTAGAATAAATCAAGCCGTGGATTGTGTGGTGGGAGGGGAGGGTTAGTGTGTCGTGTCTTGGTTACGTTTAAGGGGGCTCGCTTCCTTAACCATATTCCAAAATTCCATCTGCATGAGCTGTAGGACAAATTTCCCAAGGGATAATTGCAACAATTACAGTAAAAACGACTTGCACTTTCACCAAGAAGTTCGGCATCTTATTTTCAAGAAATCGCCAAGCCAGGCGAGACCAGACCATACCGGATGTCGGTGACATCCCTGTCAACAGTAACGCACTTTTTCATGACGAACAAAATATTGCGCGACAAGTAGCAAAGAAGCTCATGTGTTCATACTTCAGTATCCTTCTTGTCTCCCTAAACCAGTCCAGGAGGGAATTATTTGTGTGAAAATGCGATTCGCAGCTAGAATATCCTTCTGGCGGGGTTAATATGAAGTCATTCGTAAACCGGTCCGTGCCATGGGAAAAGACTAACGCTTTCTCTTAATGAGATTACGGAAATTGAAACTGAAACGCTAGATTCTGTAAAGATTATTATTAGGATAGCTAGTACCTTGAAAAAACCTTTCTTCTGGATTTCAAACATTAAATCAATAATTTATAGTATATTTTAGCAAGAAGCCATGGTCTCTTGATTCTAATGGTAATGAATGACATACTTTGTATATTCATTACGTGTTATTGCTTACTATCAATCACGTGACGTTTTGGAGTTGACAGGGGGGCAAACAAGCGGTTGACTGGGGGGCAACTAGCGAATGCTCAGTCAAAACATATTAAAATAATTCCCCAAACTATTGTATTTGACTATTTTCATGACATCAAACCAGAAAAACAACCTCCAGGAGGAGGATTCTACAAGCCATAAAAAAGGGCTATTACCGGAAGTGACGTCTATTGATAGCAACCTATTTCCAGCGATTTTGCAGCGATTTCCGTATTTTATTGTGCCTAGTTATTTCCCGTACTAGAATACGTAGAAAAGTATTCGTACTGTACAAGCTAGAAGTGTTGAATATTTGGGGTGTTTTGAAGGTTTTTTCGTCACTTTTCCAAAACCAATGTAATTCATATGAGACAGGTGTTTAAGGTGTTTTTGCGTATAAAAATGTTTAGAATTAATTGTGTACTTTGATTTTACTTTTTACTCCAATGCATATCAAAACCAACCTATTATTCTTAATTTATGGCACCACGAGCCCTTGAGAATCTTAAATGCCATCTTTTTCTAAGAATTTCCCTCTAAGAATCGGAAATTCTTCACACACTTTTCTTTCCCACAGAAAATGTTTCTAAATTGAACAGAGGCGTGAAATTACTATTCTGAACGCTACGCGTAATATCCGTAAACGATTTTCAATTACTTAAAATCCAAATAATCTCGCTTCAAGAAAAAAATGCGCTTAAAAATTCATTGGATGGGAAAAATGACAGATGTTTGGTTTACGAGAGTGGGATTTCCACGCAAACTGGCATTCTTATCTTGAGATTACATAGGGTATAAAACTCGACAAACGCCACAACAACAGCACATAATAGCACAGACCAGGGTTCTAGCCAAGACATGGCAGGTAAGTAACAATGAATAGTATAAAAATCAATGCCAGTATCTTTTTATACTTATTTGAAATCTATAAACATGCAGTTAGAAATTATGATCGAGTTGATCGAAAAAATTTGCCAACCGATGATTCTGCAGAAATTATTACTATGAAGAGAGCGATTCTCTGTGATTTGATGGTACCAGTGTCTTGCAGTATACTAAAAGATACTGCAAGCAAAGGTGCCTCAACTCGCTAGCGAGAACTGCCAAATATTAGTTTTCTTTAATTTTGGTAGGTAGTGTTTTTTTTGGTCAGCTGAATGATAGGGGAAAACATCTTACTAGCTTTAGCTGTTGAACCATTTCCCGAACATTTCAAGAGATATTTCAAGTCAACATCGCATGTGTGGAATACGTGATTTGCTTACTCTTTCCAACCACATTTGTAACCGTACTTCGTCAGCGCGCGGTATGAATTCAAGCGTATTTATAAAAAGAAAAATGCATCGCTAGATCGCGCTTGAGCCCTAACGTGTTAGTTCTCTGTAAGTACTAGAATCATCAGTCATACCGACATTATTATCTCTGACTGATTTTTAGGTTCTATTAGCACCATTTTACTCCTCTTGACGGTGTTTACATTGTCCAGCGCTCTGTCACAGTCATTTTCCAAGAGAGTTTCAGTTGACGATGAAGATATCTTCCAACGCCCTGTACCAGAGTCGTTGAAATATCCCGGTAACGTTTTGGACGTCGAAGACAAAGAACTCCAAGAATTAGCTGAAGATTCAATGAGAGTAAGAGAAAGGAAACGAGAGAGAGAGAGACTGAGAAGATTAGAACGGGAAAGAGAAAGGGAGAAAGAAGAAGAGTCGAAATTGAGAAATGAACTGAGAAGAGAAAGGGAACGAGAACGGGAAAGGAAAGGGAAACACGAAACAAGAAGAATTACTGGTGATAATGGTTTTTCGCCTGACTCTGCGATTTCAGTACTCTCTGAGAATATACCCACGTCCAAAGACCAGTCCCGAGGATTGCATGGCAAACATCGAGAACGCGAGGAAGAAATCGAGAAAGAAAGAACCGATCATCATGGGAGGAAAGAGAAAGAAAGGATCCACAAAATGGAACGTGAAAGACTTGCGACAACGAAGGATTCATGGCCAAATGAAGAAAGAATTAGAGAAAGAAATGAGAGGACATCGTCAACGATTAATGAAAGTCGGCAACAAATTCAGAGAACAAGAGGAACGGTTTCGCGCTCGTTCAAGAGCCCGAGGAGCCTCTTTGAGGACTTAATAACAGATATTTTGAATACGAAGGAATTGATTGGATCCGGAGCTGGAATTCAAAATTGTTCATAACTCATTTTTAAGCAAATTACTTTTAGCTGTACGAAGAAATCACATGTATTTAAAATTTGATTACTGATCAGATGTTACACGATATATCAAAGGTACTAGTGATACGTCAGTACGCAAGATGTTATTGTACTTGCATGGATTAACGAGAAAAGATTAAAGGATTAAGAACGAGCATGAGAAAAGTTTAATTGGTTGTTTATTGTTTCCGTGGAAGGCATTATTTGCGACAGAAACTGTGGGGGGAGGGGAAGAACATAAAAAGAAAACAAAACGAATCAGGAAATGATGATGGTCGATTTCCTTATAACAATAATATTAACACAAAGCGATGAAACTATTCACCTTTTTTGTTCCTAAAAAACTTTTCATTATCGCTAATCACCACCCCAAGGTACAGAAGTGGCGCAGCTCAACGGGATCGAACTGAAAGCATGTGAAGGCGCCTCTGGCAGCCGCAATAACAGCCCATGTGTGCATGACTCCGTAGCACAGCTCTAACCAGTTTGAATAGCGCAGCGCACTGATTCTAAAAATAGCTTAAAGATTCGGACAAACGGCATTTTTACTTAAAGTTACAATAATGACCAATGTAAACTAAGATCAACTGCGATCGGCTCTGAAAATTATCTGCTGAAAGTAAACTTGTAAGTTTGTTTGTCCGAATTTCGCCTTTGTCTTCGTTTTTATGACTTATAGTTTTTAGGGTTGATTTTTGAGAGTAGGAAAGGTAGTCTTTTCATCTTCTCTCCTTTTACAATTAATTGTTTCAGCAATCATCTTAATCGCGATCACAATACCTTAAAGGTGCATTAGATATTCGAGGCTGTCATTAAAAACAATTAGACTAAGAGATAATTTTAATTTGATTTTGTTTTTAACGCAAATGGTTTTTAAAAACCAATGTTAGCAAAACGCGTTTTAACTCCTTCATATGTAACGATGAATAGTGATATGGGTGTTTGTAATGTGTCCATTTTTATGTCATTACGGAAATAGTTGAATAAATAAATAGTGTCAATGGGAAATTGGAATATAAACACTACTTTGAATATCTTTCTTTGTTGACAAAGGCAGAAGAGTTCTTATGTTCCAGTGAAAACTGAACTGTTTCTGGCAGTCGATTCATCACGTTTAGGTTTTGAGTGGAATCTTTCGATTTCTTTGTCTGAAAGAAGAGCAAATAAAACTACCATCAGAAGAAAGGGGCTTTCAAGATACCCATGTATAGAATACTTACCCAGTTAAAGATACTGTACTGTTTCCCGCTTGGGTTTTGTTATTGACCAGTTGTTGGGATAATTTAAACTGGTGTTCAATTTTAGAGTAAAGTCCGCCAATGTACTGGAAAAATAGAAACGATTGCAAGTCAGTCACCGCTAAGTTTTCTAGCAAAGCAGAAATTAAACTCACTGAAAAATAAGACAAAGTTTCAAATAATGTGTGCAGGATGTACACAACATATTTACTATCTAAAGAAAGTCAAACTGAACTGACCTCTTTAGGTTTTAGCTTGTCTTTGTCGTTAGTTTCTGGGGTCTGATTAGATTGTCGTTGCTTGGTGAGATAAATCACTAGTTCTGTCATTCTCTTGTGGTCTAGTAAGGTAAAATACGAGTTAAAGAAGGACAAACCAACCATGCAATTATTTTAGTTTCTGGTTTGTAAATATAATATTGTCACTTGATCAAGCATTTACTTCGTTGTGTTTTCTCTGCATTACCTTCCTCGCGTTGTGCATCTTGGTTCCACCGTGAAGATCTCATAAGATCCCATTTATAGCTCTTGAACGTACTGAAACTGTGCCAAAAATAGAATTATAAAATAACTGTTATAAATCTAGCATTCAGCACGCACGCGCCCTTTGCATTTTATAAAAGACATAAAATACTTGCTTGCTGTGGTAGCGTAGCGTTATAAAGCACTTGGGGATTGGCAAAAAACTCGAGAAGTGACAGTTTTTCCAGTCCCTGGCTATTAATGCGCTGCCATAAAACAACTGCCGCTTAACCATGGTCGTGCATGGCCGTACTGTATGTTGGTGCAGCTATTTGCTATGGCCATAAACACGTGACTTAACAACTTACTCTTTTCTTGATGCTGACGTCACTTTCCTTGTTGGTCTGGTTTTCACAGGACCTAATTGTCGTCAAATAAAATAGACCAATAAGGTATCAGAAGCAAAGGTGGTTTATGTCTAACAACTAAGCTAGTGATAAAGCAAAGACGTAACAAACAAACCCTTTATTTCAGGTTCCGTATCTTCAGACTCGGGCTGATCTTCATCTTCACCATGGTCTTGATCTGCCTCTTCTTTATTCTGTTGTGACAACCGTCGCATAGCAACACGCTGTAGTACACGGCTACGGCTTCTACGGATGGGTGGTAAATGCTATCGAATGAAATCGTAATGTTAAAAGGACACGCGTTTGGAGTTGGTGATCCACAAGTGTGTACAACACTAGTAATAGAGACCTTTAGTTTACCGCTAACCGCTATAGGGATCATCAGGCCCAGAAACCTGAAGCCCGTAAACACGGAGAAATACTCAGCTTCAATGAAATGAATAACGCCTTGCTATAAGTGTAAAAAGGTCTCTAATGAAGTATTCTTTACCTGGGTTTCACTTGCTGTCTTTTTTTCACTTGGGTCAATAGTATCAGAAAGAACACTGCTCTTCTAAGGAAAGAAAGTTCACATATAGACTTCAAAAAGAACCAGATATAATGACATCACTTCAATGCTGATGGCACATAGGCCTGCTTGGCACACCAACTACGTTAGCATAATTTGTCATTTTTCAAAAAGTAATAACGTCTATCCCCTTTGGTCTTCTAACATAACTGCCGATGTAAAAACTACACAAGATTTTGAAGGCTTCTCTTAGCCGGCCAGAATGTAGAGAAAAAACGAAAATTTGTTCGAAGATATAGATATCTTTTAACTCCAGGTTGTCCTGTTATTCAGTAAATTATAAAAACAGCTGTTTACTCGCAAATAAGAAGAAAAAAAAAAAAGAAAAAAAAAAAAGAAAGATCACCACTTGAAATATCTTGTACAAAAAGCTGGCGTGAGGTGACAGAAATATTTCGAAGATGCTGCGAAATGTTTGCTTTGGAGACGAAAGTGTGATAGCCTAGATTCAAACTCACTTGATAAGAGCCGATATTACTACCTTTAGTTCTACCGATCGAGTTTTCTTCATCAGAACATCTTCCTCAACACCAAAGATATCCAGTTCACACGCCCTAATCAATAAAAGTACTGATTAATATATGGTTAATGAATGATTGATAACTATTACATACGTTATGATACAGGATCACACATAATGGAATAAATGAATTAACAAAACAATGAATATTAGACAAAATGAACAAAGGAATAAACGTATAACCAAATGAAGATGTCATTACCTTGCACTCATCAAACGCTGGAAAGGTATTTCGACCACATTCCGGTGAGAATAAAGATCATCCACTACGATTGGGTTATTAACAACACGTGGTTTCACGCCTTCCTTCGATTGGTCGGTACCCGTGGAACCCACACCCACGTCTAAAGATGGTTTTCTACTATTTGAACTTAAGTCTTCTGTTTCCTTTTTATCGGCATCTGTAGAGCTTTCTAATAATACATACAGATATATATATCAAGTCAATAACAGATCTAGATCAAACTCTTACGTTTGAAGTTTTTGAAATTAACGGATCCATCCATTCTAAATACACGCCATTGTATTACTGATGACATTGACCTTGTTTATTTCTTAACTATTTCAGGAATTCCAAGATATTCCGTCATAATGTTTATATTATTTATAAGTGAATTTAATAAATAACGAAGAGAGAGTTTTCGTCTTTTCAAATCTTAATAAGTATCTCTGCAAGCGGCACAAATGGACAAACTAACGTGCGCGTGCGCAAGCCATATACACCTGTAGGTGAATATAGCAGCATAAGAGGTTAATTGTAACTAATGAGCGCGTCCTCTAATATTTATAACTCCATTGACAGCATCCCTAACCTCATACCTTTATCGACAGCAGGAACGACATCCTTTTTGTTTTCTATGTTATTTGTTTCTTTGGCAGTAAATGTAGAGAGGGGAGTGTTTCTGGATATCCGATGATCACGATAACTACAGCCCTACACAACACAAAGTCAATAGAGTTGAACATTTACATCAATCAATATTTGGTTGCCAGAGTCTGTTTCGCAAAGGAGGGTGTTTTAAAAAGCCAACAGCTGTATAATATCCTGGTTGATGTATGATGCAAGATGATAAAAGACCATGACCCAATGTCACTACTTACTACATGTTGTCCAGTTGTATCAAAACGAAGAACTTTCTGTTGGCAACAGGGATAGACACCCACTTCTGATACATCAGTTTGGTTATATACAACAGATGCAGAATGGTAACGACAATGACCCAGCTCTGAACATGGAAAATAATCACCACAGCGGTAACAATATAGAATGTTTATGGAGCCCCATAATCTAAAGAAAACAAAAAAGATTCAATTGAGAAAGAAGACATACTAAAGGAACTGACAAAATAGACTGGTGTATGGTAAGGAAGGGTGGATCAAGGGGAAGGAAAGACTCCTGTATGGTAAGGAAGGGAGAGTCAAGGGGAAGAAAAGACTCCTGTATGGTAAGGAAGGGAGGGTCAAGGGGAAGGAAAGACTCCTGTATGGTAAGGAAGGGTGGGTCAAGTGGAAGTAAAGACTCCTGTATGGTAAGGAAAGGTGGGTCAAGGGGAAGGAAAGACTCCTGTATGGTAAGGAAGGGTGGATCAAGGGGAAGGAAACACTCCTGTATGGTAAGAAAGGGTGGATCAAGGGGAAGGAAACACTCCTGTATGGTAAGGAAGGGTGAATCAAAGGGAAGGAAACACTCCTGTATGGTAAGGAAGGGTGGTTTGAGGGAAGGATAGACAAGTGTGTGGGAAGAAAGGTGTTAGGTAAAAGGAAGAATGGAAACTTAATGAGAGAAGAAGGATAGATTAGGGATGGTTTAGGGGGAAGTAGATTTGGAAGAGACAGTTGGACAGGCAAACAAGGATATCATGGGTTAAAACGAGGGTTGATGATATACCTCCAGTAAACTTCCTTCCAAGATTTCAGCTTTTCTCGTAATCCTTGTACATAGTCATTAACATTCCAACCAGTGTCACTGCAAAGAAAACAGATAGATGTTATATAATATTCCCTAGGGAAACACCAACAATTATCAGTACAGTGGACACCCTCAGGACCATCACTGTAATAGCGAGCATCTACAATAGCAAGAATTAACTACTATCATTTCTTTGTCTGTATTTTTGCAGGGGATTTTCCCCTGTCTGTAATGGACCTCCTCGGCTTGGTCCTTAGAGAACAAGATTCTTTTCACCCAAACAAAACACCAAAACATTATGCCCAAGCTCAGAAGGTATCGGGTATCTACAAGGTGTGAGATGACTGTAATATTAAGAAAACGTGAACTGTCACCACCCAGTGAATTGCATTTTTGACAATATTGACCAAGATGTTTGTAGCATTTTGCACCAAACATTGTTGTTGTTTGCACAAAGCAATTTTCTTTCTTACCGTATGTGACTGTATGAAACACGCCCTCTATAATCTATCATCATTCTGTAATCAAACAGAAACTACAGTCAAGTTTAGTTTATTGACACCTCGTTGTAGATTTTTAAGATACTCTGTGAATACCAACACTAGGCTAACATCACAATCTTGATTTACACAAGCTCCTTACCTTTTGGGGACACAGCGGAATTTCTTCTCTGACTCCACTGTTAGTAGTTTCATACATGCTGAACATCTTTCAAATAATGAATATTTCAAGTAACATTTAGTCAAAAATAAGATAAAAAACTGTAGTTTCTTTATCACAGACTAAATTAGCGTTAGAGAATTTTCTTTACCTGTACAAAGTGCTACCATTACCAGGAGAGCACAACGTCAACTTGTCAGGATCAAAAAGGTCTTCTATCTTCTTGCAATACAATTTACTGCAGAATCAATTATATTATTAAAGTTATCTATTTTGAAATCACTGGTGATTTGTGCAATCTGATTGGCTCTCAAATCAGGACCACAAACCTTGTCCTAGACCCCCATTTTTGATTTGAAAGAGCAACGGTCATGCTAGTCGTAAATAAAGAGGGAAACTCGAGAAACTCCATACTCACAGCTACAAATAGCTGGAAAAATTACATCAGGTTTGATGGTGTTATCCAATGAGAGCTTATGTAACAATGAATTTAACTGACAGCCAATCAGAATCTATTATTATATATAATCTGGTAATTCACAGGGGGCCTAGAATAAGGTTTGTGGCACTGATTCGCAGACATACTTTACCAAGAAAAATCTGAATGCAATGCAGGCTACCCCTACACAGTAGTGCAATTTTGTAAACACTCATTTGATTTCAGACCAAATTGCACTCTACCCAGTACAATTACTATTATTAATCTCCCTAGTGATAAAAAATTAAATAAATCACTTTGTATAGTTGTTCTAGCGCTTTCACACTAATTGGGAACATGTTTCACTCACACACACTACCGCTACATTAAATGTTCTATGCACACAACGCTCAACTCACATCATTACAGAGGGAGGAAACCGTAGAACCCGGAGAAATCCCTCGTAGCATTTAGGAGAGAACAACACATCAAACAAACTCAAATTCACATGTGGCGACCACAGTAGGGCTTGAATCAGAGACCCAGCGGCTTTGGACTCACAGCGATGAAAGACGACGAATTAGCAGCGAACGCCACCCATAAAATATTAGGGTACTTACTGGTATTCTGGAAGATTTAAGACATTTATTGATATAAACTAGCATATAATAAATATTATCATGATTATAGCTTGAAGTCTGCACCTTTTAAACTTATCTTTACGATCTTTAATATCATCCAACTCATTGTGGTTAAATAGATCTGAAATCCTAAATATTCAAAACACAAGTCAGTTGTCCTCCGGTTCATCTACTCATACAAAATATATACCTATACCTCCCTCTTTACCAATGAAAATATAGATGAACTGAAAATAAATGTCCTGTATTATGACTGTCATTCCAGCTGAAATTCGGGTATCTTTATTACCTGAAAAGCACTGTGATAGGTACCAGCTTACCCTCTGGTGGTCCTTTGAGATTTGTGACACCATAAGTGGTAACCCAATCACAGATCTGGAGCCCTTTTTCCAATCAGAGTCCCCCCTAGGGAAAATGGGGTATCATTTGGGTCCACAAATTACTAAGTATACTCCTAGTCAGTGGGAGTTAGCTAAGTGATACCTGGTTACAAGTTTATCATTGATGCAATTCATGTTGCAAGGTGTAGCCACAATAGCTGACATGTTCTTATGGCAGTACTCAATACATTCTGTAACCTGCAGGGAGAATCATATCATTATTACTTGAAAAAAGTTTTAAGGTCCTAGTAATATATTGATAAATATTATTATTATTATTGTAAAATTAAATAAATATGGTGAAGGATGATGTGACTATCTATTTTATCCTATACTGAAATAATATTTCAGCTAATTTAAGTCAGGTCACAGCAACAACTAAATCAAACTTTGAATTACAATTATTTATGTCCTTTTTTTAGAGGAAGTAAGACCAGACAACCAGAAAAAAAAACACTTGAATCAAGGGCGACATTCAACAATTAACTCTGCTCATGCATATTTGAAACAAAGACCTGAAAATAAACCTGAGGCCCCAGTGGTGAGACACAAGTGCATTCTCTGCCTGCGGGAGGGAAGGGGAACTACCCTATATTTGCTATACAGGTACATGCTGCCAAACAGGGTATGGTTCTTAACAATCATTCTACTCTGGAACAGAGTCAGAGTTCAGTGGGCTCAGCGGCACATCCCTACCCTAAACGGGCAAGAGTACCCCCTGGAATTCTCTGTGTACCACTCAGGATTCCCTATGACAAGATTATCTTGCAGTCTCACTGCATCTGCCAAGCTTTTTGGAAATACTCTGACTTACTAAGATATATTTGCACTGTTGCTGGTTAAGATTATGGGGATTCAACATCTTTCACTGCTCAAATTTATGACCAAGTGATTTCACTAATAATATTGTTTTGAAGCTTACCAAAGTGTCCATTTTTAGAAAATCAGAGGATATAAGTATTGAGATGACATTATTAGGTTCTGAAAAAATAAGAAAATTGTTACTTAGACAAGTAATTGAGAGTTGTAAGACTTAACCCAAGATGCAAGAATCAAACCATCAAATAATCTTACTTTGATGTAATTGGTTCAAAGTAAAGCTAAAGTCTGTTTGATTATCTTTGCCTACCCTCCTCTTTAAGCTACTCCCTCTTATGGGAGTCCTGTGGTGTGGTACTACACAAGAACCCAGACATGGAGTTACCTTAAGAGGAGTCTAGCTTCTTCCATGTACTAGCTGGCAAAGATTTGACCACTACTCACCTAGTTTA
The DNA here is from genome assembly GCA_011057435.1 of Actinia equina. Lineage (NCBI taxonomy): Eukaryota > Metazoa > Cnidaria > Anthozoa > Actiniaria > Actiniidae > Actinia > Actinia equina. The sequence goes on from WHPX01000456.1 coordinate 27,335, forward strand.
GGGTGTGCTTCATCCTCATCTGCCAACCCTCTTTTAACATACTTCATTAGCCAATCAAAAATCTGTACATCACAATGTACTGAGATATCAACTTCTTCCCAACGCTGTGCTTCCACTGATAAATACTCAGCAAAGTATTTCATTTCTTTAATCAACAAATCTCTTGGACAAGTGAAGTCTTGTTTTACTTTTAATAGTAAAAAATGAAAATAACTTAGTATTAACTAAAGGGCAGTGTTTTTTTCCTCAAATTCCTTTTTCCAAGAATATATTTAACTTTAGAATTAATGGTTCCTTCTCTTACAATACCGAACCAATCACCATTGTCTTGTCCCACTAACAACTTTGATTTGATTACGATCCCGGGGGGGAAAGTGGCTAGACTGAATCAGTCTAACAAAAATTGACAAGTTACTCACAGTTTTTGCTTTCATCACAGACATGAATAACCATACTTGGTCTGATGGGGAAAAAAGATGGAAATTAAACATCAACTGAATGAGAAAATAAACAGTAAGGTTTACTATTTATCCATAGTTTCTGTTGCAGACAGTTCAGCAAAATAGACTAAAATCCATCCATTGCTTCTAAAATGTTGAGTACCATGTTGCATCATAAAAATAAAGAAAGTTCCTCACCCTTGTGACAGTGATGATCCTCTTCCAGATTTAAAAGATATTGAAGAATGTCGAGATTGAATCTCATGAATTTTCTTAAAAGTAAAATCAATTGTATAGATGATAATTAGAGGCAATGTTAATATGACAAAACAATAAAAGTTTAGCACAATCCTCTGGCTCTTTTGATGCAGGCCTATGCTATTAGGATGTTGTATGTATTTAGTAACAAATTAAACAATATCATCTTTATATAAAAAAGAAATTCACCTGATCAGCATTTTCACCTTGATCCTTCATTGATAAGCTTCTTCAAATAAAAAGTAACAAAGTTAGAGGAATGATGAGTAATACTTCTGCCCATTCAATTTCCACAGTAATACTTCTATAATATTTACTGCAATAAATAAACTCACCTATCTATTTCTTCTTCTGTTAGCAGATATTAGTATAATAAGGTATAAAATAAGGAATTCATGTTAATCAAAATTTAAAGGAATGAATTATGTAACTTAATAAATATTGATCATAGTATACTCTTTGATTGCAGCTCCTCTCAGGGGAGCATCAGTACCATTAAAAATTTCTTTTCTCAGCATCACAATAGCAATCACAATAATTGTTTTTTGACTCTTTTGAGATTTGTATATTGACTATATTGATATATTATGTGTCAGGTTTCTAACCTGTTCTTGATCCTTTATTATCTTCTTGATCCAACCGTTTTGTGGATTCTGCTTGAAATGAATTGACATTTTCTGTTTTCTTGTTAGTCTTTGTACTTTTCTTTGATTCCTCATTCCCAATCAGATTAGACTTTAATAGTTTAGACAATACCTGTTGAGTGTTGTGCTGTTAACACTGATCCCATGCCATGAATCGGCATAACTGACTGAAGCTCATTCCATCTTATAGAACACTAGAAAGCAAACAAAACTATACTATATCACAGCATGAGATCACAGGAGATTAACTAAAGCCCTCTTGTTTAGCAAGTGCCACACTTGACAACTCAGGCAGCTGGAAATCTTATCAACAGAAATACATTTTAAATTCAAAGTGTTGATTTTCTTAAACCCTTTTCTCTGGAAAGAAAGAAAGCATTGGTGCATTTCGTGTGCTACGCGAGCTGACCCTAATTCGTCAGACAGCTTTCTTTTAAAGGTCCGTCTGACAACCAAAGATATGTTTAAAGTATGGTCAAGTTAAGCTTTAAATAAGCATACCTGTTTTGGTGTCGAACCTGGTATTAATTTAGATACAGCATCCCAGTTCTTATCATTGGATTCTCTAAACTCTCTTGAACACATCAAAGTCTTCAAAATCACATCAGCTGCCGCCATTTTCAACAAAAAAATCGTCTTTACCTTTGCTCTTAATGTTTAAGATGATGTAGTCATAGGAGAACCCATGATACTTCTTAAGTCATGGTATTTCTCAATATACAGAGAACAGGATTTTGTGAAGTTTAAAATCATATATTAATCGACTTTGGTTTCTTTGTTGACGTCCGCCATTTTGTTTATGGTTTGGTTCCTAGGTCACATCACACAGGAAACCCAACCTAAATCACAAAATATCAGGTCTAACGTTTGGGCTACCTGTGGTATAGGAAGCCAGTTGTAAACAAACACGGAGAAGTTAGATAACATTAGGGAGGTAAAAATACTATTTAATTCATGTTTATTCATCGACGACCAACGTAACAATCAATAAAATATGTATAGACAGATCCAAGTAAGTAATTAGTGATAATTTACCTTGATATACTTGGTCTACTAACAAGCATTTTCCACGTCACAAACCAAATATTCTGCTACAGCCCATGCTAAGAGTACAAACACCATAAAGTGTGCAACATAAAGACTAGTGTACACCGGCGTATAAATTATTAAATGGCGCCTCACAACATGGTAAACCTATAAACTGGTTATTCCTTGCAAAACAATTCAGTCAAGCTGGATTTTCACAACATGGGGTCATGGGGCACTTTATATTTTCAATTCGTAAACCGGTTATTGCTGGCAAAACTGGATTTTCCCTACATGGCAAATATTACATCTCAGCCTCGGATTGGGATCGTGTTACATCCAGCCTCGGATTGGTAATTGATTCCGATACGAAGGTTCGTAACAAATCGAGTTCATCGAAGGTTAGAAGTGAATAAATTGAATGTTTGATAAAGATTAAGTCGTCAGTCTGTTGTTGTCAGTTGAATGTTTTGAACGTGACTTGTAATACGAGTCCAATCCGAGGCTGAGAGCAAAATCAGTAAATTCTTCGAGAATAGGCATTGTATTCTACTATTCTACTTTATTCTACTTAAAGAGCATAGAATATCATAAATAGAAATCAGAGAAGAATGTTTAATAGGAATTCGTTTGTGATTTTGCCACCGTTAGGGGAAAAATATATAGGGGATTTTAGTGGAATGTCCTGTTTGACCTCCCCCGGAAATGATTCTGAATCTCATTGAATATCAATCCGACGCTGCCAATCCGACGCTAGCTTTACTTTGGTAGCGACTTCGCTGGTAGAACGAGGCCGACTTCTCTCTTTCTCTTTCCAGTGACACGTGCACAGAGTTTGTTTTCAGCGTTCGCTTCAATAAATTAACTTTTTCAATAATCGTGACAATTCTATTGGAACATGTCTAGCAAGCGTCTCCTTTTGGCTTGATTGGGAATTTAAAAGCACCTGATATCAGTAGAAGCTGTTAGGTCAGTTCTCTTCCTTTTTAAATCATAATCAACGCGACTTTTTTTGAATGATTCACCGAGGAACAAAACAAGAGAAATATGAGTAGTCCGCCATCTTGTACTATATAATTTCAATCAATCAGAGGGCTTGTAAGAATTTTTTGCAGCAGTTAATCAAAACGCGCGATATACCAGCCAACACCAGGGTCTTCTCCCCGACGACCGCCTTATTGAATTGGAGTCGACCGAGAGGGCCCTGGGAACGAGGATGAACGCCGCGGCGTCTATTCGAGTAAATACGGTAATGGAAAATTCTAGAAAGTATGACCGTCACGGCACGTCACGCTTACGGCAGTGAGCTTTTCACAGTCATAGCACTACTGCGTATTGATACTCTACAGCGGCCGATTACAGCAGACGGCTCATTCTCACTTAAATATGTCTTCTTTTCTCTTGTTACGGCACTCAGGCCGAGTCAAAACATGCCGTCAACTTTTCAAGTTTCAGCAAAGTTTCGCTATACGCAGCTTCCACTCGAATACGAGTTCTTTCGAAGAAGAAAGTGGCACGATAGATTTCAATAACAATCATCGGGTCTTCGAGAGCAAGAAAATGGGTGAATTGGCTCGGGCTCTTTTCGTTCTCAAATTCTCTTCTTACGAATTTTTAGTAAAAAATAGTTTAACGGTAAGTCTTCATGTTATTTTTCAAGTGTCTAGATACCCGTTTCGGAAACTAATATCAAAATACTCGATAACCCGGGAGTTTTGGATTTTTGAAAAATCGTCAAATAATTACATCTTTGCCCATTGAAAGTATTCTTACTTTATTTAGAAGAGTCAAGCACTTCTGATCGATAACAATAAAAGATCTATATTTTCACTTTTGCTGTTTTCACAGCATAGAATACCAGACTAATTGTTATTTTGCGTCCCATTGTATAAACTCATGAAATATAATAGATCGTTTTCATGTAACATCACAAGTTTTGCCACTATGTTGGTCACCTTATTAAGTCACGCGATTCGGAGAATTTCTGCAAATTTACAGTCTTCTTGTGCAAAATCTTCAACTCCTACGTTCGATCTGGACAAAGAATTACGGAGCCCGTTAAAAGGGGCCTTTTTCAAACACACACTTTTCTTGAAACTTTTCATCTACTTTGTATTTTTTCTTGAAGAAATGGTTCATAAAACATTTTTAAAACTGTAAAGTATTTCTTTCTATCTTCCTTGGCTACTAATCCAATGTTATTTTCATTGTTTTGAAGATGATGAAGTTTGCTGAAAAAGTCCTTGGAAAGAAAATGTTTAAGAACTTGATGAAAAAAACCATGTACAGTCAGTTCGTAGCTGGAGAAGATTATGATGCCATCAAAAATAGTGTTGACAATTTAAAAGCACAAAGTATTGGGACAATTATGTGTGTACCGACTGAAGAGGATTACACAGATGCAGACACAGATGGATTTGAAAGCAGGTATATTGAAGTAATGAATAAACAATTGAATGAATGAGAAAGTAAAGTAATTAACTTCCTCCTATTATTACTTTATATAATATGTGTCTTACATTATTTCCTTATCAAGTTATTTTAATTTTGTATCTTAATAGAGAGGCCCTTTTCAACAGAAATTCAGATGTTATTCATGATTGCATAAGTAAAACAGGTTAATTGCTATTTATTGTTATTATTAATTGAGGTCGATTTTTGTATTGCTGTATTGTATTTCTGTATTGCCTGGCTTTACCGTGGGTCATTTTAAAAAATCAGGCTCAAGAGGGGTGGGCATGCAAAAAGCCAAGTCTCACAGCACTTTTACAATAAACAATTCTTTTATTCAACAAGAGGGGAGTCAGCTATTATTATGGGTTACCAACCAAAACCCACCCCCTTCCTTCCTGATAAAAAATGCATGGTCCCTAATAACTTCCAAATAACTTCCTTCCATCCATCCTTCCATCCATCCTCCTATTCATTCATCCATCAAACATCTACCCTTTCTTCATCTACATCTATCCATACTTCCATCCATCCATTACATGCATCCATCCTTCCACATCTATCCTTCCATCCATCCATCCTCCAATTCTTTCATCCACCCCACATCTCCCTATCCATTCTAACTTCCACCCACCCACCCTCCATTCATAACTTCATCCAATGGGCATTTATTTATCCATTCTTTCATCCAAATTCTCACCAATTAGTATGTTTTGGTTTCTCTGCATATTTAGTTCAGACAGTTATTACAGGTTCTTATTGATTTTTTATGCTGCTGATTTACATATTTTATCTTATAGAGACTGGTACTTTTTCTCAAATGAGGGTTAGTGCAATATGCAGCCCTTCAGTCTTGGTAAGATATAAGTTAAAAATTTGAACTTAATACTTAATATTACTTACATCTGAAGCTTTAATGATTGAATTAATGCAAAACCCCTGATGGTGGGAGATTGAATTGCATGTTTTCCAAACATTGCTATTCATTCCTCTGCCATTCCAGATATTTTGAGCTATAATTTGTTATCTTCAACTGTCTGTCATTTATCCTTTTTGTGGTATCCTGTTGAGGATCAAGATTGAGGCTATTTTTCAACCCATTATAAGGGGAAAGAATCTTCTGAACACTACTGGGATGTACTTGAAAAATAAATTCTTTCCTTATCATGAATCCTAAGCTTACGAAAGAGGAATGGAAATGGCAACATTATTTCATGTCAAAAATATGATTCTGGCATTTTTTCATTTTATTTTCACATATAGAAAGCCTTGAGTGATCTACTTCAACCATATCAAACACAGCCTTACAAACCAGATGGCCTTAGTGTGAGAAATTTTGCAAGAGGACTTGATGAGGCAACACCGGTGCGTAACATTGTACAGGTTATTTGAAACTGTATAATTTTGGCTTCACACAAAACCCACTGACACACCCAAAGATGCTGCTGTCAGGGGTATCTTATAGGCAAATTAATGTTTGATAGAAACATTTTGATTTTAATCAGAGCTGATAAAAGTCTTTGAATCCTATTAAAACTGCAATTCAGTTGATGAACATAAATTATTTTCACATGAGACAGGGAATGACGTCAAATGAAATCAAGATATTAATTACTAAGTACTGTAATAACTTTATATAATTATAGAGCCACAACTTGGTACCTCAGCTGACAGAAAACCAAAACAAACACTTGAAAAACTCCTTAAGAAGACTAGACTCTTTTGCCAAGGTAAGTCATATTCCCTTATAGCCACCATGCAGAATACTGAGTCTTAATTGAATGTAAGATTTTGTGGAAATTTTATTTTTATTTTACACAGTTGAAATTTCAAACCAGTGATCTGAAGGAAGGTTCAAAAGAGGTTGACCTTGTTTATATACCTTTCATAATTAAGCAATATATAATAAACTTTTTTTTGATGACCAGCACTGCAAAAGTAAAAATGTCAGACTTTTAATTGATGCTGAGCAGTACTACTTGGAAGCTGGTAATCATCACCTAATCTTGGCCCTGCAGAGTAAATACAATACATGGAAACCCTGGGTGTATGGAACATACCAGTGCTATAGGAAGGTGCGATTAATTTGCTAAAACCCAAGTAAATATTGGGAAATATTTATATACCAAGCCAGAAGGTAAATATTCCCCATATTCACTGATTGAATGATTGTTTTAGTATAATTTTAGGCTGGTTGAAAATCAAAGAAAATATGAAAATGTTTATTTATTTATTATGCTTCCAACAAGTTGTTGAGGATAACTAGACATGTGATACCACCTATAGGATAGTCTCCCAATATATATATAATAAACTTATATAGATAAATAAATTCAACAAAACAAATAACATGTACTGCATGTGAACTATATAAGAAAGATCCAATAAAGAACTTGTAAATAAAGGAAAATAAGTCCTGCAATTAGAGCAGTAGTATTTCATCACCCAACAACAGATGTTGTAGGTCTCAAAGGTGGACAAACATATGTCATGATATGAATAGTTATATTATATTTTGCAGTTTGATACTCTATCTCAGTTTTCAGATCTCTGGCCAACAACATTTTTTTTAAATACCGTAGTGTATATTAGATAATGTATACAAGGAACTATTTTGAAGTCTGATTGTATTAAAAGCATGCCATCATTGATATATATATATATTTTTACTTGTTTCCATAATTTTTAAGGACACTTTGGACAGGCTTAAAGCTGATCTAGCAATGATATCTGATGATAAATTTCATTTTGGAGCAAAGTTGGTGAGAGGTGCCTATAGAGAACAAGAAAAAATCCGTTCAATTGAACTAGGATATAAATATCCAATTTATGACTCCTATGAGGAAACCTGCAAGGCATACAATACAGCACTGGAAATCATCTTGCAGAAAGTAACTAACTCTCCAGCTGAAGTTATGGTGGCTACACACAATGAAGAATCTATAAAGTTGGCAACAAGCAGGTATTTAGCTATACCATACTAGTAAAGCTCCATTAATTGACCCTAGCCTGTCCTGTGAAGCCAAACATTAAACCCACATATGCAGAAAGATTTCCTTGACAAGTTTTATATGCTCCTGTAGATTAGGAAAGTAGCAAGTTTTTACTTGTGTCAAGAAGTGTCCTTGTTTACATAGATGAGCAAGAATAATTATCCAATACAAATTGTCAAGGAAGATTTGTTGATCGGCTTTACCAGATCAAAAAAGACAGTTTTTCTAGCAAAAAAGTTGTCTGGCTTAATTGTACAAGGACTACAATTTGTACAAATAATGTAATATTGTTAATATGTGCTGATTGATATTTCAGGATGATAGAGTTAGGGATTGAGAAAAAAGAAGCAGGAGTGTCCTTTGCACAGCTGTATGGGATGTGTGACCAAGTGTCATATCTTCTAGGTACCTTATACATGATGTACATTTGACAAAAAATTCAAATCTGTGAAACAATTACTAAATCATCAATGGAATTTGCATGAAATTGTGCTATTTAGTATTACTAAAGTTTTATTATTTATATTATTAGTTTTATTATGTTATATTGTTTGCTCTCTAGTCACAAAAATTGTTTACAAGATATTACATATGTTTGTACTACTTATAAAGCTTGAACAAAAGTTTTTTTTATAACTGTCAAATAATGATTTACTTATTGTTTTATATTTCAAATGGCTATCTTATTTGGTTTTTGATTTTGTTGATTTAATATAATTTTTGAAACAGATATATTCAATATCATAGATTAATATTGCAATTTATTTGATCATTAATTTATATAAATATATTAATCATTATTATTAATCCATTCAATTTTCAGGTCAAAAGGGCTATGCAGTTTACAAATCTGTTCCTTATGGTCCCGTGGACACAACCTTACCATACCTAGTAAGAAGGGCCATAGAAAACAGAGATGTCACATCCAGAACAGAAAAGGAAAGGATTCTTATATGGAAAGAGATTAGACGAAGGATTGTAGGAGTTTAAGTGTCAATTATGACTTGAAAAGAGTACCACTCTCAAATTATAAAAAACTAGAGTAAAGGCATTTAACCTGTGTAATAAAAAATGGTAGTCAATGTGTAATAGTCAAATAGACACAAAAGAAAACAATGGAATTAGGGTCTACTTAAGTGTATTTAGTTTATTTATTCACATGTTAAAGACTTCACTCTACTTTGCAAGGAAATATTCACAGAAAATAGAAATATTTAAGGTGAACATTACACTAAAACATGTCCTAATTGGTTGCCACAACATAGGAGTAAGTCAACTGGAAAGTGCAGGTCTGGCACGCAGCTCTTTGCAATCAGCCAGCTGGGTGCCAAACATGCACATTTTGGAAATCAATTAAAATATTTTTTAGTGTCGTGTGGTGTTCATGCTTAGAAACAAAAGACTGTTGATTCCACCATGCATGGCCTTGCATTCATGGACTTGAGAATGAATTTATGCAGGTAACAAAGGTTTCATTCTCATGAGAATAAACATGGCCACCACGTGACAAAGGTACATAATAGAAATAGTTCAGGGTTCATAATTTATGGGGTGTGGAGATATCGAGGATGCTGTGTGGATTTTGAGGGGGAGCCAGGCATTGTTTTCTGGTAACAATTAGGGGACTACCAAATATTTATGCCAATACGATAAGTATATTGAAAGTCTGTGGTTTGGGAAGGGCTCACTTAAAATATGTCTTTTTGGGGTGAGGAGCAACCCAAAGATTCTCCCCATAGTCCCCCACCCCATAAATTATGGGTACTCTCTAGGGGTCCTCTAGGGGACAGCATTGTATGCATTTTACCAATGTTTATTGTAAAAAGAAAAAAAACAACATTTTATTGACAAGTAAAGTATTTGTCTTTAAACAAAAGCTTTGCAAGCAAGTGTTTATCACAACCACTAATTTAGGTCTTAGGAAGGCAATATTTTATGCAACAGTAGTTTATTTCTGAAATGCAGGCATTAAATGCATGCTTGATTGATGAAATCAATGCAAAATAACATTCTTTGTAAAATAATGTGAGGTATAAAATTGTAAATGTCTCGCACAACTGTAAAGTAACATATCTCAACTTGATTGTACACATTTACCATTAAATAAGAAAATGTCCATATTATGAGCAAATTAAACCTGCTATGAAATAGCATTTATTATGGAAATAAAAACAAATTCTGAAACTAACTGTTAGTTTTCATCAACATAGTACAGTAAAATGTGATTTTAAGATAGGATTTTTCATTTGTAAATTGAATAATGTTTATAAACCTTGGAAAAAAGTGTCCTTATTTTAATGATCAAAATACTTCAAACAATAATACCTCAATAATGTCCTGGTTCAGGTCTATATTTCCTTAATAATGTCCTGGTGCAGGTCTATATTTCCTCAATAATGTCCTGGTTCAGGTCTATATTTCAAAAATATAGATCTGTCCTAGGGACATTCATATCAAATCAATATGAAATCCAAATCCATAGTTACTAAACCACAGATTGAGACTGGTTATTAAATCCGATCAAACACACGGGTGAGCGTATCCTTAAAAATAAAGGCCGACCAAAGGACTGTGCTTTATTAGGAATGCTCTCTCCCAAGTGTTTGATCATTTACATAAATATTGAAGAAGAGTAAACAAAAATGTGGTATTGAAACTGATCAGCTGCACCAAGAATCAAATGTGCAAAATTTTAGTACAATGTAGTTCTCAGTGAAAATAACAGATGGTCAATGGACCAACAAAGTCCAACTATAATATTGGTACTTGTCCAGCCAAACACCTCTTAGGCCAGTTCTTTGTCGACTTGATAAATTGATTGGGTTACATGTTGTTCAGTTATACTATAGATGGAGTATGCACAAGCTAATATCTGTGTAGCTGGTCTAAATTCCTGGCCAATATGACCAGTCATTTTTTGATCTACAGGTGTATGTCTTGCTCTTTTTACATACAGATAAGTAAACTATCCTTTGTCTAACTTCCTGCTGTATATTTTCATTACTTATCCCTAAAAAAAATTGCTCCTTGTTTTAAATGAAAATAAAATCTCAACAATTCTTTTTTTGATGCTTAAATATACATCATTAAATAACTATTGTAATTCCTCTTAAGGTATCCAATATTAATTACCTGTTAAGAAGCTATCAAATCAGGCAAAACTAGGATGTGTCTGAATCTCCATCATCAGCATTAGATTCTCTTGAGTTGCTACTGAAATAAAGTTTTAAACAATATTTCATCTTTACAGATTTCAAGTATTGGATAGATGACCGATAGGGAACATTTTCCTCTACAACCAACTTTAGTTTTGGTCCCAGATCCTCTCCACTAACCCATTAGTTGGGAAGGCCTGTGAGGGTCTGGGTCCAAAACTAAAGACAGATACAGAGGAGCCTATCAAGAAAAAAGATTACCTTTTAGGATGGTCAGTGTCACTATCCTCTAGATCGGGAGCCTCTCCTTCTAAAACCATCTACAAATTAAGACCAAGTTAGATCTACTAGATTATAAGAACATGAGCAAGGCAGGGCATAGTTAATAGTTTTAATAAGTACAAGATGTGAATTTGGGCTAATAGATATTCATATGAGTATTTTGTCCCACTTTCAAGCCATATGTAATTTTTTGGAGTATGACTCTTGTTAAATAACAGTACTGCTCAACAATATGTCACACTAGTATATATTGACCTATTAGAATCTTAGTCTTATAAATTATATGACCCACAATCTATAACGAAAAAGCTGTGCAACTGAACAAATTGCTGGCCTCTTGCTATGGGTGGTTTGATGGTTCGAGCTAACCCCCCCTCTCCATCTTTGTAGGAGTACAAAATAATGTTTAGTGCTATTTTAGTTTTTCATTAAATAGCATAACTAAGATTGGTAGTAACAGGATCCTTCCCTTTGAACATTCTAGCAATAGGCCTGAATTGTCCCCACTTGCTTGTTTAGTATTCACTGTCAATGAATTGAGTATCACATACATGGTAAAGGCTAGCAAAATATTCTGCTTGGCCTGCAACTTCTTCCAGTTTACGGCATAATTCTTTTTGTTCTTCTAGCTCCTTGCATAGCTGTTGGATAATGAAAAGGATTGTTTGTAATAATATTGTGTTACTGCTAAGCCATACTTATTGGAATATGTTGTTGATTGATATGATAGCAGAGAACCCAGCTCTTGTGCAGTTAGGGTTTCATTTTACACCACAGCGAACCCATAGTGTTATATTTAAAGACCTTAAAAACCTAAACTACCACAATCCTTTACGAAATCTTTTTTTTATGTTAAAACTCCTTTGAGAATACCAACTTTACAAGGTAATTAGCAAAACAAAAGGGAATTCTGGAAGCATAGATATTTAACATCATCATGCTTGAGACCTGTTCAGCTAATGACACAGGGAGCCCATCAAGAAATATTAGCCATACATAATGCTTTTGATCTGGAGCCATGTTCCCTGTGATATGATGAGTCAATACGAATCTGATAACAATTTACTATTAAGTCACTCTTACCCTTTCATTTTCTTCTAATGCTTCTTGTAATGCAATCCGTCTTTCTTCTGCAAGCAATTGCCAGTACTTCTCTGGTGGTGGGTCTACAATAAGATAATAATTACTCTTATTTTCCCTGGTTTGGTATCCTAAAGATCAATGTTCTGATTGGCTGTCAGAGTGGGCAAAATTGTGTGTGCATGGAAAAACAGATCATCAATGGGAAAATGGATCATCGCTAACAGGTGTGACTCTGCTAGCAGGAAACCAATTCATGAAATGGCAGTTTAATTCGCCATGAAAGCCTACCACCCATGATTTGAATTAAGTGAATAGCAACCATTCTATAATACCTTGCACCATTAAAGCAAATCCTTCATTTTCATTCTCTGTGGAATTAGCCTTAAAAATACAAAAAAGTAATCCACAAATCATTGTTGGTGTTGTAGTTGAAGTAGTGCAGCCACCTCTCCATCTCTCGGCATCACATGCAAGTAGAGTTTGGTGGGTCTCCCACTAATTGATTGGGGGGTTTCCCTCAACAAAAACCAACACCCTAAATTATAATTCTATGGTCTGCAAGTGAGCCCTAACATTCAAAATACAATTTCAAATTGTTGTATGGCACTAATAGAGTAGTCTTTTCTAGGAAGTGAGTGCCGGCAGAGGTTCTTTTCCTTCTGCTTCCTAGTGGGGTAGAAAAGGATATCTGTTAGCAGGGTAGTGCTCCTCTAAAACAACCATAATATTTTCTTGAATTTTGATTGGCTGATTCTTTTCTCGCACAATGTGATTGGTCTCGCAGTGCTGTGACCTTGGCTAACAGGGCAAAGAAAACTGTTCTAATGAATAAGGATGATGTTTAGTGTTAAGACAAAAGAACTTGATCTGTACAAACCTGTGGAGTGTTTTGAGTGCTTGAATCTGAATCAGAACTAGTCTCTGCTGTTGACTTGGTGCATTCTTTCAGTGTCCTCTGAAGCTTAACAGTCTTAGACTTGGATTTGATGGGATCTTTCTTCTGCTTTTAAATGCAATAAAAATAATTTTGTTTTCAGCATCACAAAATAAAATAAATAAACTTACTATAATGTTTTTCCATCATAATGAATGATTCTGAACTCAATGTACCTCTCCTCTGACAATACCAGAGCTTCCCACAAGAAGTCCTTTCCCATTTGCAGCAGGCTGAAGAACTTGCAGAGTCTTTCGTTTCTCTAGAGACCCTTTACTGGATGTAGTCTAATACACAAAAATAAAAAATAAAAAAACAACTGAAAAGTACGATGCCATGGTACTAGAAAATAATTATCGAGTTCATTTCTGCTTCAACCCGACCCGCTAACATCAATTTAAACGATTCGCGAATATTCCAAATAACTTAATTTTACTCGTTTCAGCCTAGCAAAGTAGGCTCGAAGTTAAAGCCGGTAAGGAAATTCTAGGAAGTTAAAATAAATCTTTACCAACTTCGTCGACGGTAGAGGTGATCCATGAACTCTGAAAGATGGTTTTTGTTTTGATGTCTTTCTTGCCGGTGAACAGAGCTTTGACGAGATTTTTGAATGGTTTCTCATGATTTCTATCTCTCCTGGACTTAAAGGCGTATTTTCGTCAATGATATCTGGTGTTTCGAGGTAGTTTTCTTGATCTTTTCTGACATCAACCCAACTACAAACTCGTTCAGGAGACGCCATGGTTTTATATCTCCCGCCAGCCACTGCATACCAGCATGCTCATGACACGTGAGTAAACACAGTTATGCTATTGGTTATGAAACGTGTGACGTATTTCCCGGGCTTTTGTTTTATAGCCTTGACTCTCCCCTAACAGGCTAAAGCATGGATAAATTTCTTCGTCTTTTTGAGGAAAAGGTGATGCTAGTACCTAGTCGAATATAGCTATTCCATTGTAAAATTTATAGGACGAGAGGATTTAGGAACTCACAAAGAAAACATGTTTGCATTTGATAAAAATGGGAAAGATAATAATGGAGAAATTAATCCCTTAGAAATAGGACGTTTGCACGATGTCATCATTTGACTCCCACTACCAAGATGCTTCGGGAAATTTTTTCTTATTTAAATGCAGTGTATTCCCTCATGGGAATAGTAAGACAATTGGTGCTAATTAAGTGAACAAAAGAAAGTGTGCAAGGGAGTCTGGTAGTAGAGGTCAATGACGCCATCGTGCAAACGTCCTATTACTTTGTTTAATTAGATTTAGAAGTTAGTTCTGTGTGGTATCACATTATGGGTGGGTGAGATTGTGTCATATGACTACACAGTCTCTAATACTATCCCTCTCAAACCTAGAATGTTTCAATGTCCTTTACATTATTTTGGTGGTTGGTTGTAGCCCACTCAGTTGCTCCATGACCTCAAATGAAACCCCTCAAATCATACACTTGCTTTGCTCACAACTAGCAAATTTAAAGGACTAGCAAATTAATATATAAAATAAAGGAGGAGGGTTGTCTTGGAGGAAGTCTATCGAAGTCAAAATAAATACACTGCACATCAATATTATCAGAGAAGTTTTCTTTATTTTTCCTTGATGGTCTGTTTGATTACATTATCGCTCTTATGCATCAGCAATGGTGACCTCAACTTCAACACCTGGTTCAATGCTGATAGATGTCTGTAAATCAATGTCAAGGTATTGCTAACAAATGGTACTATCTTCCTAAGTGTTTATTATGATTCGCCTTATGGTAGATGAATCCCCCTAACCCCTCACCATACAATTGGTGGCCCTTTTTTTGTTCACCCATTTGTGATTGATACAAAGGAATGATGGTAACATCACTTCCATGGATTGTTGATAAAGATTACTTATTCACCCTCTTTACCATATGTTCCTTCTCCTGCAACACCCAACAGGCTAAATTCCAATTTGATATAAGAGTTAGCCATGCCCTGACTTAGATCAGCCCAGAGGTCGATTCAGGGTTCAATCTGTGAGTTAGGCATGCCCCGACTTAGATCAGCCCAGAGGTTGTTTCGGGGTTCTATCTGTGAGTTAGTCATGCCCTGACTTAGATCAGCCAAGAGGTTGTTTCAGGGTTCTATCTGTGAGTTAGCCATGTCCTGACTTAGATCAGCCCAGAGGTTGTTTCAGGGTTCAATCTGTGAGTTAGCCATGCCTTGACTTAGATAAGCCCAGAGGTTGTTTCAGGATTCTATCTGTGAGTTAGCTGTGCCCTGACTTAGATCAGCCTTGAGGTCGCTTCAGTGTTCAATCTGGGAGTTAGCCATGCAGCCACGCCCTGACTTAGAACAGCCACAAAGGTTGTTTCAGGGTTTGATAAAATCAATAAGGATACAATTTGCTTAACAATCTCAGAAGGACTGTGGAGATCGATGAGACGCTTGTGGATTCTCATCTCAAATCTATCCCAGGTTTTGGACCCCTCGCCACAAGGTGTCTTCCTGGTAGTAATCTTCAGGTACTTGGTAGGCATGCGTACAGGCCCCTTCACCTTCAGCTTCTTTTCTTTAGCTCCACGGATGAGGTCAGCACAGACTAAAGTCACAGAGATAACATTTTTAATTAGAAGTAATACCAAGCAATGAGAAACTTAATCAGGTGGCAAGAATTCTTGATTTGATAGTATTAAATCTACATTTATAAGATATAAAAGTCTATCTATATGATAGTCTAACCCTTTTCAAGACTTTTCACATTACGGCTGGTAAGAGTAATGCGGATCCTGTGGATTTGAACTTCCTCCTCGGGAACGGCTCCTTTTTCCTTATAAAGAGAGGACTGAAAAACACGAAGAAGAATGAGCAACTCGGTCTAGCTAAGAGCTCTACAATCAAGGTTCAATTTTGTGCCTTTTACACACTCGCATACAGGTTTTAGCTCATTTGAAGAGTAGATGATTAAATTAACTACAATTTAAAGAAATAAAACCTCACCATTTTTCAAAGTGGTCGACTTATTCGTTGGAACAGAGGTGAACCACAAAACTTTGCCGTTCACAAACCAAGATGGCGGTAAAGAGAAAGACCACGTGGATGACCTGTCTTTATGTAGGCAAGCCTCGCTAGGCATTATGGGAAGCATATCAAAACGTACCTTTTTCTTTTCATTTTTCGAATTTTTCTGTTGTTGAAAAGACATTAAAAAACTCATTAATAATTCATGAAGGAAACACAATAGAAATCATGACCGTGAAGGAGGTTTTATATCTGATAAAGATTCGTCTTCATTTGCATAAACTTTAACTTGGATTTTCTCTATCAAACTTTGTTCATTTCATAAAGAATTCAGTACAATATGATAACATTCATCACGAGTTTTTTAAGCCGTTCAATAAACTCGCAGATCGTGTTTTATCGGGTATAAAACCACTCGGCTACGCCTCGTGTTTTATATCCGATAAAACACTCCTGCTCGTTTATTAAACAGTACATAAAGGATACGGTTCTGCAAGAATGCAAAGTTAAGTCATTTGTTTAGATAAAAATATATTTAATAATTCTTATCAAAAATTTGTATAAAACTCGCTGCGCAAGGTGGAAGTCTGGGTACTAGTTATTTTTATTCAGCACAAAATGGCGGATGTTTCGCGTTGGACGGTTACTTTACTAAAATAGGAAAAAATATTTGGGATCTAATCCACGATGAGTAGGAGTACAAGAGATCTCCGAGAACTGATATGTATGTCAAGGCTATCTTATCATGGTGAAGATGATAATGTGAATTCTTTTTTGGATCCAAATGAATTTGACAACGAAGTTGACGGTAATCCAGTTCCCAAGGAAACCACATCAACTGTGCACTCGGCTCCCAAAAAATATCCAAAAACGAAAGTTTTACCTGCATTTAGTCCTTCTGTTTCTCCAGAATCATCTGGAAGGGGGTCTCCTTTGCCTCCAATAAGAAAATCTAAGTCAGCAAGCAGTGAGAGTTCAAGTTCAGGTGGTTCTTTGCCTTGCAGTCCAAATGGTTCTGTCTCTTCACTAGACAAGGCATCATTAAACGACCTTTAAAACCAATATCTAGTATGAAAGAAAATAACTCTTGTAAACAAGTAAAGACAAATATCGATTCTCTATTGTCGTTTTTTGATGCAACTGTGATTGGTGACTGGCTGTCTCGCTCTAACCAAACAGTTGATAGCATAGCATCATGGCTCCATTCAGACAACAACTTTGTCAACTTTGCAAACTTCTGGCTAACAGAATTATCACCCAGTAAGCGATGGGAGTTAGTTGCTATGGAATTTGGCATAGTTATGGATGAGTTAAAGTTTGCTTTTGGAGTAGGAATAGAAGATAAGAAGTTGACGATACAAGATGTGTCAATTTTTATGAGTTCAGTTTTATGGGAGTATCCTCAAAAGTTTTCATCCACTAGGGGGAGTGCATTTTTCTTGAACCTTGTTATGTGCCTTTGTTGTGGACGTAAAGAAAGCTACAAGGCTCTGCTATCGGATGTTCGATGTTCAACATCAAATAAACAGTTTGTTCAGTTTGTTTTGGCAACAAGAGCATTTGCTTTGGTGAGCCTGTGTTCAGGTGTGATTGCATTCTACAGGCAAATTAAATCACTTGAGCTATGTTCAGACACAGGAGTTCCTTCTCTCAACAAAGACATTCATTCATTTGCCACAGATTTTGCATTTCAGGCCATAGAGAAAGGTTTGGTTAAAGTGTTTCAATACTTAATGCTTAATTATGAACTGAAAGCAGTAACAGAAACAACTGAAGATGGGAGGTGCTTTTTTGTTTGCTGCAATACTCAGTGGTCAAGAAGAAATATTGAGACTGTTACTAAAGGTAAGTGACCTGCAGAGTACAATAAGCTAGGGGCAAAAAAACATCATATCCCTTTTAGTTGTTATATCAGCTGCCACATCTATGCTGTACATACCAGGCCATAACCAGGGGTCTATCAGGGTGGGTGCACATACAATGGAAATGGAACTATGTCTAAACTAACAGCCATCTTGAGAAATGTTATAAATGCAAAAAAGAAAACAAAAGATAAATATAATAATAATAATAATCCTACAATATTTGCAGAAGGAAAAACAAAAACAAAATATTGGACCTTCAGCTTTTACAGGGGTTGGGGGGGGGGGGTTGGGTTGTACTTGCACCCAATGCACCCCCTTGGTTGTTGCCCTGCATGTCTGATATTGTGTAACTTACTTTTTGCTCCTGTCAAAGCGATGAAATTCCAGATACAGCAGAGCAAAGAAGAGAAGGGGGCTTAAAGCTAATACTAATGTTCTGAGACCCAAAATTACACTTTGACACACATCAGCTAGTCTAATACAAACTTGTACATTAGTTAATCAAGAAAACTCAATAGTGCATGAACATCCATTTCTTTCCTTCCCCCTCTGAAATAGTGCCTTCTTTCCTGGTTAGCAAAATGTCCTAATAATAATGCTTTTATTTCCTATAGTTTCACCCCAATTTAGATGTGAATAGACGATCAGTATCATCTGGTAATACACCTCTACATGCTGCTGTCAATGCTGGAAACAATGGCATTGTCAAGATACTTGTTGAAGCTGGAGCTAATGTGAATTCCTGGAATGGTGAATGTGAAGGTGCAGCACCACTACACTGGGCAGTCATTAGTGGTAAGCTAGCTTTGGGATTTGAATATAACTGCATTTATAATATTTTGACATTTCTACCCAATCGCTACCCGGTTAGCTCATTTGGTAAGAGCAATGGTCTGTTGTCGGGGAAGGTCTTGGTTCAATCCTCAGCCGGACCAAAACTCAGGGTCTTAAAATAACTGAGGAGAAGGTGCTGCCTTTGTAATTACACCTGCAGTTGGTTAGACATTCTACCCTTCACTACAGGGTCCACTGTAATTAGCAAAAAGCTATAAAATAAGATAACTAAATTGTAAAAGCTACCTAGTTTTTTTTACAAAGCTTATACAACAGCCAATAAAAAATGCCTTTCAGGCTGATGTTTTTGATCAGTCACATTGACTCAGGTCATATGTTGATCAGTCTGATTTGGCAGATGGCAGGTCAATATATCTGGCCATTAAGTACAAATTATTTTCAGTCATAGTTAATGCCAAAATTTGATTTATTGATCTTTTATTGTATCTTAGGGAATAAAGAGATGGTTTCCCTGTTGCTATCCTTGGGTTGTGATCCATCAGTGAAAATGGGAATTCCTGCAAGTGTCACTCCACTGGATCTTGCTAGAGATCTTGGACTAGATCAAGTTGTTACATTACTGGAAGATGTTAAAGTTTCGGAGTGAAAATAGAAAGTGTCCTCATATCTGTGATATTACCTTGGGATTGTTGAAGTTCAAAACATATAATACTGGTAAAAGATATGAGTATCATTCCCTATTTATGTGCATATGAATTGATGTTTATGCTTATTTTAATAACATTAACAATCATATATTGATTTTCTATCTTGGCAAATTATATTTTATTGTGTGGTGTTTGAACACAGGATCATTGAGTGAGGATTATGTCAGTGTGTTTGTCCCAAAGAGAGTAAGAAAAATTGTAGTTATTGTTGACTACCATTTTGATAATCTAAGCATTCCTATGACATTCCACCATACTTACACTTTCCCTTACTATATTACAACATTGTCATGGAAACACTTGGATTGACATCCATAAAATGCTACTTAATTGTTACAAAGAATTTCCTTTGCCTGCTATAAAAAAAGGATAAAAAGTTTCGTTCCAGGTGCTGTCAGTCATGTTTGATTGACATCCACAGAATACTACTCTGTTGTGAGAATAATCCTATATCTGTTTTCAAGATTAAATTATAAAGATGCCACATAGAGATTTGCATGATTAGGTGCTGTTCATCATGTTGGATAGCAAAATAACAATCTCTTTCCTTATGGATTTGAATTCTTTGTCATTTAAAATAATTGTCCTATTTACTCTCATCCAAAAAAACTGTCATTATTATACAAAGCCTCTGGTGAAGCTTCTTTTGCAAAGTAATGATGGAAAACATTTTAAGAATAACAAGTACAGTCAACTCTCGCCTTGCGGACACCCCGATATTACGGACACCTTGCTATTACGGACAGGAGAAAAATCCCCGACAAAAATATTGACAAAGAAATAACCGTAATAATTTTTTGCTATTGCGGACGCTCGCTATTACGGACACGAAGTGACGCTCCCGAGGGTGTCTGCTGTAACGAGAGCCGACTGTATATTTTCATTTTACTGATACTCAAAAAAAGGTTTTTCTTCAAGAGTTATTTTATGACATGCAAAAAGTTTGTATTCTTATTTCATTTTGGAGTAAAATTAAAATATTTTGTGATGTTGGTTAAATGTCTCCAGGTATCTCATTATTTACAACCTTTATTGCAAGAACGATTTGGTGTTATAAAGGGTATGTAGGTCATAGTTCACACCTACAAAAAACCCTATTCATTAAAGTTTCTAGCACCTGCTACAAGTCTGAAAAAAATTGTTGATAGGAAATGAGTTGGCTCTTTTAGTTCATTGTTTATTCAAAACAAAACTTAGCGTAGGTCGACAAAATGAGAAGCCTATGTCAGTTCAAACCTAAAGAAAACTTTTTTCATCAAACGTTTCTAGCAACTGCTTGACAAGATTGAAGAAAGATTTTCTTTAGGAAATAAGTCTTGTTCTTTAGTTCAACTTGTTTATTCATACGACAAGTTCTAGCGTGGGGGTCGACAAAGAGAGAAGCCTATGTCATTGTTCATACTTACAGAAAACCTTTTTCATCAATAACCGCACCCGCTACAAGGCTGAATATTTGTTTGATATGAAGACCGCGTCCGGCTGCCGGACGTTCAATTAGTTTAGTCACCTCGTATTTTTTTGTTCGATAGGAAATGAGCTCAGTTTAGTTCAATTCGTTTATATTGGCAAGGCGAAATTCAATGTAGGTCGACAAAATGAGAAGCCTATGTCATAGTTTACACCTAAAGAGCTACTTCAAGTGCAAGGAAGCAACGTGTGGTGATGAACGGTTCCTATTACTCCTGGTCTGAAGTAAAATCTGATGTTATTCAATCCTCGGACCTGTTCTTTTTCTAATGTTTGTCAGTTTTTCATGACATTTCCAAAATAAGAACTTATTATGGCTAATTTAATATCCGTTATGTCGGTGCCATTAACTTGGAACAAGATCAAAGATGAATTAAAAAGAATTAAATGTTCAAGTTTTAAATGAAAAACTAATAATAAATTTTAATTTTAAAAACGTACTAGCTACTCTGATAATTTCCTTTGTGGTTTTTCTCTTTCTTTATTATTATTTTTACTCCAATCTAATTACGTTTGTTTTTGGATTTTCCTATTTCTATACTTATTGTAACATTTATCAAACAGTACCAATATGACCAATTTGCTACCTAACTTGATTAGCATTGTTATTTTAGGTAGAAAGTGGTTCGTCAAATCTTTATTGTAATCTTCAAAATAATTAATAATTAATTTGCAAATCAGAGGGCACAAATAAAGTTCTATTCTTTTCTATTCTTTGTGAACGACATGCCTGAAGTCCTCCGCACAACTAACCTTGGGATGTTCGCCGACGATTCAAAGTGTTTTAAAGTGATCAGATCTGTTCATGATTGCAAACTGATCTTTCAGCACTTAACTCTTGGTCCGTCCGCGAAAACAAAATCTACTTTCAACCATCCAAGTGCCACAACTTACGAATCAGTAGAAATAAAGCAAGTCCTGCTAGACTCTACACCATTAATGGCACCAACGTGGAAGTGGTAACCAAAGAAAAAGATCAGTGTGGGTATTACAATCACAAAATATCTCACCTGGAACAATCATTTAACAGCAATTGTCTCTAAAGCCAACAGAAAGATGGGATTCATTAAAAGGAACTGCTTTTCTTTACTGAACATTAAGACTTTAATTTTTTTATACACGTCATTGGTGCGTAGTTATTTTTGTTATGCATCCCAGGAATCGGTCCCTCAATCCTTAATCCAAGATCTCATGTTAGTCGAGAAGACTCAAAGAGGGGCCACCAAGTTTATTTGCAAATCAGACACCCTTAGTTATAAGGATAGGTTACTGCGCCTAAGGCTATTACCGCTTAATTATTGGCTCGAATACCTCGACCTAGTATTTTTCTTTAAATGCAAGTCTGGTGAAATTTATTCGAGATATTCATAATTACATTCAGTACTGCAATAGCAAATCCCGCCGCGGCAGCTCAGGTACTATCTTAATACGCCGCCTTTCAAAACCTGTTTGTTTCGCGATTCCTTTTTCAATCGTCTAGCTAATTTATGGAATGCCTTACCAGAAAACATAAAGTCACAGGCTTCCATTTCTTCTTTTAAAAATAAGCTAAAGCATTTCTTTTTTGAAAGGCTTAAATTAGTATTTGATTGAGATAATATACGTTCATATAAGTTAATATCTCCTGAATGTCGTAGAATTCATCGTTTGAATATCTGTAGTTGCTAATTGTCGTAACATTTTTCTTTTCCTATATCTATTTTTTTAATGTGTTTGTTGGGTTGGGACTAGTTTTTCTATTTTTTCATCGGGGTTGGGTTTGGGTGTTAATATTATAGGGACCTAGAGTCCTATTGTATTATCACCTGCCCTTGGGCGAATCATGAAAGAAAGAAAGAAAGAAAACGTTTTTCATCGAAAGTTTCTAGCAACTGCTTGACAAGACTAAATAAAAATTTTACTTTGGGAAATAAGTCGACTCCTTTAGTTAGTTCATATTAGTTCAACTTATTTGTTCAAAGTAAAATTCAGCGTAGGTCAGTCATAGTTCACAACTTTCAGAAAACATTATTAAACGAAATTTTCTAGCAACCGCCTCTAACGACAAGACTGAAATCAATAAAGATTTTTAAAAGTTAAACGTCGACTCCCTTAGTTCAATTTGTTTATCCAAAGCAAGAGTCAGTTTAGACCTATACGAATCTCCCAGCTTCCCTCAAACCATTAAGCACCTTTTCCTTTAAAAAGCAATTAAAAGACTACCTACTTACTACACAACGTCTGTAATTGTTCCACTTCCCAATTCAATTAATAATTTAACTAATTTTTTTTTTTAATTTTCTCCTTCTTCTTTCTCATCATGTAAATATTCCATGGTATATTATATTTATAGATATGTGTAAAAGACATTTATTGTTAATAATCCTTCTCAATTATTATTTACATTTTTTTCCATTTAAAAACCGTAGTCTACTTATACTTATATCTATTTTCTCTAACTGTATAAATTCACTTTCATATTATCTTTGTTATATCATCTCTTTCTGATTATCCTTACATATCCTTTACCTGTTTTCTTTTCCCGACATTAACTTAAAAAGGCTGGGGGTTAACTAGAAAACTTATAGTTAATTTAACCCTCAGGCTCAAACCTTAATATTAGTTTCTATTTTCTTTTGTGAATTATTATTTCAAATTTATTGTAAATAGATCAACTAATTAAATTCCCAAATGTATTATTTAATATTCTTTATACACGAGTAAATAAATTCAAATTCAAATTCAAATTCAAATTCAAGCCCTTTTGCTAAATATTTTAATCTAAAGATTTTATCAACATCTACTGTAGGTAAATAAGTTGACTCATTTTAAGATCGAATATATTTGTTTTGTATTGTTTTCAGTTTATTTGTAAGTGTAAATTTTTATTTAGGCAATAAAGACATTATTATTATTATTATCATTATTTTGTTGGTTGGGTTTTTGAAGATTGGAACAGAAAAAAGACTTGGGCTTGAACTCAATTTTTTTGTGTTAAAAAGTCATTATCGTGAGCCGGTCGGTTAGTTGGTCGGTGGATCGATCTGTCGGTCGGTCAGAAGTTTCGTGCGAGCGAAATGTTCTCTCATTTTTGGAGCAATTGCCAAAGCGTTTAAATTAAATATTAAAACATCCTACAGTTCGCTTCTGTTTCTAATCCATATGTTCGGACTTTATCTTTTTTGACGGAGTGTTTTGTCAGGTTACTCGCTTATCGAGTGGGTGTTCTTTACTGGTCCTTGCAGATCCAGTTGTTTCAGTCATGCTGTGACTGAGGAGATTTTAAGGAACGCAATAGATCAAAATGGCCGCTCTATAAAGATTTGGACCAAATATCCCTTTAAAACGTGAGCAACAAAGCAACTCAACCTCCTACTGCTTTCTATTCTCCATGTATTACCCTAAGTTCCGTCTTAATTCCAGAATTTCTTTCTCGAATTCGTTTGATAAGTGGCCACAAAGCAATAGTAAATGGGTGGAACTATTGTTTCCTGATCACTCAAGTGAATTCAGAAACTGTTCTAGTATTAGCTGTAACGAGGTCGAGGAATAAACTGTGTCGAGTTGTTATTCGCGCAGTGCACTGTGGGACTGTTTCCACGGGCAAGATGATGGCATCTATTTCGTCCTTTCGTCCCCTAAATCATTCCCATAATGCACTTTAATGCCAAATCCGCACCCACATTTTTCCTCAACTTTGGAAAGGATAATTAGTACAGTGTATTGATATCAACACGTTATGGAGGGATGAAGACAAGATCCTTCCAGCTCTTCAAGTTTGTGCCAGCTGCTGGGAGAACTTGATTGAATGGACGCGCGACCAAGAATCTTTTAAAGATTCGCTGCATCAGTAATGTTATATATTCCTTCTTACTGCCTTACCGTTACAGCAATTATGAATACTTAGAAAATAAGATTACAGACGGATTTGTCTAAGACTGAACTAGACAGGGCTATCAATAATGTCCTGGGGTGTCCCCCTAAGAGTCATCTGTCTTCCTCTCGACCATAGTTAATAGTCTATTAACTATGTCTCGACTATCTATAGCTTAGTATCCGCCATAAAAATGTGACACAACACAATTAATAAAGTAGTATTAATGGAGTCTATAGGGGTCATTACATACGTAGATTTGCTTTTATCGATTTTTATTCACAGTCGTTTGACATTTTTGTTTTCATATTAAGTAATATAAGCAGGTGATTTCATGGTTAAAAATATTTGCTTTTCAGACTTCGTGCAGAATCGCATGTTCTGAACCTACTGGATTACCGCTCAGTAGGGGCGAACACTAGCCTCCTTCGCAGCCGTTCTAAGGGAAGGAAACGTTGCGTGACGACTCTATACTAAGAACGGCTGCGAAGGAGGCTAGGGCGAACACCTCCTCAAAAACATATTTTCGTTTCTGTTTTTGTTTCTGTTTTATTGTTGTTGTTTCGTTTTGTTTAAGTTCCTTGCGAAAATTTAAATATTCTCTTTCTCCCGTTACATATAGCAGAAGATTTATATGATGATGGGGTTCCTGTAGATTTTTCGAGGAAAAACCAATTCATTTCCTTTTCAAAAAACTTGTTTCCTTTTTATCAGAGGCTTTCATGAATAGTATAAACCGTAAATTGAAATTGTGTCAACTTGACGGAAAGTTTAAAAAAGAGTGTGTCAAAGTCGAGGTGATGTGTTTAGATCTCAAATTAAAAATCTATTTCTATGAAACGAGAAAATTCCTTTAGACTACACAACACAATTCAAAATACTGAAAAAATATACAGTCCAAACTTTAAAGGATTTTTAAAAGAGTGATGTTTGTAAGTCTTTTAAGAGTTGTATAAGAAACGATTTAGCTCAGTGTACCTAGCGGTTGCTACGCTACGTAATGAACCAACGAAACGCGACAACTGAACTAATATTTGCTTTAAGATGTAAAGTTGAACCAAGACCATATTACGATTACAGGAACAAATTATTCAATTTTATCGGGAATGAAAATAGGTTGAACAAGTGAGGTTTGCTATAATTAGAAACACTGCTGCTTGCTCACTGTCTTTGACAAATAGAATATATCCTATCATTACATGAAAAACTCTGTCCACTTTTATCATTGACTGAACTTTTCCTTGCCTCATTGCCATTGTGTGAATTTTCTGAAAAAATTGATGAACACCGTGCCTTTCTTCGGTGTCGTAATGAGAAAACCTTCACAAAACACAGCCTGTTTTATGACTTATTTAATTAATTCAATATGAATGAATTGCAAGATATAAAATATTTACGGCGTTCTTAGATAGTAAAATGTTATTTAACATATATTTTGAAAAGGACTATAAGTAAGTGCCCTATTCTTTTTATCAACATTTATTCATTCTACCGTAGTGTAAATTTGTTAATTAACTATAAGAATATCTCCTTGAATGGCTATATTCCTTACTAGACCGCTGAATCACCGATTCTCGCAGCTGCCTTTCATGCAGTTGCCAAGGAAACCATCTAACAGACTTGATTTCAAAACAATAAGCCGAAAATTTAGCTATTCAGTCCTCTTTTTCTTTCTTCTTGTGAAAATAAAACACGTTTCCTCTCCTTCAATCCATATTTTTTCTCCTTTGAACTATTTAATTATTCTTTTTTCTAAACTCTAAATTTTTCAATTCTAAAAATGAGTGAAAATCTTCGGAAAATCAGTTACTCATGGCAGACTAAAGAAGGCGGGAAACAGGTTTTATCTACGAAAGAAAGAAAACCACCCACCCACACAATAATAATTTTATAGTATTATTTACACAAAACTTTATACTTTCGCGTCGTTTTTTTATATAACTAGCTAGCTTTTTGAGTAATTGGTCTTGGAAATAACGGTTAGCTAGTACCATCTCTCCGTCACTGAAGAGAAACTGGTATCTAAGCAGTTATTGCCTACTTGATCTATGCGAAAAAGGGATTATCTGACTTTACGGTCTGACGGCGTGAACGGTGACAATTGGAACTTCAGCGACCAAAACGCGGTTTACTTAGAATGACGGATCTAGAGAAAAAATTGTAACTACGAGGGTATGGTAGGGAATATGAGAATAACTCATTGATGTTTCAGAAGAATAGCAAAACCAGTTTTACGTTTATTGGTCATGAAAGGTCGGTTGCCTTTTTCACAGTCCTGGATAACTGACAGCCAGTCAGTGAAGAGTCTTGATCGGAGCTATCATTCTTTCTCGCTCAAGGTTATCGTTTTTACAGTACAATCTCTTTCATAAAATAGTATAAATATGTATATGAACATGATACATTGATATTGTTAGTTTTCTCTACCTAAGTGAGATAGATCATCAGTCGGATATTGGTTCAGACCAGTGAAGAGGTTCATGATGATCAGAGGTCAGCTACCGGTAAGGTTTTTCAGTATCTGGTGTCCAAAATCCGGCGGCTTATAGTAGACCAATAAATATCAAAACTTCAAAATCTTCCTAAGCCGTTTTTACAACTGACAGACTGATAGCTCGTGTCGTTGAACAAACAAAGATAAACCTAAGACATCTCGCACCTGTCGGAGCTAAAATAGTACAATGGACAACTGCTTTTTAGATTAAATACATTTCTTCCATGTTGCGCCTGAGAAAGATTTCTTTGAGCTGTTCTGTGACATTAATCAAGCCGCTTTCATTCTCAGGACAGACCCCTCCTCTGCGATATTTTCTTTTGCTTTTAATATATAATAAGTACGTAGCACTTGGTTTACGATTCACAGTCTCTTTTGCTTCCTCAGTTTTCGAGGTTTTAGCATAAGGTTCAGTTTCCTTGTGGGTTCGGCTTCTAGACTCGGTCGTAGCGCCACATTCATCCTGTTCGATACCATTTTGTGTTTGTTGCTTCTCTAAAAGTCTCACTCGTCTCCGCTCTGATAACAGCTCACTGGCTGTGCTATGATATTTCTTATCGGTCGTTCTCGATTCCCTCTTAACTGGATTTATCTTAGTAGCAGATAACAAACATGAATTTTCATTGTCTTTAGTCCGTGTATCTTTACTTATTGGCGGTAATACCGAATAGGATTTTGGAAACTCGTGTCCCAAGTTGATCTCGACTGTTGCAGTGTGTTGTCTTGACGATGTAAGTGTGGTTGTCTTCTTCGGAAAAGGATCTATTCTCTTCTGTAAGGTTGCACGATGTAGAGAATGAAAGTCACGGCTTGGAATCGACTCCTTGATTCGAACATGTGGTTGAAGAGAATCATTGGTTGATAGTGAATGCTTGCTATTGCTCTTCCAAGCCCGATCTCCGTATAATGTGGCCGGTAGCGCGCCTTGAATCGGCGGTAATTTAAAGTTTCTTCTTGAATTCAAGGAGTTTATCGAAGATTTATCCATCCCCTTGAGGAGCCATGAATCGAAGCGGCGACTCCCGGCAGGAACTAGACTTCAAACTGACAACATTGGCCTATTATGATAACGTTGCTACCGCATTCTTTCCGATGGTTATTCTGCAATCTGACAAATGAACTCGATAGACGGCACGGAATTATGAAAACATGGTCTCAATACCGCACATCCCCCTCTCAGTAACAGTTGATTTGTGTCACATCTAATAGGCCACAGACAACGATCCTTTCAAGCTAACCTCCTCTGTTGTCATATATATATCCGGACATCTGAATTTTAAGGTATAAACAACAAAATTTTATAGCTCTTAATTTGATTGGCCTGAACGCTTTGTATTCAAGAATATATTTTATGCTACCCGGATTTTATTTTATTGCTGTAACTACTACGTATGTATCAGAGATGACCTGCATTTGTCGTCTAGAAACGATAGGCAAAAATCCATTAACCTCGAGTAAACAAAGAATCACAAAAGCGAAATATTGTTTGCTTGTTGAGCCAATTGTTGACCATTTGATTAAATGAATGGGTTTTCATATTGATTCGGCTACTTCCAACTCACTTTTTTCACCTCAATTAATTCGGTTCAATTTGAGAAAAACCGATTGCGGTTCGTTTTCGATCACCGCTTGGCGCGCGGTATACGTTTACTTCATTATATCTGCTAAAATATTTTGACTTTAGAAGTTAAAAAAATAACATTTCGTTGGGTCTTTTGTCAATCTTTCGAATGAGGTTTTCAATTTTTAGCGAATTCAGTTAAACACCCTGCGACAAAAGCTCTCGATTTGTCTGATTCAGATAAAATTGGGGCGGTGACAAAAGTGCAATTTAGATTCTTATCTTTTTAGATAAGGGTCTTATATCTGGCCCAACTGCTTCCTCTTTATTATCAATTTGATAATGTTAATTTTGTCATTAGGAGTCGCGATACACGACAAAACAAATCGGTGTATATATCGGCTGACTAAATGGAGCCCTCGGGGTTGGTCAAAAGAGAAGCTAAAGAGCAGCTGAATGAATGGAATGTCGGCTGGCTTCTTTCGTTTCATCTAGAGTAAGCTATTTGTCCTCTTGTCAAGATCCATCGCTTCTTACTTACTCTAGAAACTGCTAGTGCCGCTAAAGACGGGGATACAATTTGATTCACCGTACAAACTTAATCTTTTCATTCATTTATCTATCCATTCCTATTCATTCAGTGTGGCTTGGCTTAATCCGCTGCCACCAAAGAAAAAAGCTCTACAATATGCCACGCTTGAGATATTAAAATTCTTTCATTGTACCGAGGTTCTCCTGTATGAAATGTTCAACTGACTACTCCTACTGAATTAGGAAAAGTGAAGCGGGGGTACGCACCCTTGGTTTCCTCGAAGCTTGAATATAAAAATCATAAAGTTGCTTTTAATTTTTTTACAAATCAAAAGAATCCCTGCATGTTTAGAATTTATCATCACATTTTAAAACAATTCATTCAGTTTTATTACTGAAATAATCTGTGACAAACATCACGATTACTTTACAAATCGTTCGTTACGAGTGCTCTCTAAGACTGGTGTTTTTCATTTGTTATCCAATTTGTTAACATGAATGGAGCCATTGTTTACTAACCCATGTGGACGATACATGGTGCAAACGAATAGTAAAAACTGCTACAAATCACTTAATAATAAGTCATTCCGAGATAAGCATTGCAGTGCGTTGTGGGGCAGTTTTTTTAGGACATAATCATTTCAAAAATGGCGCCTATTTCGTCCCCTGAAATAGTCCCACAATGTACTACTAAGCATCTGGTCTATCGTACTGAGAATGAATCTAGATTTCACTGTGATATTATCAGCCTTATTCAGGGGAGCCAAGTGCACCGATAAGCCCTTGAGCAGTGCTGAACAGATTAACAGGTGAGCTGCCATCTGTGATGAGTGTAGACTTGAGGCCAAGGGACTGCAGAAGTTTAGCCTGAAAATGCGGAATTTTGTTAGTTAGTTTATAATCGTGAACCAGTTTCTATGATTACACGATCAAAACGTCTGATTGGTGGAAGGTGATGCCTAGCAGGGGAAGGTTAAATGTTTTCAACCTCTCGATTCCTTTAAGGTGACTTTTGGAAATTAATTTAAACTTTTTTTTAAACTTCGATTTTCCGAATTGAAATTTAATGCTGATTCCAAATCAGGAAAGAAAAATAGGGTGACCCGAACTTGTTTTCGAGATAATCAGCATCTAATGGAAGGCTATGCACGAGCTTTTGGAGTAAAAATTACGCCACCGGAAGTGATTAGAAAAAAAATAAGATTCATAAGTTAATAGTTATTTGCAGACTACATGATTGCACGGATGAAGGCTAGTCAATATCATTCTACAATAATACATGGATATTTTCGACAAAAAGACGAAGAGATACCTTGATTTGTCATATTTTGTAGTTTCGGTGCTCTTAAAAGATTTCATAAAGTCGAGCAAAAATCCTTACAAAAATCTATTTTTTCATTTGTGACTGATTTAAACTTTTTCTAAAATGTTGATATAACCTAGATTTTTAGGAGTTTTACGAATGAGCTATTAAAATATTGAGTCCTGTGCAAAATTTGAGGGTTTTGCCCTGTTGAAGGTCAAAACGCGTATGGTTCTTCAATAAAATCTTGTAGATTTTTCAGCGGTTTTTGAGCACGCGCACATTGTGGGCTCAATTCGAACGTTCAAAAGTAGGCAGCAACCTTGAGCGACTTTCAGGTGTGACTAGCTAGGAGAGTTATCGGAGTTTACCGTTTCCCAGAAAGACAAGGTAGGTTTCTGCTCCCACCTCTAAGCCTGGTGCCAGATAATCGTCGATCGCCGTACTTAAATATTGTATATTCAACGCTCTTATTAATAATATATATTGCATCAACCTAATAATAAACCAAGAGGGACCACTCCTGGAAATTAAACAGACCAATCACATACCTGCATCTCTGGGCCAGCTGTAGCAATAGCCTGAATGGTTTCTGCTCCAATGGCCGAAACCATGTTTTTAAACTTCTCAGCTTCAATGACGCCCATTGCTTCTGCTTTTGAGATCTCCAGCTTATTTTGCTCGCTTAGATAGCCAAGTTCTGCATCTCGTTTCTTTGTTAAACGTTCAAGTTCTGATTCCTAAAAAAAGGAAAAAGGTTGGAAATCATGCAACCAACTGAAAATGTTTGAAAGTGGATTTTATGTGACTGAGAATGGAAACGTCCCAGCGCTTGAACCAATTACAGCGCGTAAGGTTACTAGAAGTAACATCTAATCAGAATGCTTTGGACGTCACGCGACACGGCTTGTACATATTATATTATTTTTTACAGTCATGCAAAGTTTGCTCTGAAACACATTCTGCACTGAAAAAAAGAAACTTACTTAAGTTGAACGAGCGAGAAGAGGATTGTGCCAAGGTAGTCGCAAAAGAAAAAAGAAAAACTGAAAACGCTGTGAAATCAAGTAAAAGCTTGGTAGTTTCATGGCGCAAGAAGTAGAGTTAGAACTCTTTTTAGAACTGACAAAATAAATAAAGTCGAGCAACAAGATGATTGGTGTGATTTTTTCTTCACCTGAAAGATTTGATCTTCGCACAAACGCGGATGCTACGAATTTGCACTGAATAAAGGTGGAGGTTCAATTAGTGCGCAATGGCGGGGCTTATGTTAGAAACTGAATTTCAACTGGATCATCTTCGCAAGTTAATTATGCATATAACTAATGTGCAACTGTTTAAACTAAACTAAACTTTGGTATTTGTTACGCGCATTGCATATGTTCACATGTGCCCTTTTTAGATCGAATCAAAATTTAGAAGTAAATTTTTGCGGAAGGATGAAAACCGGAGGACCCGGAGAAAAACACTCAAAGAGAAATGACAAACAACTCTACTCACATATGAGTACACATATGATCGAACCTGGCTCGAATTGGTGAGAGGCGAGTGCTCTGACCGCTACGCCACCCATGCTTACCATACTGTTTGATACTTACTGCTTCTATCTTTGTGGCTTCTGCCTTCAGTTTAGCCTGCTGCACAGCCGCCTCCCCCTGGATTCTCGCTGCTTCTGCACGGGATTGCGCTTCTGCTTTAGCCTGACCAGTAGACTCTACTGCGGCACTTAGCGCTTGAAGCTCCAAAAGTTCTTTCCTGGATCGTTCGGCTTCCGCTTCATCGGTAATTTTCTGTCTTTCCAGCCGACCCTTTGCTTCCTGTTCAAGGCGCTCAGCTTCGTGTCTGCGCGATAAAAAAGAAAACTTAGTGATGTTGGATTCGCATGGAGAGGATTAGCTTATTACTTTCTGCGGTGATTCATAGCCATAGCATCATATACGTAATTTACGTCATTGTGAGCGCACCTCAGTAGACACCGCATGCTCCTTGGCTTTACAATATGCGGGCACTATTAATGGAAGAGGAATCCCTCTGAGAGGGATGATAGAGAGGCCTGCGCCTGCATGATTGAGAATCAAATACTGGAGATTTAGACTCATACTTGCTGGACCTTCAAGATTGAAATGATAACTTGTAGTTTTAGTATCTGTAGAAAATCACGTCACACAACACCGTCACGGTACAAAATGAACCAATCACTGCAAGCGACATCACCGATTGCCCAAAAATGTCTCCCGCCACGGCCTCATCACGGTCACGGTGCCTCTGTCACGCAATGTTGGTTGGCGTTTGCACTCGATTACTTTGTGACTTTTTAAAGATGATGTTACCTAAGTTATCTGCCTGACGTTACAAAAGGGGTGATATGAAGGAGCTAGCTCACCTTGCAGCAGCTTCCTGGGAATTGGTAGTGATTTCGATAGCAAGTTGTACAGATTTCTGTAAGGCGTCCCTGGTTCTCTGATCTACTGGTTCAACAGACTGGATGTCTATACTGGTGATGTACAATTTGTTGGCAGGAAATGAAAAGCGATTTCGGATCTTAAGATTTTCATCCAATCCAAAAACAGATGTTCTAATGATCTTAGCTGAGTTCTAAGATAGAGAAAAAAGAATAAAGTTATCTAAGATTACCCAGACCTCTCGCGATCTAATCTAATTTATTTTGTAAAAATAAAAATTGCCAGAATTTAGATAACAAGATGTTTTACCTTGTGGAAATCATCGAACTGTACACCAGCCACGGCACCACGAATCCTGGATGCAATCGCTTTACAAGAATCTCCAACGAAATCAGGCACCGAGAACAGTTTTGCAGCTTCTTTGTCACTTTTGTCTGAAGCATCAAAGTGCCTTCGAAGAGAAAGATACACAGAATTAAATCCTAAAATATATCTACATTGAAACATGCTAACCTGGCTTCGTTGTTCTTCACAAATGCAACAATTCTTTACATTTTTTACTTTTCTATAAATGAGGGTCCAGAAAATCATGTTGGCTATTCTTTTCCCATTCCTATTCCCATTCCTTCCCCAGTAACACTTTTCACATTCACCAAGAATCAAATCCAATTTTTCCAACACACGTACAGCTGACAGTTTGAATTTTTGAAATGATGCAAACAATATATTTAGCTAGAGTTCGCTGGCTGAAAAAGAGTTCCAATGTATTGTAACTTACCAGTTATACGAGAGCTGAAGCGAAAGCCTAGCATGGTCAGCGGTCTCCACTACAATAATATCTGTACAGAAATCCGGACCCAAAAGAAGACACAAGGCCTTGATGGACGTTGGGTTTCTTGGGTTTTCCACCAGAAAGACTAAGTTGAGTGAACTGTTCATCAGGCCCAAGCATGACTAACTCGGGACCAAAGATTACTCTACAGATTGAATGTGTAGAAGAAAAATCTATAAGAAACCTAAAAGAAGCCTTTTTCTATGATCCTATAAACATGTTTATTTGAAAATAAAATCCTTTGTTTCTGCCCGTTCAACCTAAACCTAAAGTGCTTCAATGCGAGGCCAGCGGGGTTTAAGTCTATTGTTTGAGCCAACATGGTTGCTGACCGGAAGTGATTTTGAAATTATTTTGAGCGGAAGTGGCTCCGTGTGTAATGTGATAGGGGGTGTGGTGCGAGGAGTTCAATAGGCTAGAGAGATTCGTTTAGCGAGTGAATGTGAGTAAGAGTGAGTTGAAGTGAATTTGTAAGAGAATAAACGTGAATCAAGGATCAAATGAAGTGACTGTTTTGTGGCGAAATCAACTTTCGTACAATTGCCGTATGAAAAAGGTGCAGTATACGACAAATAAAGGCTCGAAGATACACACCAATGATCAACCAAATTTGCTATGCTCCTTTGGAGTTCATCTTTCAGTTTTGAACGAAAAAGAAAAAGAATATATCGACAGGTCCGACAGCCATGGAAAGAGAGGAGTAAAAGCAACACAAATGTCAATTGCGTTTGGAGGCTGAAAATAGCAAGACGTGATCATGAATACTCCATCTTACACGAGTTCCGTTCAGTGACCACGAATAATAGCGTTCCAAGTCGAGGTTGGAGTTGCTGCGTATGATAAACTATTTTGCTATGCGCGGAAAGTCCAACCTCAACTTGGAAATTTCATTCGTGGTCCGCATTGAACGGAACTGTAAGAAGGATAAGTATTGTACTCCTTTATTGCCCTGCTAAGTTAGGACCATTTTGTGCCCATCAGCTTACCTGGCTTTCTTTTCTTTATAGTCGTATATCTGTACAGCAGCATTGTGTGGTACTCTGAAAGTGATGACCCTTGTCTTATTGCGTCCCATCGTGCGCACTGAAAAATGTATGCCAGAACAATAAATAGACTCTTAATTTCAGCTGTGCATGTTGCTGAGGGATGGGGGAGGAGAGGCTATTTAGGCTGCCCACTTAAGCTAAAATTAACGGAATATTCACTCACAGTCCCCACCTAAGTTACCGGTATAATTAGAGCAATGACTTGAGTGAACAGGGCGGGGCATATCCGTATCATAAAAAATCTGCGATATTCCCACAACGATTCTTTAATGTCAGTTTTTCCTAAATTACCTCCATTGCCTGCAGAGCCGCGAGTACCCCTATCAGCCAAGGGATCCTTCCCACCAACCACTAGTTCCTCGACGACGGGAGGAAGCTCCTTCTGCCAGAGTTCTTCGTCATGAGTCAGCATGTACGTTTGGCCACAAACAGCGCGTACTTTTCCTGTCTTTATATCACGCACGTAGATACCTGCGTCACACACACACATACGTGTCAAAATTAGTTCATTTTTTTTTGTCAAAATTAAAAGCTACTCGTGTACCTTTGCTGAACTATCCCTCATCTTATTTAAATTGATTTAGATTAGAAAATGCGGGATGTAAAACTAAGATAAAATAACCTCATTTTCTTTTGTATGGTAAAACTAAAAAGTTTTCCTTCCTGCTGAACCCGCCAACTCAAAGTCCTATATCTACCCCTACGTACCCTGTTCCAGGTTCCACTTTATTATCAATACCTTCGTTGTTGTCCAGAGGGATAGCCTTCCGTCTGTCTATCACTTCCACCTGAACTGGAGGGATGTACTCACTGGGCCCACGAATCATCCACCGGTCTCCTGGTCTTCGCGTGATTTCATTTACAATATATTTAGAAAAGTCAACCTCCGAGTCATCTGCCGATTGCGAAACTTCTGGTGTACTAACCTCGCCTTTATCAGTATCAGTAAAGGCTTCATTACACTTGAGGATGAGTCCTTCATCTTCACCCAAGATGTAAACATCTTGCGTACCACGTTCAAGACTTTCACCGGGCATGAGGAAAAATGATTTCTCCCCCTGGAGGAATAAAACAAACGTACATTACATCGTTTTTATGGTTAAAGATTATTTTGACTCCCGGGTTTTAAGAATTCTTTAAAATAATTATTAAAATGGTTTAAAATATATATAGCTCCATGCAACGGATGCCTATGCGTGCTGACTTCCGGACGGTCTGCGAACGAACGCGTCTGTTTTCGCGCCAAAAGCGACTGCAAAGCAAAGGACTGTCAAGTGAAGGAGGTAAAGATGGTTATCAAAATGGAGGGTTTAGTTTGCCAAACAACCTATACAGTAGCCAATGCTGGTCAGGACTAGCTTAATACCGGGTAAGTAATATTATGCAGGACTCATAATAATGATATTAAACTAGCGATAAAACCGTTATATAAAATAAAAAGCAAAAGATAATTGACTGTTCTACCTTGACAAGCTTCTTTTGTCCTAGCTGTGGTTTGCCATCTTTACCTATTGGGTTCAGGATGACACAGTATTGGCGATTGTTGAGGGTTGTGATATCTACAAGCCCTTTTACCTAACGATAAAGAACAAGATTGAAGATTTTCAGGGTGTACGAGAATTGGAAGTTTAATATTGTTATAAAAATGCTTGAGGTGTCTAGTTCAGGTACAGGGTATAAAAAAATTAGTGTTTTAACCATAGGGGGGTTTATTTTGTGTAAAATAGGAACAGGAAGTTTTGGAATAAAAACTAAAATGAAATGACAATGCAGCCATAAATACAGCTAGATTTATAGTAATGTATAATGCACTATAGTCAATATTGAAATCCCCTACTCCACAACTCTCCTGGGGGGCGGCGAGAATTGGGATTTTACAAGCATTTAACAGTGTGAATGCACAAGAAAATGGGGAATTTAGTGAATACTTCAATATCTTAACAATTTTAATGGCAATTCTTTGTCTGGGGACCAGGGAAAAATACTAAACCTAACACTATGTTAATGCTGAATTCCCTGCCCTTTCCTGGGGGTAGTGGGGGGGGGGGGCTTCATTTTAATAGTGCGAAAAGGAAACCTCTTCATAAACATCAGGTATGTGGGCCTCTGCTTCATTCTTAGTGATCAGCCATTCTTCACCATTTTTCCTGGTTATGCCATACACATCCTTGAATGTACCAGTGGCTACCAAGTGGAGTGCTAACTGTTTAACAAAAGAAGCATAAGAATTTACTATATAATTCCACACCAATGGCTGTACTCCATGGACATAAATCATGCATATTTAAGAGGACTTCTTAGCTTGCATATAATCTTTTCCTGTTTCAGACCAGTTGTGTCATTCTCTTGAGAATAAAATTTATTCATATCCTACAAGTTCTATTATAAGTTGTATTTATATTCTTTTGTCAGGACTAAAGATAATGACCTGTCAGTCACTGGTCATAAACACTGTCCAAATTAGTTTTAGCTTGATCACACCATTTCTGGTTCAACTTTTCTGGTCAAAATGAATTGCAAGGCAAAGATTTGACTGGACAAGCTTTAATTCATGGCCAGACATTTTCCGATTATTTTTAGCCTAGTGTGTCTCCATGTGCATCCATTAAACAAAGAAATCATACTCTAGGGAATGACATCCATTACACCCATGGCAAACACACCTGGCCAGATATCAAAGAATAATAAAACAAACTGTGTAAGTAAGAGATGTAGTATACCTTGTCAGTAAGAACAAAAGCATCTACAACAGCAACCACTTCTTCATAAGCTCCAGGCAGATATGCACCTACTTTTCGTACCAGCCAGATCTCACCTGTGACTCGCAAGTGTCCTTCTCGGTCCTACATTTCCATGGAGTAAAAGAAGATAAAGTGATTTTGAACATAATTTGAGCATTAGATTCCAGCCTTCAAGCAGAATATATTTTCATGGAGGATAAAGATAGTCATGGCCCCCCTTTTTTGTAACAGAATATTCTCTAAAGAACATCGATCATTATGTGAAGTATGAAATTACAAAATAAGCTTTAATTCATTCACTCAAATAGATCTATCCACTGTTTTTCTTAGCCCTGTCTTTGTCAAGCCAATGAATTGCCAAAAAAAATTAATTATTTCAAAATATATTTTTTCATAGTATGGTTAGAGTAACTTAAACCAATAAATATATAAGCCTTATAATTTTTCTCAAAACGTTTAAAATTAAAGAAAGTTTTATAATATAATTATGATTGTATACCCTTGTTTCCTTTCTTGCTCGTAACTTTATGGCCTGGTTCGCTTGAATTACAGTGGCACGGACAGTCTCAATAATTTCTACTTCCTTACGGGGAATCAAAGTACCTAAATCAAGCAAAAGAAGTTTTAAAATATTAAAAGTTCATTTATGTAATATGGAATGTAAAAACTTGAGCTAAGAAATGGTGAAATCAATGTTAAAAACAGAATTTGAAAAGCATCTTCAAAGAACTTATAGCTCTACATAGTTATTGGATATAGTACTTTTCTTATTGCTTTGCTAAATCCATATTCTTATTATTGCTGTTCTCGTTGTTGTTCAAATTTTGTTGTGATTCAATGAATGAATGAATTATGGAGAAATATTATACCAGGTCCTTCAAACAGCCATTCATCTCCAGCAACTCTTTTTTCCCCTGATTCGTCTTCAAAGTCCAGAACAGCCCTGAGACGCAGAGCAGAATTGGCCATAACAATTCTTAACGGAGTGCAACCAAGCTTAAGCCCTTCACCAGGAAACAGTGGAAATGGGTCTTGGGCTAAGCGGATTTCCTGCAGGAGAATTTGAATGCATGTTGAAATAATGATTGTACATAATAATTGAGTGCAGTTTTAAGACAGCATTGTGATAAATATCACCCTTAACGTGAATGTATGTCTATCCTACACATAAAAAACCTACAGTTACATAAACCAGTGGTTTCAAGGCTGACTATCCAGCAGCTATGATAAAGTTATATCAAAGTTATACTACTAATATAATAATACTAATGTGGACTTACATAACAAAAATTTGAGTATGATCACTTGATTACCTGATCAGCATGTCGTAATCTTATTTGCCCATAATCATCCACTATCACCTTTCCTTCTTTAGGATCCCTCAGTACTGGGTTTTCAATGATGCAGTAATGACGAGGAGGAATGGTTATCATTTTCTCTGGTCCAACAATGACCTACATGGAGAGGTTAACAACAAAAATGCATACTGCTAAGTGAGTGCAGAAATGTCTTCCCTTATATTAATGCCTCGGGTATTTGATATTTTTCTCTTATCATATAATTATCCATAAATTACCTGTATCTCTCCTTTTCGAAAAACTGACATTTTCACATGTGAAAATAACATGTTATCATATAAATTTTTTTTATAATAACACTTGAACATAAATTTCATATCTCCGCGTGCTCATGTAATATGATGAAAAGCAGAATGTTTATATAGTTCAGTAATGATGAAAAGGTAAATTATACACTGTGAAAAAGTAGAGCTCTTTTACTCAGACGAAGGACTAGCGTCCGAAACGTCAGTAAGTTTTTTCATCTTTTTCACGGCGTATAATTTACCTTTTCATCATTACTGTTTCATTAGAAACACCGACGCAGCTCACACTAGTTTTTAGCCAGTTATATCCTTTTATATAGTTCAGTTCAGTTACCCAGTTTGAATACCACTAGTGAAAATCCTGGAGTTGTATTGCACTTTAGAATAAAATCCAATACAACAAATATGTATATGATACAAAGATTAGGTGATTTTTCAAAGTCTATATACCTTCTCATTATCCTGACGGATGAAAGTCTTTGGGCCCACCTCCACCTTGGTGACATTGGTGTTCTGATCCAGAACATGGATGTAATAGTATGGAGGGATGCGGTAAATACTTTCTCCTTCTTTTGATTTGGTTGACATGTTGACAGCCTTGCTACTGATACAAGAAATAGATTCACCTCATGTAGTAACAGATTAACTAGGTAGTAATTTTTGTACAATTACAATTATTGCATATAATCTACTACTTATTTATTAACATATAGTTGAAGATATAGAAGTAAGTTATAGTGCTTGGGAACGAGGTCATTCTGGGCGAAAGCCCTTAGAATTAAATTCGGAAAAATTAATTTCCGACCTCGCTGGGGTTCGAACCCACGACCTTCGGAATTGTACTACCAATGCTCTTCCAGCTGAGCTAGAGGACAGACTGAGAGCAGTCCGGGATGAAATAGATGTTATATTAACATATAATTTACTATTGTGTAGTTATTATTTTTATGTAGTTTTCATTTTCAATTTTATGTAAGGTTGTTGTTAAACAACAGGGAACTGCTACTACTTTAATTTGTGTAATAAAGCACATTTTTTTTACTGGGGAAGGGAACAGTGGGATTTGGATGAAGGAGGAAGGGGAGGGGAGGGGAGGGGAGGGAGGTATCATTAAACAAATCAGGTTCAAGAGGGGGACCACATTAAAAATCACATAACACTATTGATAAACAGAATATAAAACAAGAAAGAAAGCCTTTATGTGCCTCCTGCTATGCATCTTGAGTTGTGATAATTATTAATTTTATGCAACAGTGTAAGGGGGGTCAGACTTCTTGTATGGGTTACCAAGTGCACCCCACCCCTCCCTGATAAAAAAGGGTCCCTTAGAAATCAATGTCAAATGCAAGTTTCCTTCACATGTCACAAAATGTGGCAATATTGATTAAGGCAAAATGCAAGGCATCTTAAAACACCCTGTAACCCAATACCCCCATATCTTGCCTTGCATTTTGACATACAACCCTATCTTTTACAATTCTAATAAACCAATACATTCAAATACATATTTCAAATGAAAAATTACCATAACAATATGTGTTTCCGCATCAAAACACTTAGCTTGTTTCGCTGAAGCTCTTTAAATAACCACTAGGACATTTAGCTCAACTTAGAGCGTTATAACTCATATAATTTCAAGTGCTAGATGAGGATTTAAGGTTCTGGTTTACTCAGCTTTTTCAGTAGAAACATAAAAAGAGATCGAATTAGCAAAACCCGAGATAGGTGGGTGAATGTGCTAAAAAGATCTGTATAAGTTGTCTAGAAATTATTAGAAAACTTTTAGCTCCAACTCAAGTCCAAGTACAGGTCTCCCCACCACCCAACATCTGTGAACATCCACTGTACGCTAAAAAATGAGTCCTCGCCCATCGAATATAATACCAGAGTTCTTCAAAAATCTGGATAATTCGACCAAATTCAAAGGGCGAACAAACCAAGTGAATATCTTATGTTGCTGAATGGAGTCACATTTAGTTATAAGCTTCGAATGAACTTTGAAATAGAGAATCGAAACACCGCGATAAAGCAGCTTGCAATATGTATTGGATATTTAAATGGGTTTACTCTAAGAAAGTAATGTTTTAATATGATCTAAATTGCAAAATCTTACCTCTGCTAACCTTGAGAATACTTCTATAAGGAATAATGTCGAAAAACACTAAATTGCAAATGGAGTTGAAAGGTCCTGCTATTGACTGAGACCCGGAAAATATGTAAGCCAATTACAAATAGAGGCTACGTCATTGCTAACCAATCGGCATGCATCTGTTTGTTTTTGTGAGCTTCACAACAATACGCCTACTGCCATTTGTCAGCGATCAAAGTATAAAGAGAGAGAGAGAGAGAGAGAGAGAAAATGCAATAAAATAAAAGGAAACAAAATATAATGAAATAACAGGACCGCGGTCTGAAATCATTAAAAAAGGGCCTAGGGAGCAAGGGGACTTATTGGATAATATAGAAAATATGTGACTAAAAGTGAGGAGGATGCGGGGATTGGGGGGAGGGGTGCTGAGAAAAAGGTGTAGAATAGGTGGAGACTTAAGTCCCCTAGCCCCCTGTCTTTGGTCCCTGAAATAAAAAAGAAATAAAGATCAGAAAAATGACATAAGATAAATAATATCAAATCAAATCAGATTTCGTTTATACTGATCGAAGATGGCCTTGTCATTCGACGACGTCTACTACCTATGCAGTAACTCTCAATAACCTTTGCAGCCATTGTTCTACATGCTGTTCTAAACCTTGCTAATTTAAAGAAAAAGACCGAGCAGTTGATTGGTTCAATTGGAAAGGTTTCAAATGACTTGGGGTCACGGCTATCCGTGTATAAAGGAAAGGTTTATTGCTTAGTTTAAAGTATATCATATTGTGGCACTGTTACATACAAAGAGCTGCTTGAGTGCGTACCAATAAACAAGACTTTTATTTCATCATGGAATCATACAGATCCAAGATTTTTGTAATACTGGCAGTTATATTACATGCTTCTTTGTGTCAAGCCATGTATGATTGGAAAACCAAGACCTTCATTAAGAAGAACAACAGCAAGCTAGTCGTTCCAGGGACAAAATGGTGCGGAAAAGGGAACAATGCCATGAGTTTTGATGATTTGGGTGAGTCAGTCTTAATTTGAAATTTGCGGGCTTTGAGATTTTGTCAGCGATTTTTAAATTCTACTGGTTATATTAGTTTTATTCTTAACAATTCCTTTTACCGAGTGGGCTCCTCTATTTCATTGACATCTAACTCCAGAGAAAGAAAAAAATGGAATTCGGAAATTCCATTTAAATTGAGGAAATTAATTGAATTCCACTTCCTTGTCTTGTCAGGTGAACACAGGGAAACAGACCTCTGTTGCCGCGAACACGACCACTGCCCAGAATTTATCCTCCCATTCCAAAGAAGATTCGGAATTCTCAATCTCTATCCAACTCACTTAAGTCATTGTCCTTGTGAAAAGAAGTTTTACGACTGCCTTTGGAACGTTACCAGCCCTGTAGCAATAGCCGTTGGTCGCATGTACTTCAACGTCATTCGTGTCCCTTGCTTTCATTTAGTTCAAGTGAAAATTTGTAAAAAGAGAACATTTGATTGGTGGAAATTCAAGTACGTGTGTAGAGAATATGGTTTAGAATTCAAGGGACAGACCTTCATGCCTAAGAAATTCCTCAAACAGCTTTCAGTCCAGCCTACTTACTGGAATGTCACTACCAAAGGAACTTAAAATCCATCTACAAGACACTGATCTGAAGGGAAAAAACTTTCACGAATCGGATTCGAGATAACGGGGACTTACTCAGTGTTGTCAGTGGATGTAACTAGTGAAATGAATAACTTTTTTTCCCCTCTTTATGTATAGCTATCAAAAATATATAAGAAATGATTGTAAATTGTAGGAGTTTAGGTCACTTATATTTAGCTCATTTTGTTATGATCACTAAAGACTTTTCTAGCCTGACATAGATGTTGAAAGATTCTCCACAGGCCTGTATCGTATGTTTTTTCACG
Organism: Actinia equina; assembly: GCA_011057435.1. Classification (NCBI taxonomy): domain Eukaryota; kingdom Metazoa; phylum Cnidaria; class Anthozoa; order Actiniaria; family Actiniidae; genus Actinia; species Actinia equina. The sequence continues at coordinate 70,804 of WHPX01000456.1, forward strand.
AGGCAAGTGATTAGGCTTATTTTCGTGAAGGGATCAGTTAACTGTCTTCCGCTGTATCTACCATAGGGTTACGTTCTATAGGTCACGGGAATAATTTAAAAGTTTCTAGCTAAAACATTTGGCCGTGTTTCAAAGCAACTGTGTCAGAGTTTCCACTAAGGGTGATAAAATTATCTGGGAGGTTAGTATCGGGTTCGAACATGAAGTTGTGCTCAAATATCTGTCTCGTTCTTGCTGTGATGTTAATACACGTTTATGAGAGCGGGGCTAAATACGATTGGAAGACGAAACAAGTCTCCAACGGAGAAAACCACTTTATCTTTAAAGGCACGAAGTGGTGTGGACGAGGAAACAATGCAATGAGCTTTGACGATCTGGGTAAGGGAATTGTTATTGTTCAAATGTTATCTAATGAATTAATTATTTCTACTGACTGAGATCAACTGGACAATGGCATATCATTAACATTATCATTTACATTTTAAAACTATAGTTGTATTTGTTTCTAAAGGTACACATGTTCAGACAGATACTTGCTGCCGAGAGCATGATCATTGCCCATCTACTATTCCTTCATTCAGTCGACGTTTTGGCATTCTGAATTACTATCCAATGCACATGAGCCACTGTTCATGTGAAAACCGTCTGTTCAACTGCCTATGGAACATCACCAGTCCTGTGTCTGTAGCTGTTGGCCGTCTGTATTTCAATGTCTTTCGCGCTCCTTGCTTTCAATTGGTAGAAGTGAAAGTTTGCAAAAAGAGATCCTTTAACTGGAAAAAATTCAAGTTTGTTTGTAAAGAATATGGCGTGGAACTGAAAGGAAAGACATTCAAGCTTCGAAAGTTCCTAAAAGAGTTCCCACTACAACCTGATATGAATAGTACAAGGAATATGGGGAATACGAAACCAATCCAATCCAATCCAAACCAATCCTATAGCAATAAATAATGTATCTTATACAAATAGTGTATTACTTTCAATTTAATGTTTAGTGTGGAAATTGAATGGGCAGAACTGTGGTGAAATAATGATAGATGTGTTGATCATCACAGTGAATGAGCGATCTAAGCGAACGCTGTAAAGAAAGACTTGAAAAAGTGATTTCAAGCTTCAACGGGAATCGAACCCATGACCTCCGCGATGCCGGTGCGATGCTCTTCCAACTGAGCTATGAAGCCAATCATGTTGGCTAGCGGTCATTTTGTTGGGTTCTTCAAGCCCTCATAAATAACAAGTGTGGAAATTGAATGGGTAGAACTGTGGTGAAATAATGATAGATGTGTTGATCATCACAGTGAATGAGCGATCTAAGCGAACGCTGTAAAGAAAGACTTGAAAAAGTGATTTCAAGCTTCAACGCTCATTCACTGTGATGATCAACACATCTATCATTAATGTTTAGTCTTGCATTTATTTTCTTTAGGATTATGCTAATTGGTGATTGTATCCAAGTAAGTATATGTTATTACATAGCCAAGATATAACACGCGCTCTGATTGGTTAATAAGCGTGCGTGAGCGTACATCCAGAATTTTACCATAATTTGAACATTTCTCGCGCGCTGATTGGCTTAGAACCATTGTCAATTAGAGACTAGACCTGCTTGTGTTTATGACTTCAGTCACGCGCATTGAGCGATCCGATAAACGGCTTTTTCAAACTATTTATTTGTCTTTTCGTTCAATACTTTCGACTTTTTTATGGTACTGAGAAACAAATCAAAGTCATGCAGTTTTCTATGGGTCTGTTTAACAAATCGAAGTCAGTTTTCTATGGGTCTGTACAGTAATCGAACATTAAATGACGTCAAAAATAATCCAAACTTAAGTGGAACCACGAGGGCAGCGAGTAGTTTCATTGCAAACTTTTTTTTTGTGCTAAGCACGCTTCTTTTGTGTTTAGCAGCCTCCTGCTTGCATTCAGAAGTGGATATACACACGCTAAGCATCGACCAAGCGTTTTAGTCCACATGCCGGCGGACCCTCTATAGTTATAAAGATGAGAGTATATGGACCGCGTGGCACTAATGAAATAGTTGAAGATATAGAAGTAAGTTATAGTGCTTGGGAACGAGGTTATTCCGTCCTTGGAATTAAATTCGGAAAAATTAATTTCCGACCTCGCTGGGATTCGAACCCACGACCTTCGGAATTGTACTACCGATGCTCGCTGAGCTAGAGGTCAGACTGAGAGCAGGCCGGGGTGAAATAGATGTTAGGTCGCGGTAATTATGATGCAAAGACGAGAGTATATGGACCGCGTGGCACTAATGAAATGGTTGAAGATATAGAAGTAAGTTATAGTGCTTGGGAACGAGGTTATTCCGGGCGAAGTTATAGAGGATATTACATTGGCGCGCGGAAATTTTATCTTCTCGTGTTCAATTGATATCTCACGAGTGATGATGAGTTCCTATAAGTGGAGGTACTATTGAGAATAGCTTACACTAGACATCGGCATCTATTTATATTTGTCGTGGAAGATCAAGATGACAAGAACTAGATCTCCGTGATGATTGGAAAGATTCGTGAGGTGTCATGGCTATAGTCAGTGGAGTTCAGTTTTGCTTGTATCCAATCCACCAGTTAGTCGTGGAGTTTGGAGATGACAAGCAGTGATGATTTGTATTTACAAATTCATATGCGCCAAACGCTTCGTAACGAGCCGGAGTACTAGTAGCGCCGGAACAGCCAACAAACTTGCAGGTGTCGTAATGGCAAGGAACAAAATATGGGTGATACGAGTCATGTCGGAAAAGGGTCTTACAGTTTCCAAAACAGGTTGTTCCAAGAAGCCTTAGGAAACCAACTTGGTGGCATGACAAAGAGACTGGCTGCATAAGATCTCGTGTCTTCATCTCAACTCGAACGTAGTCAGAAGTAGATATGTTAGCTGACTCGAAGTTACATGAAACACGCCAGTGTGTTGCGTTCTTCCTGATGTGTTTCATGTCTTCAAGGGACAGTCGATAGTTGACCCAGTTTGGACTTGATTCGTTTACAGGGTGGTCTTCAAAGAACTTCCAATAGAAATAGGGTGTTTTCTTCGAATACTCAAAAGATTCCACGAGCGTCCAGACATAGTTCGGCTCGGATTCAAAGTCGCAATAGACTTTAAACTGGCTGGTCAAAGATGGTCTGGTGATTGTATGAACACCTGACTTGGGATTTCCAGGAATTTCAGCACATGACATTATGAACTGGCAATATCTACCTTGAATGCCCAATGGACAAGTGCACTTGAATTTTCGATTGACGTTTTGGCAAGTCTCCACGCATGTTCCCCCGTTCATACAGAGATTACTATTGCAACAACCATTACGGCATCCTCCTGTACAGGTTACGCCACTATTCTATTGAAAAAAAAATTTCGACAATTATGCAATTACATGGGCAGAACCATGGGATCTATTGTAACAGCTCGAGCCTGTTAGTAAAGCAAGACTAATCGGTTCATGGAAATAGGCAGAGGATTGCAGGGAAGAGAACCTAGAAAGAAGAAACAGGGGTTGACTTATATATAAGTATAGAATAAAAGGAAAGAGAGTTAGGTCATTTTCAATCCCCATCTCTCTGCTGAAAATAATTAATGGCTCACTTTTTCCCGCCTGAAAAAAAGTTGCTGCCCCTCTCGTGAAGTTTGCACCTGACCAATTTGCTACCCAACTTGTTTAGCATTGCTATTTTTAGGTAATCTTCAAAATATTTCATAATTAATTTGCAAATCAGAGGGCACAAATAAAGTTCTATTCTACCTACACGGGCGGACCCAGGAGGGGTAAATGGGGTGACTTGTCAACCCTTTTTGCTCAAATGTCTCAGTATATCGTTAGTAACAGTCATCCACCCCTTTTCATCGAGTTCCTGGCAAAACCTTGGTAATAGTCACTCCATTTCTAAAATTCTTGGATCCGCTCCTGCACCAAATCCCCAACTAAAGTCTATACAAGTATAATGACATACCTTAAAGCTTTGTTTAAGTGGGTAGAACTGGTATCCCGAGGCCTGTTGCAGGCTAGCATTAATTTTGTTTTCGTCCAGCAACTCACATCGTTTGCCAAAAATCTGGTAGGACCGACACTTACAATCGGATACACAGTGGCTGAAACACTCTTGAGCATGCTCGATGGTAAGGTTCTCGTAGGAATGGCCGATTATTGCTTTGTTTTTCTCGTAGTCCTCAGCTTGGAACTTTCCAGAATATTGCTTGGCAGGACATGAAGATGCGGCAGTTGCTAACGGTCTTAGCAGGAACATCAGTACAAAGGCTTCATACATCACAACTTTCATAATGCCGATTTATCTAGATTGAAAAGGATGAAAACAAAAGCCATAAAATAAACATGTTCAGAAGTTCATAACTAGTTATGAACTTCTGACATGTTCTTGGATTCAAATTTGGTAAACAGTTTTCAAGAGAGAAAAGGCTATTGTGGATTCTCCATATCACAATATGCAAAATAACCGATTGGCAATACCATGTCTCATCCAGCATTTGTACAGCATATTATCCTTTTACAAAATTTGACATCGTTTGACATTTGACATAAATTTCCAGAAAAAAAGCAGGATTTTCCCCACCGCTAAACACTTTTTGTACTCATTTTCTTTTTGCGCTATATTTTTGTCTCACAAAAGAAGGATTTGCCCGCAACAGTGCTTGTTTTCTATAGCGTCAGTGCAAATGAAGACTCCATCAATCATTAATCAGCATATTGTTCAATGTTTTGTCTTAACAATCGATCTTCGAGTGTTCTTCTAAAGCTTTTAGAATTTTGAACCGGTTTAGATAAGGTTTAGATGCACCGAAATAGTCAGAAAACTGACGGAAAAAAGAGGTAAAAGCGCGCCGATCGTTTAGGGACGTTGAATACAGTTACTTTATAAGTGACTGAATCTTTTATTCCTCAACCTTTCTTGACTCTGAATTCTCTAATACAGAATGTATACCCTAACACTCAGGCCTTCTTCTGGACTATTGACCGGTTCTCCATCACAACTTACAAAAATTACGTTATACAGTCGGAAATATTACCGTACGAGTATGTTACGAACAGAATTAAAAGGTGTCTCGAGACCGACCACATTAGACAAGCTCTTCAGTATATTCTAGTCACAGCAGTTTTAATGGAATCGATAATATAATTTTTTTCTGTTCATGAACACTTTTAGCAAAGTCCGCCGGCGCATAGCCTGCGTGCAGCCGGACTTTTCAGTTAGTTCGGCTGCACGTAGGCTACCGGCGCAAGACAAACGACTTCTCGAAACTCGGTGTCTCCTTCTCCCTTCCCTCGGAAAATTTTCGCTTCGATCGACAATTGCATGATTCCAATGCGTAACGAAAATTAGAGAAGGGTTGAGCACAAAGTGTATATCAAATCGTGCTTTGATCAATATACGGCAATCCTAATGGCGGCAACACATAACTCTTCAGTTGACTACAATTAGCAAGTTATCAATATGCTACATGCACCTGGTTCGAGTCTTTACTGGTTAAGCAAATTTAGGTGACTATAGTTGGAAATAACGATAGCAAGCACGAGCGTCGTTACTCTGAAAGACGTTTGTTGGACATCTGACCACAGTTTTTAGTTGAGCTGGCTCATTTTTTACGGAACTTGAAGTTGTGAAAGGCTTGTATGGCACTCTTCTTCAATTGTTTCATCTGAGGCTCGTAATTTACCTATTACGCACGTTCTTATTTGATATCCGAGCCAATCCCACACGGCGCACTGCCTTATCTATCCTGTAAATATATAACTCTATTCAGTTTGACATACCTTGACACAAAGCGAAAACAAGATGTTGCTCCACTACCGAAGCAAACGCACGAGTAAATAAACTGACAACAAGTTCTCTTAGCTTAGCACTCTGTCTGCAAATGACCCTCAATCGTGAGACAAATGAAATAATATTATTCCTGAGACTTTCTGCTTCATATGTACGTTAATATTTTAGTTCATTAGTCGAATACAGTAATGTAATCAGTAATTATCATTCACAGTTTGACGTACTTCATTATAGAACACCCAAAATGTCTTATGAAGGGATTTCTTTATTTTTAAGTTTCTATTGAGAAGAGTATGTTTGGAACAAAACACGATCCCTTCAAACAATGCAATAGAAAACATTAGTATTGTTTCACAAGTGCAGTCTTTCTTTTTGGTCAACAATTGGGGAGGCGATTATTACTGAAGATGTAAATTTATCTCCAAAACGAATACTATTTCCCAGTATTTCGAAATAAAAGAATTCGTGCTAAAATTTAAATCCTAACCTAACTCTATGATCTTGACTCATTCACTCACTTAAGCAACATATTACCCACAGTACGCAAGGAATAAAATAGCATAGGACGGAATAATTTGAAATGATTTCAAACACGACTCGATATATCCCCCACACGATCGACCAGAAGTTTGCCAGATTGGCATGAGTAAAACTAAAACGTTTTTTATCCTGAGATTTCTTCTTTTCTCTGACATTCAAGTCTAAACTAAAACAACTATTCACGTCAGTATCTGTATCGTCACTTCCAGTCGATCCTCTTTCTCAAACTTTCCCGGTAACGTTACCCACACGTCGTTGCTGGGGGTACACCATGTTTATCTTTCTGGGTACACAAAAAGACTGAATACGTTTACACCAAGACATCCTTGATCAGCCCTGAGGCTGTTTAGGGTATTGATAAAAAGGTCTTCGAAAGTACAAATACGCTAAATTCTAGACGTTGATTTCAAGTTTTATTTGGCTTTGGTTTACAGTACCTTTTCAATCAATGCCATTCTATACTGTAGAGTTTTCGTATTACGAACAAGAACGACTGCTTGGTTTCTGATTGTCAATAATTCTACTAACCCCGGGAGGGCACAGTAAGCAATCCCTACTCCAAATCCACACGAAAGCGAATATTGTCCCGAAGTAACAAACCCGATGACTAGTACGACTACATCGACCAATCAACGTGTTTTTCTCGGCAACATTCGTGGAGCCTTTATGAAGTGGTTCCACAGGACCCCCAAAGGCCTTATCTTGTTCAAGTGCTTCTATATCAACAACCGTAGGGATAGACACGGTAGCATTGGGCAGCGGGTATCCTTTATTCAACATGCGCAAAGAAACTCCTACCAAGCCTTGTGAATTGCTTGTCGTGGTATCAACTAGTGGTCGGATGTCTAGTGTGCTGTACGATGTGTCAGAGGATTTAGATCGGTTTGTTTTAGACTGGAGGCTTGTAATAATTTTACGTAGAAGTCGTAGCTGAGATAAATCTCGTAGAACGAAAAACGTTAGATTTGAATCGTGGCGGGTTACTGTACTCTCCATATTCATATCAATGTCTATTTCTTCTCCGTTCTGTGAAGTTTCACTTTTGGGCTGCCTGTGGTCCAACGGCGCTAAGTGATGAATTTCCTGACTTCCAAACGACACATTTTTGTGGCTCCTGCCTCCTAGAGAGGCAAAGCCACTATGCTATCGAGTCGTGTAAGTAAGTCCGTCAGTAACACCCCAGGAAGCCCAAACTGATGAATGGATAAACTTCGGAACCAATCATTAAACTTGGAAGCCATTCAGGGATAAATATGGCGACTCACGTTCTTCAATATCGATACCTACGGAACCAATCATAGCTTGAATAACAAAATCTCGGTATTTCCGAATCGGTAACCGATGTAGTTTGAAGTCAGGCAGCTTTGTTTTTGGTAAAAACATTGGCCTAAAATTGGAATAATACTTACAAAACCTTTCATCTTATCGTATAGTAATAGTACATTAAAGCTGTGATAAATGATATTGATAGATTTTACAAAAGCACTTTACTTACTTGAAGTCTCGAGGAGCGAAGAACGAAGACAGTCCAAGATGACAATTTTGCTTTTAAAAATGCGTCATCCATACATCAGTAAAATTCGGAAATACTTCCGTTTCTAAATTGGCAGTAGACACATGCTGTTTACGACCGCCTATTTTTAATGTCTTGTTGGTGCACCAACGTATTGTCGATTCCTTGTCTACCCATTGGCGACACATTATCGATTACTTGTCTACCCAAAGACAGGTCATACAGATCATCTGGTACTGCCTCATTATTCAGCACCTCTAAGCTCCATTCCTCAACTAGTTGCCTCCATGGAATAAAGAATGGTGATAAAATGCCTAATTTGGTATAATTTGGTCGTTTTGCTGGTGGGTATCGATTATACCTGTTCTCTTCTTCCATCTGCACATCTCTGTTGTAATGCTTACCAGAGCAAGTATCCGGTACATCACGTGGTACTCCTTGCACTCAAGGGAAAAATTTGTTGCGAGACAAGCTGCAGAGAAAATTGCTCCATGTAATCGAGCCTGTATGACGCCTTGCTAAAATATACGAAAGCTTAACGGAAAACGTCTGACGTTTAACTGCAGTTTGCGGTTTGCGATACCTAACAAAGCTGCCTCCTGTTATCCAAACAATGAAAGCATAATTAGTATGGAGTATGGAGCTTAATTAAGTCTAGCCACTGCAACAGTTTTTTTACCTGTCTTAAAGCTAAGTTTTACCATAAACATAAACAGGCAAAAATCTAATTATATTTTTATTCTACGTATTTGAATGTTTGGTTTTATTGGAGGCCTTTTTATGAATTTTTCCGCCGTCAAATTAGAACAAAGAGAGAGAGAGAGAGAGAGATGTCTTTTATTTAATCTCGGGAAATTTCATCAATTGGTACACAAATTGGTTTTCATGAAAACCGAGTTGATAGGCAATATATATCAAAAATTGATAATAACGTTAAGAATATAATATATAGACAGATTATGAAACAAATTATCATCTATACCCCCAAAATTATTATAGTAATTAATATGTTAAAATGTTAAGGACCAACAGACGAAAGATTCCTCTTAAAATATTTTAAATTATTGGACAGTCTGACACCTTGGGGTAACGAGTTCCACACTTTTGCACCGTCATAAGAGAGAGCTCTTTTTAAAAACTCAGTGCTGGGTTTCGGTAACTTTAAGCACTTCTCTCTACCACGAAGATCGTAGGTATTTTCTTGAAAATAAAAGAGTTCCCTTACAGATTTTGGTGCAAGTGCATTTAAAGTCTTAAACATAATTATTGCTTTATGATCCTTTCTTCTTCGTTGTAAGCTTTTCCAGCCTAAAGAAGTTAAAATATCACTAGATCTGACATCGTAGCTGCTTTTTGTTATTATTCTTGCAGCTCTATTTTGCATTTTTTGCAATCTTTCAGCAGACGTTACTGGAGAGAGAGAGAGAGAGAGAGAGAGAGAGAGAGAGGAGAGAGAGAGAGAGAGAGAGAGAGAGAGAGCGGAGAGAGAGAAAAAGTATTTCAAAGACACTTCAACGTGGTTTTAAGGCAACAAAAAAGAAGTGCTGTGGATTTTGTTTTAGGTGCAATGAATGCATTCTGCTTAATGTTTAGGTAAAGTAAACCTGAAGACTTCCGTTCCAGTGAATGTTCAATGTTAGTCTAGTATCTGCTCTTGTACCTACTAAAGATCAATTTTTATCGAATTCTGAAAAAACCTCTGATCAAACCGTTATCTAATTTAGCTCTATTTATTAACAGATCGAAATGCAATTTAGGTATTGGGCTTTCAGGAGAACAGAAACCCGGACACCACGGGTAAAACCCTTGAATCACATCTCACATCTGATAGCTTGTGATGGCGTGTCTATGCAGGAATCGAATACTCCCGGGCCCTTCCTTCTCACAGACCGCCAAGTAACACATGCTAGGGATTGAGCCCTAGACGGGTGAGTGTGAGAGGTGAGTGCATTGCAACTCTGTAATCCTTAATTTCCGATGCACTTGTGCAACAACTAAGATGATGACCCGGAGGAGGCGTTACATGTAATGTATGGTTTTCTGTGTTCTAACATCATGATCAAGAAATTCAATTGCAGCGATAATCTTGGGGTACGCAGGTTAGTGAAGATGAATAGCACCCAGTGATAAAGGAAAACGTTCTGCAAGATACAAACATCTTGGCATGATGAGTTTTGAGCTAGTTTAGCTTGTACTTGTAGTTTTAAGATGACGAGCACTAGATCTCTGTTAGTGATGATAATATAGGATTTATCAGGTGGCAAGGCTGTTTTGGTGAGTTAGCTAGTTTAGCTTGTGCGACGGCATCAGACGCCTATTTGTCGTGGAAGTTCAAGATGACGAGAACTAGATCTTCGATAGTGATGACTGGAAGGATCCTCGTTATGTCATGGCTGTAGTCAGTGAGGTTTAGTTTAGCTTGTATCCAATCCACCAGTTTGACGTGGAGTATGGAGATTGACGTGCAATGATGATTTGGATTTATTTCTTCATATGTGCCAAACAGTTCGTAATAATATGTAGTTGAGTTGGAGCAGCCAACAAATTCGCAGCTGTTGAAATAGCAAGGAACAAAATATGGGTGATACGAGTCATGTCGGAAATGGATTTTACAGTTTCCAGAACAGGTTGTTCCAAAAAGCCTTAGGAAATCAACCTGGGGGCATGACGCAGAGACTGGCTGCATAAGATCTCGTGTCTTCATCTCGACTCGAACGTAGTCAGAAGTAGATATGTTAGCTGACTCGAAGTTACATGTAACACGCCAGTGTGTTGTGTTTGTCCTGATGTGTTTCATGTCTTCAAGTGGCAGTCGATAGTTGACCCAGTTTGGACTTGATTCGTTTACAGGGTGGTCTTCAAAGAACTTCCAATAGAAATAGGGTGTTTTCTTAGAATACTCAAAAGATTCCACGAGCGTCCAGACATAGTTCGGCTCGGATGCAAAGTCGCAATAGACTTTTAACTGGCTGGTCAAAGATGGTCTGGTGATTGTATAAACACCTGACTTGGGATTTCCAGGAATTCCAGCACATGACATTATGAACTGGCAATATCTACCTTGAATGCCCAATGGACAAGTGCACTTGAATTTTTGATTGACGTTTTGGCAAGTCTCCACGCATGTTCCCCCGTTCATACAGAGATTACTATTGCAACAACCATTACGGCATCCTCCTGTACAGGTTACGCCACTATTCTATTGAAAAAAAAAATTCGACAATTATGCAATTACACGGGCAGAACCATGGGATCTATTGCAACAGTTTTGCAACAAGTATGGAAAACAGCTCGAGCCTGTTAGTAGAGCAAGACTAATCGGTTTATGGAAATAGGCAGAGGATTGCAGGGAAGAGAACGTAGAAAGAAGAAACAGGGGTTTGACCTAAGTATAGAATAAAAGAACATGTTCTTATTTGATATCCGAGCCCATCCCACATGGCGCATTGCCTCATCTATCTAGTACTACTTTTTCGTGAGATTGCCAGCTCATTAGATACACTGTGCTGACGAGGCCCAATACAGGCCAAAACAGCTGTCCACAGTTTCTAGTTGAGCTGAGCCCATCCCACATGGCACATTGCCTCATCTACATAGAATAGACGGAAAGGTCATTTTCAATCCCCATCTCTCTGCTTAAAATAATTAATGGCTCACTTTCACTTTTTCCCGCCTGAAAAAAAGTTGCTGCCCCTCTCGTGAAGTTTGCACCTGACCAATTTGCTACCCAACTTGTTTAGCATTGCTATTTTTAGGTAATCTTCAAAATATTTCATAATTAATTTGCAAATCAGAGGGCACAAATAAAGTTCAAATAAAGTTCTATTCTACCTACACGGGCGGACCCAGGAGGGGTAAATGGGGTGACTTTTCAACCCCTTTTGCTCAAATGTCTCAGTATTTCGTTAGTAACAGTCATCCACCCCTTTTCATCGAGTTCCTGGCAAAAGTTTGGTAATAGTCACTCCATTTCTAAAATTCTTGGATCCGCTCCTGCACCAAATCCCCAACTAAAGTCTATACAAGTATAAACATACCTTAAAGCTTTGTTTTAGTGGGTAGAACTGGTATCCCGAGGCCTGTTGCAGGCTAGCATTAATTTTGTTTTCGTCCAGCAACTCACATCGTTTGCCAAAAATCTGGTAGGACCGACACTTACAATCGGATACACAGTGGCTGAAACACTCTTGAGCATGCTCGATGGAAAGGTTCTCGTAGGAATGGCCGATTATTGCTCTGTCTTTCTCGTAGTCCTCAGCTTGGAACTTTCCAGAATATTGCTTGGCAGGACATGAAGATGCAGCAGTTGCTAACGGTCTTAGCAGGAGCTTCAGTACAAAGGCTACATACATCACAACTTTCATAATGCCGATATATCTAGATTGAAAAAAATGAAAACAAAAGTATAAAAAAGTCTTGGATTCAAATTTGGTAAACAGTTTTCAAGAGAGAAAAGGCTATTGTGGATTCTCCATATCACAATATTTAAAATAACCGATCGGCAATACCATGTCTCATCCAGCATTTGTACAGCATATAGTGATTTATCCACTACAAAATTTGACATTTGACAGTTATTTCCTGAAATTTCCAGAAAAAAAATCAGGATTTTCCCCACCGCTAAACTTGTACTCATTTTCTTTTTGCGCTAGATTTTTGTCTCACAAAAGGAGGATTTGCCTGCAACAGTGCTTGTTTTCTAGCGTAGTTGCAAATGATGACTCCATCAATCAATAATTGGCATATTGTTCAGGTTTGTTTTAACGATCAATCTTTTGAACCGGTTTAGATGAGGTTTAGATGCACCCAAATAGTTAGAAAACTGACGGGGAAAAAGAGGTAAAAGCGCGCGGATCGTTTAGGGACGCTGAATACACTTACTTCACCAGTGACTGAATCTTTTATTCCTCAACCTTTCTTGACTCTGAATTCTCTAATACAGAATGTATACCCTAACACTCAGGCCCCGACCTTCTTAGCAAAGTCCGCCGGAGCATAGCCTGCGTGCAGCCGAACTTTTAGTTAGTTAGTTTGGCTGCACGTAGGCTACCGGTGCAAGACAAATGACTTCTCGAAACTCGGTGTCTCCTTCTCCCTTCCCTCGGAAAATTCTCGCTTCGATCGACAACTGCATGGATTCTAACGCGAAACGAAAACATTACAGAGGTGGATTAGCACAAAGTGTATATCAAATCTTAATTAATATACGGCAATCCTAATGGCGGCAACACATATAACTCTTCAGTTGACAAGAATTAGCAAGGTACAATATGCTACATGCACCTGGTTCGAGTCTTTACTGAAGATATAACTAGCTAAAAACTAGTGTGAGCTGCGTCGGTGTTTCTAATGAAACAGTAATGATAAAAAGGTAAATTATACACCGTGAAAAAGATAAAATGTGAGTCTTTACTGGTTAAGCAAATTTAGGTGACGTATAGTTGGAAATAACGATCGCAAGCACGAGTGTCGTTACTTAGAAAGACGTTTGTTGGTCATCTGTAAATAACTCCATTCAGTTTGACATACCTTATGTAAATGGCAGAAGAAAACAAGATGTTGCTCCGCTACCGAAGCAAATAAATGAGTAAATAAACTGATAACAAGTTCACTTAGCTTAGCGGTCCTTCTGCAAATGACCCTCAATCGTGACACAAATGAAATAATATTATCATTCCTGAGACTTTCTGCGTCATATGTACATTAATATTTTAGTTCATTAGTTGAATACAGTAATATAATCAGTAATTATCATTCACATTTTGACGTACTTCATTATAGAACACAAAATGTCTTATGAAGGGATTTCTTTATTTTTAAGTTTCTATTGAGAAGAGTATGTTTGGAACAAAACACGATCCCTTCAACCAATGCAATAGAAAACATTAGTATTGTTTCCCAAGTGTAGTCTTTCTTTTTGATCAACAATTGGGGAGGCGATTATTACTGAAGATGTAAGTTTATCTCCAAAACGAATACTATTTCCCAGTATTTCGAAATAAAAAAATCCGTGCTAAAATTTAAATCTTAACCTAACTCTATGATCTTGACCCTAGCTCCGGTATAAACAAGACACGACTGGAATACTAAAAATAAATTTTATTTAATTTTCTTCATTGTTTCACTAGTTATTGACATAACCATCATTCTATTTTTTTACCTCATGTGGATTTTTCCTTTTGTTAACCATTTATTTTAATCAAGGAAAGGTTATTTATAACGGCTATTCATTTACTCACAAGGCAACATATTACCCACAGTACGCAAGGAATAAAATAGCAAAGGACGGAATAATTTGAAATGATTTCAAACACGACTCAATATATCCCCCACACGATCGTAACCTTTCGCGCCGATAAAGTAAGCTTGGGTGAAGTTCAGAGTCCAACATAGACCAAAAACAATAGCATTAAGCTCAGAGTGATTAGCAGAATTCAAGTGCCGAGCAACTGGTTTATTTAAATCTTTAGAGAGTTTAAGATTTTCGTTTACGGCAAACGCGAAACGACAGTTGACCATAAGATAATTCTTTAAAATTAGTGAAAAGGAATCGCAAAAATCTCCAAGTAGCAGATAAACAAAAGAATAGTTTTCTTTGTGGAGGTTTGCAAAAGGTAAAATCAAATGTAGGGAAACAATGAAAACGTGGTCACGTTTGCCGTTTGCGGGAAGGAAAATGGGAATGTTAATCTGCCTATTAACTTGTTTGAAGCGTTGAATGATAATTTGAATGGATATAAAATTGCCTAGCGACCAGAAGTTTGCCAGATTGGCGCAAGTAATACTAAAATATACTAAAATACATTTTTTTATCCAGAGATTTTCTTCTTTTCTCTGACATTCAAGTCTAAACTAAAACAATTATTCCCGACAGTATGGTATCGTCACTTCCAGTCGATCCTCTTTCTCAAACTTTCCCGGTAACGTTACCCACACGTCGTTGCTGGGGGTACACCATGTTTATCTTTCTGGGTACACAAAATGACTGAATACCTTTACACCAAGACATCCTTGATCAGCTCTGAGGCTGTTTTAGAGTATTGATAAAGAGGTCTTCGAAAGTACAAATACACTAAAATTCTAGACGTTGATTTCAAGTTTTATTTGGTTTTGGTTTACAGTACGTTTTCAATCAATGCCATTCTATACTGTAGAGTTTTCGTATTACGAACAAGAACGACTGCTTGGTTTCTGGTTGTCAATAATTCTACTAACCCCGGGAGGGCACAGTAAGCAATCCCTACTCCAAATCCACGCGAGAGCGAATATTGTCCCGATGTAACAAACCCGATGACTTTACGACTACAACGACCAATCAACGTGTTTTTCTCGGCAACATTCGTGGAGCCTTTATGAAGTGGTTCCACAGGACCCCCAAAAGCCTTATCTTGTTCAATTGCTTCTATATCAACAACCGTAGGGATAGACACGGTAGCATTGGGCAGCGGGTATCCTTTATTCAACATGCGCAAAGAAACTCCTACCAAGCCTCGTGGATTGCTGGTCGTGGTATCAACTAGTGGTCGGATGTCTAGTGTGCTGTGCGATGAGTCAGAGGATTTAGATCGGTTTGTTTTAGACTGGAGGCTTGTAATAATTTTACGTAGAAGTCGTAACTGAGATAAATCTCGTAGAACGAAAAACGTTAGATTTGAATCGTGGCGGGTTAATTTACTCTCCATATTCATATCGATGTCTATTTCTTCTCCGGTCTGTGAAGTTTCACTTTTGGGCTGCCTGTGGTCCAACGGCGCTAAGTGATGGATTTCCTGACTTCCAAACGTCACATTGTTAATGTCTTGTTGGTGCACCAACGTATTGTCGATTCCTTGTCTACCCATTGGCGATACATTATCGATTACTTGTCTACCCAAAGACAGGTCATACAGATCTAGTCTTGCATCTGGCACTGCCTCATTATTCAGCACCTCTAAGCTCCATTCTTCAACTAGTTGACTCCATGGAATAAAGAATGGTGATAAAATGCCTAATTTGGTGTAATTTGGTCGTTTTGCTGGTGGGTATCGATTATACCTGTTCTCTTCTTCCATCTGCACATCTCTGTTGTAATGCTTACCAGAGCAAGTATCCGGTACATCACGTGGAAAATAAGGCTCCTCGCACTCAAGGGAACAATTTCTGCTTTCTCTCAGGCCCCCTACGCGTGCTCCCCTGTATACAAGAGCCATCCAAAATGCCATAGCCCAGCCAGCAGGTAGGATAATGTCCCATCCTCCAGCGTACCCTGGAAAAAAAAAAAAAAAGACAACAATTGGTTAGAGTAGTTAGAAAAGTAGACTCCGAGATCGATCGATACAATCATTATAGTAAAAACTAGTCGTTCAGAGATATCTTTAATAGCCTTGTTGACTTTCATTAAAGTTTATCTATTTTCTACTAAATTGTGTGATCTCAAAAGTCGTTTTGTAAATCCAAATCAAATTGAAAAGGAAACAAAGTCAACATAACTAATACAAGCTTTGCTACCCCCACCCCCCGCCTCCCACCCCCAACACATTTATTGTATTTTTAGACAACTGGCCTCGATCATGTTACACACTTAGTTTACAAATATGCATAAGGTATTTCCATTTCTCCATAATTTTATTGATATTGTAATTAAATAATTTCCAGTTTTATCTACCGTTGGATCCAGGTTGTTGAACTAACAGAACAGGTATATGTGATGTCTTGTCTCCAAGATCTAGCCTAGAACCTGGAACAAGGAGCTCAGAGCGCATCTGGTTAAGGTTCTGTTCTGTTATTTTGGTTTCCTTGACATGTTGTCTGGTGTTAACATCCCAGATACTGGATGTAGATATGTGGGAAGGACACTTGATGAAGAACTGGTCTGATGACGACTGGGATAGAGGAATGTCTCCTGTAGAGAATAAAAAAACAAGTTTGAGAGAGATACTGGAGTCATGGATAAATGTTTAAGCCAAACCAAATGCTTGGCTGATAAATCTAAAGGCT
Organism: Actinia equina; assembly: GCA_011057435.1. Classification (NCBI taxonomy): domain Eukaryota; kingdom Metazoa; phylum Cnidaria; class Anthozoa; order Actiniaria; family Actiniidae; genus Actinia; species Actinia equina. Next base: position 87,625 of record WHPX01000456.1, read on the forward strand.
TATAGCACTTGTGTGAACAGGCATTCATTCTAAGTAAGAATGCTCAATGAAGTTAAGAAGAATGTGTTATTCCATTCTTTTGGAGTAAGAATACATGCTCGAAATTCGCTTACACCTTAAGTTAGGTAATGCTACCCTCATGAATGTTGTACCTGTTCTGTTATGTTGTTCTGTAAGGGAGGAATCAATGCTTGCTCTTATTCCAGGCATTCCAAGTCTTGGATCAACTACATTCAGCCCAATGACAGTGTAAGCTGGTAGAATTGATGAAGTGCTGGATAACTTGATTTTCCCCCAGAAAGCTTCAGACGATAAAGCAGACTGTTGAAATAAAGTGGAATAAAATTATAGAATTTTTCTTTTTTCAATGAACAGTTTTCAGATAAAGAAGATTTTCAGTGGAATGATATGTGGTCTGCATGAAATAAGAAAACATATACCACCTGGAAATTTCAAGCTAGTGATTCTATCCCCATCCCAGTGGGAAAAAAAACCTACTCCCAACTGCATTATATCCCATTTTTTCAGCTTCAATTATATCCACATTCATGTGTCTTCTCATGTGTCTTCACCATTAAATAAAGAAATCATTCTGTAGGGAATAATAACACAATAATGAGAAGCATGGGTGGCATGAGAGTGCTTGCCTCTAACCAAAGTGACCCGGGTTCGAGTTCCACTGAGCTCAGTGTCATATTTGAGTAGAGTTGTTTGTTGGTTCTCTCCTGTGCTATGATGGTTTTCCAGGTTCTCCAGCTTTCCTCCCTCCACAAAAATCAACTCCTAAATTCCAATTGGAATTACAGTGGATGAATAGCTACTCTGTAGAAATGCCACTGTTAAATCCCATTTACCTATTTATTTGGTCTGAAGTGGGAAGACATCAAATAGAGAGTAAAATGGTGTGTTGAATAACTTTACCTCATGTGCACCAATTTGAGTGTGACTGTTAATAGTGCATCCACATTTTGTAGTCTCATTTCCTGTAGCATTACTGCCATTTTGTTCATCTTTTTCAATCAGGGAGCTTTCATCATGCATTAAACATTTTTCTCTCTGCACTGGTTTATTTTGACCAGGAAGCTCTAACGTGTTTACAAGTAAGGAGTGCGATAATGGTCCGGCCAGACGAAAACGGGCCAAATCAAATCTCAAAGAAGACACAGTGATATGTTGTTCCTGCTTCGTTGTGGAGCTGGTTTTCATTTCTTGTGATTCAGCTGTTGGATTATCAACTGGACTAGCACAGTCTTGTACAACTACTGTCGAAGTAACACTCTGACAGGCTTCTTGAATTGCTTGAAAAACTTCAGCAAAGCAAGCAGGATGAGCCCAGATCCATAGCTGAGATGACTGAGAAGTACTTCCATCATCAATAGAGGCATTTTCATTGTTATGATGCTCGTCGTGTCTCCATAAAAAAGAAACTGGTCCTATAGCTCCAAAAGGATAGCAATCCTTGTGATATAACACCACATGTCCCGCCTTACCAGAGTTCATACAATCTAAAGACCCTATAGTTGGACCTGAAATAATAAATGAATTAAGGTAACAATTATTAATTTTGACATTGTTGTGCAAGCTCTTATCAGTAAAAAAGTGTTTCTATCAGCCCAGAGGTAGTTATATGTAGCTGGTATGTCATGACTTAGATCAGCCCAGAGGTAGTTTTGTGGTTTGGTAAAAATGTAAATATATATCTAGGCATTAATGTTTTACATTTTTGCAAATACTGTATGATTTTCTTTTGAATCTTACCCAATTCTGTTCTTGTAAGCAAGTCCATAGCAGATAGAATGGTTTTCCTATTTCCTTTTATTTCAGTGCACCCATAATAGGAAATATCCTACAAAATTAAACAAAAGGCAATAACAACACTATCTTTACATTAGAATTTAGCCTACTGTAGACCATACTAGAAACAAGAAGCATAGGTGATGACAAGAAAAATAGGGAGAAAAGATGAGTAGACTGCATAGAACTGTAGAGACATGGCCAGAACACATGAGCAAAGTTGGTCTTGTTACTTTCTTGATTGGAAGGATTTTCTCTGGCTTCTCCATCTTTCCTTCCTTTACAAAACCCATCATGACTTAGCCCATGATTCCTTGCAGGCACTAACACAGGAAACCCAAATGACTTTTCTAACAGTGATAGCCTCTCATACAAGTCATGCACATGTGAAAACACTTTTATATTTACATGTGAACACCAGGCTATTCAGTCACTAGTCAGTGAAGATCAAGAATTTATTGAAATTGGTGGCCATATTTTGAATTGCTATATATACATAACACTGTATGTATACGTGTAATCAAGCAGCACATACTGTAATCTTACCTGAAGGAGGCAGTTGCTAGCAGCAGCTCTATGTGCTGCTCTGAATCCTTTATCAGAAGGATGTTCTGCCAGTCTGTAACCCCATGCATTCACCATTTTCATTCTCTTGGCATGCCAGATATGTGTTTCTAGCCAGATACTCTGTTTTTTCCTACGATTGTAATCTTCCAGTAGTTCTTTTGCTTTACGTCTTTGCCTTCTACTCTTCTTAGTTGTTTTGGCATCCAACTTGTTCTTTTCCATCTAGTTGTAATATTATTAAAGATCAATAAGTTGTTGTTTATATACTGATCAAACTATACATCATATAGTTAATAATTACCCTGTTCCAAATCATGCATGAAAGTATCATCAAATTACTCTCACCTAACCGTGATCATCCTCTGTGAAATCTAAGTGATAAGCTCAACATTTACCATTAACTTGGCATTGAACACACCCTGGCCATGGGGTACCCTCCAAAAACTTCGTAAAACCAAAATTGCATATTCAATGTAGAGTTGGTTGAAAAAAAGATGGAAAAGGGATGGATGGAAAAGGTATGGGGGTTTTCAGGGGTCCCTCTCTCCACCTTTATTGGTCTTACTACTTGAGTAACGAATCAATTTTTTTATATCAGTTAAAATTCCAGAAATTAAAACCAAAACTCTATATATGCTACATGCATTTTGCCTTCACTTTCTTCCTATTAGTTATCAGACATACCTCTTTCTTAGCCTGTTCTCTAAGCCTAACAGGCATTCTCTTGACATTATAACTCATAGCTCTTCGCCTCATGTGTTTTGGCAGACTCTGGAACAATCTCTTCTTGCCCGTCCTGTCAGCCATTGCCATCCCTTCCACCATATTATGCAGCTCTAGCGCCCTTGCTTCTGCAAATTCTACAACATTTATACCCCTTGGAGCTTGAGCATTCACCGTGGAACTCGAAGAGGGTGATGATTTAGCGCTAGAACCAGCAGATAAAGCGCCATGTTTTCTTTTTCTGCTCGTCTTACTCACGTGTACCTTTTCTTCAGACGCCATCTTGGAAACTGAGTCTGCACGAACTCTAATCAGCTGACGACCACTATTAGGCATGCGTGGAACGTTTGATCAAGGTTCTTGGTAATTTACTGTAATAATATATTTATTATTTATTAATCTGGAGCCCAGTAGATCTTGTATTTTCAACCCAGCCTTTTCGTCAATACAAGCCAAGGAAGCTTGTAAAGCGAACTGCTTGTTTTGTGGATTGATCTCGGGTGCCACGTTCTCGTGTATTCAGATTTAGATCTTATTGGACGGGTTAGTTCGAGGGTGGTATTGAGGAGATGGCGTTCCCTTCTCCTGTAGTTATTGGTGCTACAGCAAGACACACGGCTACAGTAAGTATACTGCTGATACTGTATGAATCGATTGATGTTTTGCAACTACTATATCAATGCTATCAAGCGTATGTCGACGATTAGACCTAAAAAATCAGGGTAAATAGGACATTTACAAAGACCTAACAATAGTTCTGTATTAACATCCATATATCATATTTCACGCCTGTAGCAAGAATCGATCTAACTATCCATGGGCTGACCAGTTTGCCCCGAGCTACTTGCCTTCTTTTCATTGATTAATTTTTAGCTTTTCCACCTAAGAACAGGAACGGTTAAATGAATGGTTTGAAAGAACGAACAAGTTAATAGATATTTTCTCATCTTTTAGCAGCTGATTACAAGATGGATGTTTTTGAAACCCTGGGTACAGATTTAATAATTTGACTAACAAATTGTTAGAAAAAAGTTATTTTTCAACTCGACATTTAAGTGAATAGAAATAGAAGGAATGTTGTGAATAAGCAAACAATGAATAATCCAGATAAAATGTGCGACCGGCCAGGCATTTTTGGTTTAATTTGTTTGAGTTTTTAAGATGTTTTAAAATTTAAATTTACCAATAATATTCTCTAAATGAGGAAAAATCCTCTTCACATATGCAGCTGCCATTTCCTCCATTTCAAAAACACTAGAGTAAAGGAAGAAAAAAATATTATTAATGATGATTTTCAAATCATTAGATCGTCATTGGCAGGATTTGTTTGAGTTTGAAAGAGAAAATCAAACAATTTCTTGGTGTCTAAATCTCAAGAGTCAAAAATGCAAATTTTTGTCTTGTTATTCCTGTGATAACAAATGTTGAAGACTCAGCAGGTTAAAAATCCTTAGTGATTACATCCTAGGTATCCTTAAACAGAATATTTTTTTAAATTATCACCCAAAATTTAACTAAAAAAAGTCTTTCAAAAATCCAAACCATTTGAAAATCTCCAAAAAAGAATTTGATTATTTAGAACATGAATTTTAAATAATTCATCATCATATAGAAGTGGTTGCGAATAAGAGGAATTTAACTTCTTGCATTTCGGAAATGTTTACCGTATATGTTTGTGAAGGTTATGAATTCTTCATTATCATTTTGCATTTTACTTGAGGGTTTCAAGTGGGTCTAAACATGTGAGTGACTTGATTAAAACCTTTGTAGGAATATATAAGAGATTTTAATGCTGTTGTGTGCTTACTTTTTTTGTCGCTAGCCTAGCTAGCCTCCAATTCTTAAAATTGCCACCTGTTTGCAATACACCTAAGTTAACTGATAAACCTTTATGTAAAATCTCTTTATTTCAAGCAATAAAAAAATATCTTAAAAAATAATCTGGCAAACTATACCAACTGGAAGCTCTTTAAAGATTTTTTTTGTGTGTAAAGATCATATATAACAACATAAAATAACTGCTATGGAAACATACTACTTAGTTTATTGTAAACCTAAAGATTAAATGTCAGTATCTGAGTGAAGGAAATCGGAAGAAGCTGAGTTCAGGCCATGTTAAATAATTGTTTAAATTGTGTGAACCTTTGTCGTAATATTACTCAAAGTATTTTTATCATTTTGCAGAATTTTCTGATTATTATTTTATACAAAGAAAATTTCCCATTTTCCCCTTAACACAAATTATAGTTCTAACTGCATGCTAAGTAGGTTTAAATTTTTTCTCTTATGTGTATTAATATCTTTACAGTGCATCATTTTTCTTAATTTAAGATATTATATTTAACATTTCTTTACTCCAGTAATGTCAAGAAGAGACAATTTTGGAGAGGTTAAATGTGACCCTAAAACCCTTCAGGCTGTTTTGACAATCCTATTGTAAAAGGTTTTATAATTACTGAAGCAAGATGAATATGAAAGCCCTTATTGAAAACATCAAACATTTATTCTCATGAAGTAATGAAGATATACATTGTATTTTAAGGAACATGAATTGATCATAAATAATAAATTTGACCTTGAATTTTAAAATCATATCTCTAACACAAAACCATTTAAATATTGTAATTTGAATGTTTTTTTTGTCATATAATACTTAAAATCATGCTAGTGTATTTAATAGTTCATATTTATTTATTTTCTAAATGACACCAGCACTCCTAGATTGGATGGATAGGCTTCACCCACATGTATTGATACCCATTTAGCCAGATTTACAAGAAATAGATGACGACTAGTATTAGAACTAGTTTAGACTGGGTCGGTGATATTAAAGTTAAAACAAAGGTGTCGTGGTAGATAATCTTTTCACCATAGTAAGAACAAGAGTAACTGACGTTTCGGACGTTAGTCCTTCGTCGGAGTCAATGAGAGAAAGAGAATAATGGAGAGGTTTATATAGTGGTGTAGAGAGAAAACAAACCAATAAGAAAACAGCAAGTCATTAAACGACTAAGTTAAGTTAAGTTTGAAGTTAGAAGTCATTATTTTTGTATATTACTACCAATTATTATCCTGGAAATTATGTATTCAGATTCTATAATGATATTAGCTTTAATTTCTTGTCAGCAATTCTTTCTTAAATAGCACTCAGTAGGCTATATTTCTCATGCAAATAAAATCTACATGTACAAAGCTTTTTGCTGTTGTGTCACAGTGCGGGACAATCACAACAGAGCTAGGCTCCAAACTAAGTGAAAGCCCAAAGATCAAATTAGAATTTAGAAGTTGATTTTTGAGGAGGGAGGAAAACCGGAGAACCCAGAGAAAAACCCTTGAAGCACAGGAGAGAACCAACAAACAACTCTACTCACATACGACATTGAAATCGGCAGGACTCGAACTCAGGTTGCATTGGCGCATTAGCAATTGTAATATAATATCGATCATTTATTTTTTTGTAGATTATTTTTCTTCATGGCTTGGGAGATACAGGGTAAGTAATATAAACTGTCTGATAGTATAGTATTTGATACATTTTAAAGTGTCAGTTTTGTGGTTTATGCGGGAAGGAGCAGAATCACATTGGTTTGGTTTCAAGAATGCAAATCATTTTTTAATTAAGCAGGTTGTAAGTCAGGCTAATCAAGGTATATATATTTGACATGTCAAACCCAAGTGTGGTGGGACAAAGAGGATTAAAATCAAACTTCTTATCAAAACTGAAATTTGTCTTATGACCAACACTTTTTACAGCCTTGTTGTTATCTTTTTTCTCTACCCAAAGATGGCTTAATTTAGAACCACTAGACCCTTGTGAATGGGTGAAAAGACCCATTGAAAAAAAAGTAAACCTCAAAGTACAGCAACTGTTGTAGCTTCACAAATACCTCTACTCTGAATAGTGCTGAATTCAAAAATCAGTGTGGCTCACATTATCAATTATTATTAGTAAAAGACAAGAGTGTTCTTGTACTATGGTAACTCAGTGGTAACTTCTTTTTTCAATTTTCTATTGTTTTTAACAGACATGGCTGGAGTTATGCATTCAATAATATCAAATCCCCCCACATAAAATACATTTGTCCAACTGCGTAAGTTTTACAATCAATATATCACTATTTTTTGGGGTAACAGTGAATAACTGCATATAATCTCATTATCCTTGAAGGGATAGACTGTATATCATAAACAATTAAAATTTACCAAGTAATTAACTATTCATTATCTTACTTTATTCTGCCTGTACTATATCTTTAGATGTTCCTTGAAAGTCACAATGAATGGTGGATTTGAAATGCCAGCTTGGTAGGTCTTGTATGCAGGGCTTAAAATAAGAATCACTCATTGGCCAGTCATGATTATTCACTTGCTGATTCAGTGTTAGCTAGGACATACCTCGTTTCTGGCTTTGACTGGAGGTTTGACTAGAGAAGTTCCAATTTTGGCCTGACATTGTCAGTTGACCTGTCATTACTTTAAGTCCTGGTGAACGTGCATGTGAATGTCAGATCCAAGATGATTTTCAGGGGTTGGCTGTTATCTAGGAAACCAGTAGGCAGTATAGCTTTTTCTTTAGATTTTATAAAATGACTCTGGGGGTTGGGGGGAGGGGGAGGAAGCAAGTTCTGTACATACATACTGCACATACCTGTACATACAGAACATTATTTAATTTGTTGATAGATAATTTCCCTCTTTTAGGTTTGATATAAGGTCATTATCATTATCAAGTAAGGCTGAAGAGGACGAAAAGAATATAAAAGCCAGTGCTGCATATGGTATGTTCTGCAATATTATTATAAACTATTCTCGTAACAAGTTAAATGGGCTTCATTGATTTGAATGTGAATAAATAGCTTACTTTGTAAATCACCCTAGTGCTATCATTAATTGAGAAGGAAGAGAAAGAACATGGTATTGCACCCAACAGAATCGTTATTGGTAAGAATAGAACAACCTAATTGCCTTGATTGTAAAAGTGTGTTGTTGCAATTTTTTAGTTTCTTACACAATTATTTATTAATGACTTGTTTCCATCAGGTGGATTCTCACAAGGAGGTGCCGTAGCTTTATATACAGCACTCACATCCAAATCACAACTGGCTGGTATATTAGCACTTAGTTCATGGCTTCCACTACACAGGTCGTTTCCAGCGGTATGCCAGATTATATTACAGTGTAAATCAAAAAACTGTGGGTACCTAGAAATATTCTAGGAATGTTCTATTCTTCTTTGGCCAATTAGAATTGACTTTCTAGCCACAAAAAAACTGAAAGATAACAATAACGCTTCTGATTGGCTATTGAACAATCTCGAAATATTTTTAGGTGCCCATGGTTTTTCGATTTGCACTGTAATATTGACAAATAATTTTCAAATTTAATTGGTAAAGAACCTTTGGGCTAAGTCTGGGCACAGATTAAATTGCTTAGGGAAGAAAATCGGAGAGGTTGAAAAAAAAACATCATATCAAGGGAGAAACCTAATCAACTCTACTCACATGTAATGCAGGGCTCATTAATTAAACCTGACATCCCGGAGGTGAAAGGTGAATACACTACTTCCATGGAGATATACATCATTGACTTTTTTCTAATCTTTTTGTACATCTTATAATGCATTAATTTTGAAATTATTTTCTTTCGTTTTCAGAGTTTAAAAGGAAACCAAAATACGCCAATCCTTCAATGTCACGGTAGGTAGAATTAGTGAAATGTTTACAACAAAATCACAGACAATAACATGGATATTTAAAATTCTCTAATTACTTTTAAGTTTCTGAAGGGATTTTTTCTGTTTTGCTCCAGGTAATGCTGATCCTGTTGTCCAATTTAAATATGGCGAGGAAACTGCTAAAATGCTATCAAAGATGTGCACAAATACTGAATTCAAAGTCTACGAGGGATTACCACACTCTTCCAGTGACGCGGTATGGTATTACTTTAATATTTATTCAAATACAATTACTAGTGGTCTATCATCAGCGCTTAGGTCTGATTGGATGAGCTACTACTAGGCTCTGGTATGTTGTCTCTTATTTTGAAATTCTGCAATCTTCGTACATCTTGTTGAAAATTAGTGATGAAAACTTAAAGAATGCGTAAAGAAGTTTGTAAAAAGTTTGTTGTTTTTCTCCACCATGTCCCAGCAAATAAAGTTTTAATAAAAAGAATAAACGTACCAAACCATCCCAAAACCGCACCGACCGTTTCAGCTAATGTCAAACCCCATAAACGTTTTGTTTTTATCTTCGCAGGAGCTTAATGATGTTCGTAAGTGGTTAGAAAAGGTTCTTCCTGCTCAGTAACAGTTTTAAGCGACGACAATTATGTACAATCGGTGTTGTAAAGGATTATTCATACAAAATTTTTCACGTCAGTGTGGGAGGCTCTAAAGTACCTTATACACTCAAATGGCTTCTGGTTTCGAGCGCTTTGATTGGATAATGTGTACATTGGTGTTTGTGATAGATTGAAAGCTGAAACCATTTGGGTGTCCAAAGTGAGAGATTTGTTGCCGGGGTGGATTTAATGAGGGGCTAATGGCAGAAAAAAGATGAGTGATCATTTAGTTTATACGAAAAATCTTGTTTGCCATGATTGTATGATTAGTTCTGACTTATAACTTTAATTAACAAAAACCAAGGTGCTCATGCGTAAGGCGCTCAGTTGCTGATACGAAATGTGTTTTTGTTGGAGTGAAATTTAAAAGCAACTCCATTTGTAACCTGATTTATCGCTAAAAATGCTAACGAGTTTGATCTAAATCGAAGGAAATCTTATGTTTTATGGAAATAAATGGCTCTATTTTACATGTGATATCTGTTAATGTCGATCAATCATTCCAGTCCTTGATACGATATTCTTTTTTCTTACACAATTGAATCGTGTAGAGTTTACCGATAAAAACGTTCTCAATCTAAACAGTACTAAGTTGAGAAAAATCCCTTTTCTTACAGTGCTATTTAGTACAAATTATTATTTTTCATGTGTTTGTTGTGTAAATTCTATCGCTGGTCTTACTAGTTTTACTCGCTATTAAACAAATATTCACACTTGGTTTCAATTTATTGCCTTGAGATCGCAAACGCTGCAAGTGCACTGAAGTTCGTCTTATTCAGTCTATAAGATGTTAGATGGCTTTCCTTGGATTGTCATGGGTTTTTCTTGTTTAGATATACTTCTGAACACGACTTGTATAATGCTGATTTCTGCGCAAGCTAAAAGTTCTCTCGAACTGTCGCTTCATCAGTTGGCATATTATGTAAGAAAAAATACAAGAAAGGTTCCATATCTCTTTCTGATATCTGCCAGCGAAAAAGACGCCATATGAGTATTAAAAAGCGTCCCCCAAACAGTCCCATGATGCAACGCGTTCTGCCACTCCGGAAAGGCTAAAAAGATAATTAAATGACCGGTCACAATAAAGACATGATTCAAACGCGCGCCATATGGCTTACTTCCAAGAGACCTAGTTTCCGTCGTCCGTTTGCGACTGCCAAAGTTGCACGAGTACATGTGAATACTCCATCGATGACTGCGCATACATGGAGGTAGTTTTTCTACGTCAATGTAGGCTGGTAATAAGATTCGCAAGATTTTCCAGCTGATTGTTAAGTCTAAGCTAAGTCTAACTAGCTAAATTCCCTACAAGGAAAATCGGAGTAAATGTTACTTAACGAACATGCTTACAGCTTGACTCGCCAAAATCCAAGGAAGAAACTTTACGAGCTCTTTCAGCAAGACCGCTGACCGTGCGCGTTATTAATAAAGATGAAAGGTTTAAGTTGATGACTTCATCGTCTTCAAGAAATTCATGGTGTCCCAGTAGGCAGAACCAAGGTAGTTACTTGATTCAAACTCCAGTTGCTTGATCTTAGCGAGTTGATTGTCATCTAATGGTTCCGAAGTCTTTACTGGTGCTTTTTTGAACTGCTGTGATTCCTCAGGTCTATTATTTGTGTCCCACTCGATGACCTATGAGGAAAGAATTAGTCCAAGCATGTAAATATTAAGAACCAATGGCCTGCTTATCAAGGAAAGTTTACGTCGGGGAATTCCTTGAACTGACCATGCGCAGTTCGTCACGGCGTCATGTGACTGGCTATCAGTTTTTCTTGTATACGTGCAGTCAGTCCTTGTGAATAAAAAGGCCGGTTTAGACGGTACGATTTTCGCCTATAACTATCGTATACATCACGCTCGCGTCTATCGTAGGCGAGTTGTAGGCTTGATTTACACGCTACGGCTCAAGTTGTAGGATGGCACGAGCGTGTTGTATACGATACAAGAGCGTATATATTTAGTTTATCATTTATTAGTAATTTAAAATTTCATTATTGTTTTTTCCTCAATCGTATAACTAGGCTATTGAATTAGTAACATTTAGTTTAGTATATTAGTATCACTTTTTATTCTTTTTGATATTTAATATTGTAAACCAAGAGATATGAATTTAGAGAAGTCCCCCTTCGTATCAAGTCCCATCATACCCATCATACCCTCTTCTTCAGTCCCCCTTCCTATCAAGTCCCATCATACCCATCATACCCTCTCCTCCAGTCCCCCTTCCTATCAAGTCCCATCATACCCTCTCCTCCAGTCCCCCTTTCTATCAAGTCCCATCATACCCTCTCCTCCAGTCCCCCTTCCTATCAAGTCCCATCATACCCTCTCCTCCAGTCCCCCTTTCTATCAAGTCCCATCATACCCTCTCCTTCAGTCCCCCTTCCTATCAAGTCCCATCATTCCCCTTCCAGTCCCCCTTCCATTCTTGACGCACAGTACCTGGTAACTTTTGATGCCAACATATCCCTTATCTCCATCTCCTTCACTTCCAACTGACTCCTTGAGCGACTTGATTTGAGTCACGAGATCAGTCGTTTGATTCCCTAATCCATCCAAGGCTGGTTTCTTTTCAGCCTGTAGGTCTGTTAAACCGTTCCTGTAATTCTTCTGCGTCACACTGTCGTTGATTGACAGGTGTTCCAGGAGTGGCGCCTGAGAACTAGTTATTCTTTTGGGCTCCATCGTTTCGCTTTGAATCTCGGAGACCAATCTTTCTCTTTTGATTATATCCACTTCTTTAACCAATAATTCATGTTTCAATTGCTTTATCTCGTTTTCCAGTTTGTCTACTGTTTCCTGAAGACGCTTGGCTTGAGACAATAGAAAATCATTTTGATCTTTGATTCTCGCATTTTCTTCTTCTAATTTACAACAATTCGTTCTCTTTTCCTCGAGTTCGGACCTCGAACTTTCATTTAAAGCGTCAATAGAAGATTTCTCTCCTTCTGCTCTACTTAGATCCAGTTCAGTTTGTTCAAGTTTTTCACTTAATTCTTGGTTATCGAGATTAAGTTTTTCATTGTCTTTTGTCAGTTTGATTGACATTTCTCGTAGCTGGTCCATTTTATAATTCAAGTTTTCCACAATGTTCTTGTAACTCTCAGTTTCCAAGTATAACACTTGGTTCTGTTTTATCAACACGTTGTTGGCTCGCTTCATAGCATTCATGTCATTCTTAAACCCATCTAAGTCTTCCTTTGAACCTTTCAACTCATCTATTAGTCTGTTGTTCGCTCTCATTGAATCCGACAATTGGCTCTTCGTATTTTCTAACTCCTCGGGTTCAAGTAAGTTGGTTTGTAGCGCCATATCCACTCTAGGGCTTTGTAAGATTTCCTCCAATTTGGTGTGATCTTTTTGCCATTTTTTTTTCATCGTCTTCAACTTATCTTTAGTTTTCGTATATCTTTCTTGAGTCTTTTGTAGCTCTTCTTTAGAGTTTTCCACCTCTACAAGCAGCTTTCCCTTATGAATCTCAGCTTCTGTGAGCGATCTGTTAAGGTTTTGTACTTCCTCTAGTTCATCCATTGTCAGCTGTTTATTGCGTTGTATCAGCTCGTTACTTTCTTGCTCTTTTCTCGACAATTGAGCTTTCATTTTACGTAGTTTCGACTTTAACGTCTCAACCTCTTCTTCTAGTGAATAGTTTTTGTTCTCAACTTCCGAGAGTTTTGCAAAATGTTTCTGTGTGTCTTTGATGGTTTTCTCGTGGCTTGTATGTTCCTTTTCTAGCATCGAACTTAGTGCCTTCACTTCGATACCTTTTTTTATTATTTCGTTTTCTAACTGCTCGATCTTCTGGTTATGCGTGCGTCTTTCTGTGTCAACCATTGACGCGAGGCTATCGATTTCGACAGATTTTGTCCGTTCAAACTCTGCAATCCTTTCTTCATTCATTTGTCTTTCTGCAGCAAGCTCGTTCCGAAGAGAACCATTTTCTTTTTGCTGTTTTTGTACTTCAATTAACGAGATCCTTGACCTTGTCCTCGTTTGAACTCAATTGTTCAACAAGAAATTCAAGGTCCTGTATTTTGCGCGCATGCTCAGTGCGTTCAGATTCCAAGACAGAAGTAAGACTTGAAATGTCTTTGTTTTTCTCACTTAGCTCATCTTGAATCGATTTTATCGTTTGATTTCTGGCATCAGTTATCTGTATTTCTTCTGCGACATGTTTGGCTTCTTGTTCTACAAGCTGTTGTTCCACATCCTCCAGCTGCTTTTTCAACCTGTTGACTTCCTCAGAAAAACCCTTGTTAGACTCAGTAAGTTTTCTTTGTCATTTCTTAGGTTGTCAATCAGGTCATCATATTCCTGTTTAACCTGTATTTCCCGAGCTGCCGTATCGTTCATCGTTTCTTCTGTTCCATTTTGAAACGTTTGTCTCAACAGTTGTATTTCTGCGTCATGTTTTTTGATCAGTCTCTGGCATCGATCCTCTAGATTTTGGACTACACTTCTCTCATTCTCAAGGTTTTCTCGCAGGACATTCATCTCGGCGTTCACCGACTGCAACCTGTTACTATTTGCTGTTAAGTCTTGATTACTTTTAGCAAGTTGCGCTTGAAGTTCTTTAACCTTATTTTCAAATTCTTCCACGATTCCCTTCATGGACTGATCGTATTTTAACCCTTCTGTGTTTTCCAAATCTTCTTCGGTTTCACCAATCATGTCGATATTCTCCGACGAAATACCAAAACTCTCATTGGCAATGTTCAGTGGTTCAGATTTCTGGCTGCTTTGCATTTTTTCTAGGTCATCTTGCAGCCTTTGTTGTTCGTCTTCTATTACGTGTCGTTCAGTTTCTAGTTTTTCAATGGTATCTTTCATCTTTGCTATCGTTTCTTCGTTTTTCAGTCTCTGTAGACTCAGTTCTTGTTGTTCATCTTCCATTGCTCGTCGTTCAGTTTCTAGTTGTTCAATGGTATCTTTCATCTTTGCTATCGTTTCTTCGTAGTTCAGTCTCTGTAGACTCAGTTCTTTTCGCATATCGTTTCGCAAGTCATCAAACTCTTTTTCAAACCTTTGATTCTCTTCTTCATATTTTTTCTTGAGTTCTTCGTTCTCTCGTTGTGTTCGTTCAGTGTCTTCCTTCGAGTCTGTTATCTTCTTCTCAGGCTGCAGCAACCTGCTCTTTTTCTCTTTCTCCAAGCGCTCCAAATTTGTTCGCAATAGCTCGTTTTCTTTCTGCATTTCATTTGCATTGTTCTGCAATTCTGATATTTTTCTACTAACTTCTGTTTCTTTCTCTTTAATATTTCGTTTGCAACTTTTGCACAAGCACTCTCTGCTCTCAAGCTCGTCCCTAAGATCATTGGATTCATCTTTAGATTCCATCTCACTGACAACCTTTTCGAGATCAGTAATCTTTCGCATATACTGTTCTGATTTCTCTTCTTGGGACCTCAAGTGCGATATCTCTTCATTAAGAGATGCAATGATTCTTTTCGATTCTTTCAGTTCCTCGGTCAGATGCTGAATACTCTCAACATTATTGTTTTTCAGTTTACCAATGTGTTCTTTCAAGACTCCAGAGCTTCTTCGTCTATCTCCTTTAACTCTAAGCTTCGTGGTCTCCAATTCGCTGGCCAAATCGTTTACAATTAAGTCATACTCTGTCTGCAGTTCTTCGTGGTCTATCTGCAAGTTTTCCAAAGTCTCCTGTAGGTTTTCTAGCTCCAAGTCGTGCTTCAACTTAAGCTCTTCAATTTGTTTTTCATGCTCGCGTTGTTGTTCCTGAACTTTGACTTCCATTTCGGCTTGTTTTCCCGACATTGAACTTTCTTTAGCGTCAGCAAGAAGCTGTTCATATTCTTTTCTTACTTCCGTTTCCTCTTGTTTGTGCATATTTTGCTTATCATGAAGAATTTTTTCATGGTTGTCGTTCAAAACTTCAATTTCATTTTTGTGCTGTTCACCGAGTTCTCTTCGTATTATTTCTTCTTTTTCCTTCATTTCATTTTCCATATCAGTGATATTTTTTTCAAGCAACTCTCTTGCCTCATTGAAGTCCAGTCTTTCCTTCTTAAGCTCGGCTTTAAGATTCCTAATTTCCTGTTCATGGGCCTCAAGCTGTCTCTTCTGATGCAACTCATTCTCTAGGTTTCCCGTTTTGAAGACTTCGCTGCTTTCTCTCGCTTGGTTGTCAAGTTGAATTCTCTCAATCTCTCTTTTATGTGATTCTTGTAGCTCCTTTACTTCCTGGTTGTGTTCCTGTTTCAACTGTTCTACTAGAATATTATTTCTAGTTTCTGTGGTTTCTAGAAGCTCCTCTCTGTTTCTGAGCTCTTCTCTCAAACATGCAATTTGAGTCTCGTACTCATTGCGCATGGTCATGAGGTCATCCGCTGCCTCCATCTCTTTCAACTCTACCTTCTTGCTCACCTCTTCCATTCCTTTCTTAAGCTTTTGCAAATCAATGTCAAACTGCTCTTTCATTGCTTTAACATATGTCTCGTGTTCTTGCCTCAGTGATTCCAAGGCCGTTTGTTCTTCGCCGTACTGTAAAACTTCACCCAACTGCTTTTCTTTTATTTTCGTGATCTCAGCTTTGTGTTCAGCGACAAGGAACTCTTGTTTTGCTTCATACTGGTTTTTCCCTTCATTCACTTTTTCTAGCAATTCAAACTCTTTCTGTTCGAGTTTTTCAGTCGCGTCGTGTACTTTCTGGCTCTGTAGCTGTAATTCGTCCTTCAAAGCTTGAATCTCTCTTTCGTAGTTTGCCACAAGAAGGGTTCTTTCTGGGTCTACTGGGATACCTCTTTGTTCACTTTTATTCCTTACATCGATAAGTTCTTTTCTCAACATCTGTAGCTCCATCTCATTTTCACCCTTCTGCACGTCAAGCTCTAACTGCAAACATTCTTTCTCTTCACTATATTTTTTCTCCATTTCAGAGACTTTATGTTGTTCGGCTTGGAATCTTTCCTGAAGCTCCGCATGATCCTTAGTTATCTAAAAATATATTAAAGTTAAAAAATCAATCTGTGAAAATTATTTTGTTTGTTAAGTTCCTTTGATCTCCTATCTTACAATATTCTTCAATCCAATTCCATCTCATTTTTGTTCCATTCCATGTATCCCATTCCTCCTTCCTCCCTCGTTCCCCTTGTCTTCTATGCCTCCATCCCTTATCTCATCCCATTCCTCCTTCCCCATTTTCTTCTATTCATCCTTCCTTTGCTCCTTCTATCTTTCCAACAGTTTTATTTCTTCCTTCTATCTTCCTTTCATTCCTCTCTTACCTTTCTTTTATTCATTCGCATCCCATTCCACTGAATCCCATCCCATCACATCCCTTCCTTCATTCATTCCTTTTACCTGTTGCAAATCAACGGAGTTTCTTCTTCTTACAGTATCCATCTCATCCTCAAGATCTGCACATTCTTCCGCCTTCCTGGTAAGTTTCTGGTTCAGCTCGTTCAGTGCATCGTCCTTGGCACTCAAATTTGTTTGTAAGTCGAGTATTTGCGCCTTCAGTATCTTTGGGTCATTAGGCAAATCCCTACTTTGTGGTTTTATTGCCTGTATAACAAGAAATCCCATGAAGTCGATAAGTTTGTAAAACCATGGTATACTTAGTGCTGCTCCTACACTGCAATTTACATAGACATGCGAACTCTGTGTCTACGAGTTGTAGGCTGAAATTTGGTTTTTCACTGCCGCCAGTCAAAAATATGAAAGGTACCGACTGATTAGGTTTTGATTGACGGCAGAGAAAAAACAAATAATTTCAGCGTGCAACTCGGAGACACAGAGTTCGCATACCGTAAATCCTCTATTTAGCCCCCTGGGGGGCTTATTTCAGGCACGTTTGAGGGAGGGCTTATTGGAGAGGGGGGGCTTAATTGAGAGGGGGGCTTAATGGTTTAGTCGAAACGCCGCTACACTGCAATTTCAACTAACAAGAAGACTTTAATAATTATTCACAAAGAACTAGATCGCAGAGTAGAAAAACTTAAGCATATGAAGTTGGAGGTCATGCAACCGAAAATGAGAAAAAAAAACTGGTGTGATTATTTTAGTGAACTACTGTATCAAAACTTTAATACCGTAAATCACCATCAGTACACGTGATTCTTTAGTTGTAAAGGGGGAGGGGAGGAGGGCTAGAAAGAGAGGGGTGGCTTAACAAATTTCGTCCTTTAAAAAGGGTGGCTTATTAGAGAGGGGGGGCTTATTTGAGAGGGGGGGGGCTAAATAGAGGATTTACGGTGCAGTAAGCCTACTGAGGTGCGGACACTGCTAGCAGAGGCTATTTTTCTCTAGAGCGGAAACAAGACCCTGGTTTGAGGGTAAGCTGGGACACCTGGAGGCCCTGGTTTCAACATGCATGGAGGATTTAGTTGGTTGAGCTTACAAAAATACTGATAAAGTACTATTTCGTGACGTCTCAAAGTAATGCTAAACCAGACCCTGGTTGGGCAGGTTTACTAGTATCAGAGTCTCGAAAACTCTAAAGCAGAAGTAAAAATTAAGTTGCAAAATTTCGAACGACAGTGTTAAAAGCCGTTTGCAGGCAGAGCGTTTATGCCATGCTCATAAAAAAAACTCAATCTGGAACTCCAATTCCAGTTCCGGATCCGGATTTTGGCATACGTAATTAGCTTGTTGTTATGCAACGTCTCAAAAGCATGCACATTCGCACGGCTCGCTTTAAAATCAAAATGCTTCATTTAAGGTATTAGGATAAATAAACTTAAATAACGCGCTGGCTTTATAGTATAAAACAAACAAAGTATACATTTTCTGAAAGCGGAGTAAATTTAGTTCATGAAGAAATCTTCAAAATACGATTTTTTAAATTGTTGTTCATATTATTGTCCTCGAAGCGAAATTTGACCATGCCTTAGTGGAAACGTTAACGGACACGTACATTTTAAGCTATGTTTGCGAAAAATGTCTTAACATACTCAGGAGATAATAAGCTCGAAAAGGGTGTCCCAGATTTTTGATATCTGTTTTATATCTCTCGCTATTTTTGATCAAAGTTTGGCTATTGCTTTTGGAGTGTTTGTTTGCCAACCCCCAAGTGCTTTATGACTGCACACAGCACAGCAAGCAAGTTTCCCACTTCCCCTATAAAATACAAATTACAATAATAGATAGGGATGACGCAACGGAAAGTGCGCGCGCGTGCAATGTGCTCTCATAAAGCACGCGCTCCAAACCAATCAGAACGCGACATTTATAACAGTTATTTTATAAAGTGGAATAGCGCGCAGGTGGTGAAATGTAAGTGGAGAAAACGAAATCATTGGTTCAGCTCGTCCTCTCTGAGTAGAGACTTGTCTGGCCCCATATCATGCACTTTCTGAGGAATCGTTCGTGTCAGACGTTCAAATGAACTTTCTCTTATTGTTGGTCAGAGTTGTCCAAACCTCCTTTCGACTGGATATCCAATTTCTTTTAACAACTTCTATCTTTCTTCTAATATTACGCAATAAAAAAAATATCTTGAAAAATAGAACGAACTACTAAGAATGCTTATCAGACGATGAGAGCATTACGAACGATTTATAAACTGATAGTATCGTGAAGGACTATCTATTAGAACAAGATAATTCTACGTAACAAGTTATTACTTAACTCGAATAATTACTTTGTAAACAAACTGTTTCATCTACACTTCAAGAACCACGAAGGAGCATTAATACACTCTTGTAAAAGCAATTTCATGAGATATTTCTTAGCTTAAAAATCTCAAAATATTCTGAATAAGTTAAATCTGGGACACAAAACGACTCATTAGAGCCTTACGTAGGAAATAACTGTTTTATGGCGTTATTACTCTTTTATATTACAGTTAATCACTGATGAATCTTAATTAGTGATTACAAGTAAGAATAACATAAATGAATACATAAAATACCTGAGTTTTAGATCCAGTAGGACGACTTGGGCTCGTATTAGATCTTCCATTAGGGCTAGGAATACTGGATTTTATATTTTCGGACCCATTTCGTGATGTTGGATTTGCTTTACCGTTTGTCTTTTTGACTACAGGAATGTTGGATTTTGAAGTCGTTCCTGGCACAGGAATACTAGAACGTTTGGCCCCGAACATCGTGCTACTGTTCAGATTTAACTATAACATTTAGAACTACACTCAAAACATAAATTTGGAGAGATTCAAGGACCACCAAACTTTAGTCGGTCCTTCGGAACGCCGTCTCGTTGCTAACTGGATTGCGTGACATAAAAAAGACGGTGATCAAGTGACGTAATTAGTATTCAAAAATCTTAACGCAGCGATTCGCTTTTGGGCAAATATTCTCGCTGACAGAACTAATCTTTGAAATTAATTGTGGTCGAAAGGCGGCAAACGCTAACGACTGCATGTCTATCGGATGAGCCCTAGACAGCAGTCTTGTTCATTAGTGTGAGAATATATACAATTTGAACTTTTCTAACATACAGTGCGCAGTCAAAGTGCTGTATGGGGCACAACGCCATCGCGACACGGCACAGAAAGCCGTTTGTTGGCACTTTTCTCAGAATCACTTCTGGTTACGAGTACTGCGTTTGGCCATGGCACTTAGAACCAATGTTGTTGTGCATATGCTGTGACCATACCGAATATTTGTAGCTTTTTAAACTTCTGAGATAGATGGATGGGGGTTGACAGAGGGCTCATTCACACTTCGTCCACTGATCCCGTCCGAGCTCAGTTTTCGAAAGCGAAATGAACGACCATAAACGTACAAAAACAAAAAACAAAACAAACAAAAACAAAAAACAAACAAAACAAACAAAAACACACACACACAGGTAAACTAACCAACACCGGGTGGGAACTAGTGGGGACTAAATTTACTAATTTCATTTTTTTAATGTACAAAGATCCACATTCCGTTTACTTTTACTAAACGCGTCCCACATGGAAAGGAGTGAGTACGCGTTCAAACCCATCACCGTCACAATCACGATTTTCGAGTTTGCTGGTCATAGCAAGGGGTTAATCATCCATGGTCTAGCGGCCGACTAACCTCTCCCTTAGGCTTCGGCCGAGCTTCCTGATCAGTCTGTAAATCTCCGGATAGCGGTGTCGGGGTCGAAATCTCCGGCCTGTAGCCGTAAATGCTTCGCGCTGCCATACGACGGTTCAGCACTCGATTTCTGGAAGTATGGTCCTTTTTAATGAATAAAAAAGTAAAAACAAATCCCCAAATCATGTAGATCCCGATGTCAAGGTGGCTTCATATAGTTTCGAACTTTAGAGTAACTAGACGCCCTAAAGGCGTATACTCGGGCTACCTGTGTATAATAGAATGTAGAACTTTAAAGGGAAAACAGAGAGCACTAGTTAATGGAAACGGTACTGGAATGGTGCAAGTGATGTTAAAATAGCGCATTTCAAAAAGTTAGTGGGTTGATAAACTTACTGTGATTGATTCTGTGATTGAGACTTTTGTAAACATGGGATAAACCAGCATATTTTTGTGAACCTGGATTTGTCAAGAGTGGCAAGTAATAAATAAGCTTATGACTTGCATTTATTGCTCTTTTGTGTAAGTAAAAAAGTGATTTTCTAGAACATAATTAACTCCGTCTGGGTAAAGCACTACCATGGCCAGTGTTTCTCTTAAACTTTCGATGACAACTTTTGACATATGATTTAATTTTTTCGGGATTGAAATTACATTTATTAAGAAAACAATGAATTCTAGATAACATGGGTACATTATTGACCACATACTTACGAACCATTTTCTGTATTTTTCTGCTTTTGTTCAAAAGTTGGGTTAGTCGTTTAACTGGGACTCTACTTAGTTCTCGATCACGCGAAACAACACGAGGCTTGTGCTCAACATTAATGATGAATATGAAATTTAGCATAACGAGACCTGCATTCCTCTAATAAATGTGACTCTTTATTGGGATAAACAAATACAGATAATTGTACAGCTTTTTCAAACACATCGCTGTCATTTAGTAAAGAATCTACGAAAGTCTTGGTCGAGGTATTTATGAAATGTACAACAAGAACCATGCACAGGGCAGCGATCAACACGCTCGCTACCGATAGTTCAAAGAACGATAGAGTATTGAAAAATATATTCAAAATCGTAAACGAAAACAATACAATAAATAAAAGACTTATCCTCACTGTCAATGATATATGTCCAAGGCTTCTTGATTCTGGAAACGCATTAAATGTTATCTTGGAAGATTTAAACTGACGCTCGACATCTTTTAGAGTGGGTCTACCGCGAACGGCGTGTGCTTTTGTATGTATTTTGAGCGCCTCAGCAGAACAGCAAGTCGCCATTACTTTCCAATAAGTTTTCAAGATATAGCACGAGAAGCAGCTAGCAATATAAGCAAAAGGAAAAAGACCTACAGAACCTTCGAAAAGCAAGTCACATGACTTGTGGTAACCCGCCTCGTTTTCATACTTGCAGGGGAACACCGCAGACCGCCGAGCATCGCAGGCTTACACACTTTCGACAACGTCGATAGATAGATAGATAGATAGAAAACCGAAACCTAGACTCGGTCTACCTTGCAGGTAGCCCGAGTAATAAAACTAGAAATTATTTGATATCAAATACAGGTTGTTTCAGGTTAATAAGGCATGCAACCGACTTTACGTGAAGTCATCAAAAGAAACATTCTTCAAGTTTTGGTACTGCGCATCAGTACTGCGCATTTTATTTATTTATTTAGCTTTGCCATTTAAACACCCTTGCATACACACACACAAACACGTTATACATAATATACATACATAATGGCTGGGAATCCACTACAGCATGTGCCAATTTCCGTGGTCCCTCACATATATGGAGCCACCAGGAAGCCCTTCTGGGAGCCACCTTAAATGGTATCTTGAAGTCTCTAAGATCGTTTGGCAGAGTTCCACAATCGTGATGAAGTCACACTAAAGGCCTCGATCGTAGCCATGACTTAATAGAACTTAATACCAATTCTTGTAAATAGGTTGGTGTCCTTTCGTTGAAACTGTCATATCCTGTCTATGGATGGCGTCATGATTCTACATACGGGACATGACAGAGAGGATCGAGTGTAATGGCGGACCGCCATGTGTTCGCTTGTTGTGTTAAATAAAAGCTGTAGTTAATCCTTATTTTCGACTCTAAGTTACAACAGAAACACTAATCAGAGTAAAGTGTAAGTAATCTTTACTATTCCAAGTGACCACATCACCTGTTTGTTATGGTTAACTGAACCTGTTAATTAATTTATTTATTTGAATTAATTATTTGATTGTGAAAGCTTTCCTAAATCTTTTCAGTCAATCAATTTATCAATCAATCAATCCATAATTTCATTAAAGGCATATGTCAAATGAATTTACTTCATATACCTGACTGAACTAATTGGGGAGAAGTTCCTAAATATCACTGTTCCTTTACACGTTACTGACTGTACGATCTTCATTGCTTGAGGTTCGGTTGAAAATGAAAGCCGTATTATCAATGTTTTTTGGTCTTGCTCTCATCGTCTGCATCAAAGGGGATGCCAATCGAAACAAACGTTTTGCCGTGAGTATAAGAGTCAGTATAACCCAGAAGCTATTAACGAGTAAAGAGGGTTACTTCTCTTTATAGAACTGATAACCAACAGAATATTCCACAATATACCAAGAAAATCAACAATCTTTGGCTGCAGATGATTTCACTTTACAAACGGTAGGAAAATCTTAGCTGGCTCAGGAGTGATGAGTTCTGAAGAATGGAAGCCTTCTGCTTTTGTTCTCGGCTATAGTATACTAGTAGCGTCAGTTCGACACCACCACAAAATACCGTATCCCCGCCCAACGTATCCGACACAGTGTCTTCCACCCTAAAGGGGTGTTCAAATGGTGTATCAAGATATTAACCGCCGTTTTTTTAATGCAGCGTTGCAGTAACGATAATGACTGTAGTGAGGATAAATGCTGTGTGAAAGGCATAAGAGTCTGCGCCCCAAAGATAGGCCTCAATGAATCATGCAGTCTTATGGTGAGTCACATGGTATGTTAACTAGGCCCCACGGTCACGTGAATAGCGTAACAAGGAGAAAAATAGTGCGGGATACAGAAGAATACTATGTTCACAAGTATCGCTAATTGGTTTTATGCGTGTTTTTATTCTCGACAGACTCTTAATTTTTGTGGTTGTAAGAATGGACTCGAGTGCCGTCGCGTACACAAGAATTCATACCGCTGTCAAAATGCTTGAGGGCTCACTGGTAATATGTAAATCACACACGATGTAGATGTGTGAAACTTGATGATCAATAAATCAAATGTCATGAAAATGACTCCCTATTCTTGTGGTTTCAAATGCTCTTATTCAATGTGAATTGGTTTGTTGAGTTCACTAAACAGGAATAAATAAATAAAAATGCTTGATCAAGCTTCATGCATGTCAAGTACGCCCGTGGTCAACCGACTCACATATCACAGTGGTTTTCATCAACCCGGTGAAACGAAGCGTACTATCTTGAGTGTAAAAATCAGATAAACGCAATAGGAAACAAAAGAATTAGAGTGTAATAGTACTATAAAATAAAGTGTATTTCATGGGTTTATCACTTTAAAACACTGTCAGTTCAATATGCCTGTACTGAATGGTTGACTTCATGGTAAGAAATACAAAAATGTCAGTTAAGGAATGCATAAGTATTAATGATCATCACTATATTTATCTCATGTGGAAAAACAATTTTTCCTGGTGTTGCATATATAAGCTATTATTGGCTATTAAGGAATTCATTTACAGGTCTTTGTCTGGTACCTTTCCGATGTGATAGTCAATAACACTAGAGTGATTTTCATAAACCCACCCGTGAAACAAAATTTATCAATTAACTTCTATTAACGTATTGTAATTTGTAATAGTCTAGCAGTTATTAGCGAGGCAATTAAGGTATTCAGTGAAAGTTAACCTTTATCTCGTATAATAGGTTGTATTAATGATTATTACGCTATTATTACACGCGTTTAAAATCAAGCTATTCCATGCTAGTCATAACACGTCCTACTGATTGTTCCTGGGAGCTGACAACATTACCTGTTTAATTTAGTTTTGGCTAACTTAATCAAAATACATTATTTATTAATTTGACCTTATTTTTCATTAACACATATCTCATTCATTTGAACTCATAATTTGAACTCATAAGTCTTTTCAATAAATCCATTCGGTTCAACCAATCAATCAATACATTTATTTGAAGTGTCAATATATCAAGCTCATATAAGAAGGGGACAAATTTTGGTTTTTCTAAAGTATTCCCTTTTATTCCTTGTGCTTGAGGTTCGGTTGAGAATGAAAGCAGTATTTATCTGTGTTTTTTGTCTAGTTGCTCTCATCGTCTTCATCAAAGGGGATACCAATCGAAACAAACGTCGTTTTACCGTGAGTATACTGATAAGTACTGATAATTGAGATGCTATTGACGAGTCAACGGAGGGGTTTAACACTGAACAGAATACTCCACAATAGTTTTAGTAGTACCCCGGTTCTTTCTTTCTTCTAAATTCGATTGTAGCTGCCGATCGATGACTTTATTGACTAATCAGCCTTGAAGGATGGAAGCCCTTCTGCTTTTGTGCTCGGCTATAGTATTTCAAGTTTGGCACCAACACAAAATACCGTACCCCGACCAACCGACTCAATGTCATTCACCCTACAGGAGTGTCTCGTAATAGGAGCACTATATATTTTGAGGCGTATTGCTCAGTCAGTGCTGGGAATGGTAATTCGTGTCAAAATATTCATCGCCACTCTTTATCCATTTTATACAGAGTTGCAAGAACGATAATGACTGTGGTGAGGAGAGCTGCTGTGTGAAAGCCATGAAAATATGTGACCGAAAGATAGGCCTCAATAGACCATGCAATCATATGGTGAGTCACGTGTTATGTAACTAGTCTAAACTATAGCGTTTTGGGATCTCTGTGTTAAGTGCGGGATCCCTGTGTGATAATTGACATTGCGTTGAGCGTGATAGCGTAATAAGCTTCCGTCTCTATTAGTTAAGACCCCCTATAAATTCCCCAACAAACGTGGTCAGCTGATCTTATCGAGGACATTTGCAAAACTGAATTGTCACTTTTCTTCTCGAAATCATTGATTTCTAGGCCACAAAATATTTTTATTGCAATGACGCGCATGTGTAGGCTATAATTTTCGCTGGTCAATGTTCGCAGGCTTCATGCCTTAAGTTTTACAGTTACGTCATTTCTACGTTAAATTAGGGGGAGGGAAGGGGGGGGGGGTTGATAGAGGAATTAAGGATGATTATTTTTATGTTTCTATTCTCGACAGAGTGACTATAATTGTGGTTGTAAGAGTGGACTCCGGTGCCGCTACCGCAACATTCCGCCAGGTTCAAACAAGTATACAGCCCGCTGTGAAGAGGCCTAAGCACTCAAACGATATAAGCCAACTCTATGAATAATAAATCCAATAGATAAAAATCACTTCTCCTTCTTTTGGTTTTAATAATTTGCATAAAACAGTCAGGTGCTGATATATGACTTTGATAACGAATCAATTCAGCTCAAGGTCCATTGGAGAAGGCTCTGCTGGATGGCAAACAAACTTTAAACTGCTTCGTATCTTGAAATCGAAAGAATACTATAAGGGAAAAAAAGTATTGTTGAAAAGGTTTTGGATATGACATTAGTAATCCAGCAAAAAAATCTTTATATAAAGGAAGCCCATTTTTTTCCTCCAGGAACAATCACGTGTCAATCTATTGTAAAAGGCCTATTACTGAGCTAACCGGGTGGCGGTCCGGTTGGTAAGAGCGGCAGTCTGTTGTGCGGGAGGTCGTGGTTCAAGCCTCGGCCGGACCAACACTCAGGGTCTTAAAATAACTGAGGAGAAGGTGCTGCCTTTGTAATAATATCTGTAAATGGTTAGGCCTTCAAATCTTCTCGGACAAGGACTTTAAACCGTTGGCCCTGTCTCCTAACCCTTCCTAACCTACAGTAAAAATGGGGGACATAAAAGAACCACTGAGGACGTAAAAAGAACCCCTGGCAGTGACCACCCTCAGTGCCTACACTTCAGGAAGGATTTTTTATTACTCTTGTTCACTATGTGGAATGATGTGTATATCATATATTTTTATGTAAGGACAAAAACGTGCTGTGTTTGATTATTGATGTAATAATGTGTCGTGCTGGCAGTACAAAATAGCTGCAATTGTTCACACTACTGAGATAAACTGAGCTGCAGTGTACACACAGACTGTCAAAGTCTTGCAAAATGGCGCATGCCGCCTCATAAAACGCGCAATGGTTCATCTTGACTTTGAGCTTAGCGAAATGGTTGGTAGTGGCATAAGACTGGAGAATATCAATGATATGGGCCGGTTATGTCACTGACTTTATCGGTTTCTTTGTGTTTTAATGGCGATGACAGCTGTGCAAAGAACACGCGGTAAGTGACGAAAACAAGTTTTTATTGGTGTTTAAACTCTGAACGGCTGAATCAAACAGGAGCGACACCTGAATATCAAAAATAAACTTATGGGACAGAAGAGTAAATATATGCCTGTCGAATACAGCAATGGTTATAGGTGGGACATCATTAGATTGTGTTATAAAAGGAGCTCTCAGATAAGTGTTGGTTCTGATCTTTTTGAAGCCATTACTTTGCGATCTGTTTCCTTGTGTCCGAGGTCCAGTCATGAAAGCCGTATTTATCAGTGTCTTTTGTCTTGTTGCTCTCATCGTCTGCATCAAAGGGGATACCAATCGAAACAAACGTTGGCTCTTGGACGTGAGTATACTATTTAGAGTAATACATTCGAATTGATGCTATTAAATAACGAGTTAATAAGGGTTTTATAACTTCCTTATATAGTATCCAACAGAAAATCCCACTATAATATATACCAAGAAAATCAACTCGATTCAGTTAATTTCCTAGGTACCACTGGTTTAACTAAGGTCGCGCAAGACTCCTGATATCTTCCCAACTATTCCTTGCCATGCAACAAAAATTTGAACGGGCTTTAGTTCAAGCTTAAGGGATTCTAGATTTTCACTTTTGTACCGTGGCATATAGTATGAGATTGGAAACTAAGCATCTGTTGCCCCCGGGGGTGGGGGGAGGGAGGGTTATAGTTGTGCTCAATAGACTTTTTAACCGATACGGCGGTCATCTTGAATTCTATTGTTTTAGTTAAGACAATGTGGGATGCCGATGGGGCAACTATTGGAAAATGTATCGACTGCACAGCAGGATGTCTTTTTATATAACTTTACTCTTTTTAATTAAATGAGAAGCACGTCTAAAAAAAAGCAATTGATTGCTTGTATTTGGAACGATATACGAAAACATGAAGACTTCATATTATTTGAAAACGTTATGGATTGCATTATGGATTTTCTACGTGTTCGCTCCCCTCACCCCCCCCCCCCCCCCCCCCACGGGATCCCATAAAAGAAGATGGCCTCCGAATTTTACAAAGATCTACGAGCACAAACCCGGCATACTAGCATCCAGCAGTACAAATGATTTTAATCATTTTTGTATCAAGATATTGACCAATTTTTTTATGCAGCGTTGCAGTGCTGATGGTGACTGTGGAGCAGACAGATGCTGTGTGAGGTACCTGAAAATATGCGCATCAAAACGAGGCCTGAATCAATCGTGCAATCTCGTGGTGAGTCACATGTTATGCTAATTAGGTACTTCGGTCTTGATAGATCTCGTGACAAGAATAACAGTGCAGGATACGGAAAGACAACTTACAGGCGCTGATCAATGTGCTTTTATTTTTCCAGAATCTTCATGGCTGTGGTTGTAAAGATGGGCTCGAGTGTCGTGTTTACAAGAGTTTGGGTAGTTTAAAGTATTACCGCTGTCTAGAGTCTGAGGGCTCAGGTGATTTGTAAATCTCACGTGGCGTAGACCTGCCTTGTTGAACAATTAATACAATGAAATAAAAATAACTTCCTATCCTTTTGTTTTGAAATAATCTTATTTGAAGTATAGTGTGGGGTGGTGTGGCTTGTCGTGTGTGGGGTGGTGTGGCTTGTCGTGTGTGGGGTGGTGTGGCTTGTCGTGTGTGGTGGTGTGGCTTGTCGTGTGTGGTGGTGTGGCTTGTCGTGTGGGTTTAATTTGTGGTTTGTGGTTTGTGGTTCTCTGGTCAAGTGGTACTTGTGTGAGTAAGGAGTGGTGTAGCCCATGCAGTGCGGTGTGATGTATGTTGTTTTAGTAGGAGAAGAATGAGATGCTCACTGCTTGGATAACGCGAAAAACAAGGGGAAAATGAATAAGCAAATGAAAAATAAGAATCGATGGTAAGGAACAAACAATCGTGTTCCCAGAACGGATGAAGATCGCCTCATTTTATATCGATCTGTTGGTCATCCATTATGTTATCAGTATACCTGGTGTTCTTCTGTATAAACAAACCCATGTCCTGGTTATAATGAACCAATCTACCACATCAATCACACAACTAGCTGTTTAAATCCTTCTAAAGACGCGCACGCACTATTTGAATGTCGACGAACAATGCGTGCAATGAAACTAGCGTCAAAGCAATTCTATTCACAATGCTTATCTATTGTATCGAGTAAAACATCTCACTTAGTTTCACAAAGAAGTACTCTACAACGGCATTGTGCGAATTAAGGGATACACATAAAATGTTCACAAAGAGCATGCAAAAAATAGCTTTAAAAGAGTTTGAAGTTAACGCTCTCGAGCTTTTTCATTTTTCTCCAACGCTGTTATCACCTTCACTGATCTTTGGTACAGTTAAACATGAAGGGTTCTGTATTTTTGGTGGTGATTCTGGCATGTTATGTCGCTCTCTCATATTCAAGCACCGAAGAGGAACATTCAATCAGAGAAAAGCGGTTCTTATTGGACGTAAGTTGTAATAAACAACCCTGAAACAACCTCTGGGCTGATCTGCGTCAGGTCATGGACGGTCATGGCTAACTCACAGATTGAACCCTGAAACAACCTCTGGGCTGATCTACGTCAGGTCATGGCTAAGTCCCAAAGTGAACTCTGAAAAACAACCTCTGGGCTGATCTAAGTCAAAGCACGGCTAACTCACAGATTGCACCCTAAAGCAACCTCTGGGATGATCTGAGTCAGGGCACAGCTAACTCACAGATTGAACCCTAAAGCAACCTCTGGGATGATCTGAGTCAGGGCACAGCTAACTCACAGATTGAACCCTAAAGCAACCTCTGGGATGATCTGAGTCAAAGCACGGCTAACTCACAGATTGAATCCTGAAACAACTTCCGGACTGATCTAAGTCAGGGCATGGCTAACTCACAGATCGGATTTTAAATTAGCGAATAAGGTTTTGCAGATGGAAAAAAACTGGAGAAAAACCCTCGAGTCAAGGGAGAGACAAATTTTGCCGCCATCTTTATTTTTTCATTCCTTTGCAGACATGTAGCACAGATGCTGATTGCGGTAAGAATCGCTGCTGTATCAAATACCTCAGCGTCTGCGCACCAAAACGAGGGCTCGAGCAATCTTGTAACTTCAAGGTTTGTACGTCCATGCGTTTGTTTCTTTATATCTACTCGCTACAGTAATTGTATGCGGTTAATATCTTGGAAAAAATGGCTGATAGGAGGTTTTGGGTGCAGGCATGCGCGCTAGACCTCTCTCACCCTTCACCATTCCTCATCTTCAGTTCTGAATATTGCTTTGGATTTCTAGGTTTGTTTTGGTTCGATGAAATGTCGTTGATTTGCTTTCAGGATTACCATGGATGTGGATGTGAAGATGGCCTATACTGCCAAGTAGCAAAGTGCTTCGCTTCATACAAGTATTATCGCTGTCTTCCAGAGGCCTGAACCCATTAAACCAAGAGACACTTTGTCACGTATTTGATGGTCACTTCACTTACGTTACACGATGAAAATAAAGCAAATGAAACTATAAAATGATGTGTCAATATGTTATTTTTGAGGGGGAGGGGGGTGGGAGGGAAGGGAAGGGGTGTATTTTGAAAAATGTCATACGTCTATTGATAGTGATCGAGGTTAAAAGGAAGAAGGATAAGTCAGGACGCTAGTTGGTGTATATCTAGTATACACGCTTTACATTACCGTATGCGGAATTTCGCGCATACGAATCAAAAAAGTGACATGACAATCACGCTGCTGTCAAAGGTAGAAACTGATTACGAACACTGGACGAGTTTTGATGACATTAAAACACTACTGGTAAAGAAAGAAATAACTCTCAAAGAAACGCTTCAGCCATGAGCCTTTGACTGTAGACAGAGAATGAGCAAGCTATAGCACTCCTCGAATCAAGAAAGAGAGTCAACTAATTCTACTCACATGTGATCTTAGGGAATCGATCTAACCTGAGACCCCTAGAGGTGAGAAGCAAATGGGTTAGTGTTATGCTCCCCGTGCCAATTCCCTCGGTAATGAGTGTAACCGGAAAAAAGAAAAGGAAAAACAAACGTCTTGTAGTGGGAATTACATGAAGCAATGAATGCATCACCACTTAGTGGTCACGTGTGAGTGAAGACGTTGATTTGTTCAGCTTTCGTTGCGTACAGTATCATTTTCTTTCAATTGTCATAATCCAGTAAGTGATGAGACTATACACAATACTATAGTTGCATTATTAACTATGTCCACTAGCTGGGCTAACGATAATGAAACAATAAATGTACGCTACACCCACGTTAATCTCAGACTGGAGTTCAGCTTTCTTGCGCTTGGTTGGTAAAACCTCTGTTCTGGTGCTTTTAGTCTTGCTCCAGTTTCGGTAAACTTCATCTATCATCGTAATCCATTCAGTATATGGCCTTGTTTGTAATTTAAAATCGTGACCAGAATCAAGAGAGAAGTATAGCATTGAATGATGTCAGGTTCGGATTAAACACGAAGATAATAGGCATTGTATTGAATACTACACTGGACAAATAAGAACAATGAGAGAACTCTGTACTACAGCATCACAAAACCTTACTAGACACAGCTGTAAAAATAACAGATTCCCCATTCATACAACAGCAAATACAGAAATAATGGTAATAAAAGCTTGTTAGAACGCTTTATATTCTGTTTGTGTGAAGTCACTTCCAATTTGGAGCCTTAAGGATATAAGATGAGCAGTAAACGGATTATAACTCACTTGTTCATTCGTCGCCGTGATAAAAGCAACTGACATTAAGGACAGAAAAACAAAATGAGGACACTTTTGGCTGTACTTCTTTTGGGGTTTGTTGCTGTAGCCTTTGGTAAACAGGAAAAGAGGTTCTTCGTTGATGTAAGTTTTTTAATACCTTCTGCTAATGTTGTGAATATTTGTACGGACTGCACACTTAGTCTTGGGGGCGGGTTGTACGAAGCCTGGATAGCGCTATAGGTTGCTATCAGTAGACGTCACTTCCGGTAATAACTCTTTTTTGATGGCTTGTAGAATCCTGGATGTTGTTTTGATCTCTTATTTTCTGGTTTGATGTCGTGAAAATAGTCAAATACAATAGTTTGAGGAATTATTTTGATATGTTTTGACTTAGCATCCGCTAGTTGCCTACCAGCGATTCGTTTGTTTGCCCCCCAGTCAACTCCAAAAAGTCACGTGATTGATAGTAAGCAATTCGATGGATAAATCTTATCCAGTTTTTAGATAACATCATCACTTTATCCTCTGGATAAGGAATTATCTGTGGGATAGCGCTATCCACCTTTCGGACAACCAGGCCCTAAAAAAGGATAAAACTTATAGTACAGTACTGAAAATGTAGCGGGCCGGATGAAACACAGTAGTTCATCGATCATTGTCAGAAATGAAATATATTAAACCTTATGAATTTTATCGAATTCTGGGACTACATCTGGTTCTGTTGTTCTAAGTTAGAGTCAGCTAACTTTCACACTGAATTAGAATTCATCGTGTTTTTGTCGGAGAGAGGAAAATAAACGAGGGGAAGTTGTAATCGCGCAAACAAATCTTTCGTGACTGAATAAGAACAAGTCTTATCTATTTCTATGTAGTTCTGCAAACACAGCACCGCAGATAAAGACTGTGGCAGTGATCGTTGTTGTCTCACTGGTCTGCACATGTGCGCACCAAAACGAGGTGAAGGGCAATCCTGCAACTTTTCGGTAAGTATAACGAATGAATGTTTTAGTGTCTTGACTAGTTAAACTCAAATGTTACGAGAATTGCTGTCTAAAATACAAATCAAAAGAAAAATAAGTAGGATACAAATAAGAGGAAAAAACATTACAGGTGATGATAAAGCTTAGCCGACACTCTTTCGAGGTATCGCAGAAAATGTTACGCAAGCGAGTTCATACTTCAATCGCGTAAGACTTCAGCTGGGTTTTGGATTCAATTGATCAAATTTCCAATAGTTTGAGCTGGTATGACTTGAATATGTAAGTCAGTGTTGTTCATGATATTCAACTAGTCAGCCAGGTATTCTGGTTGTTTTTCTAGGGTCTTCACGGTTGTGGATGCAAGGATGGATTGACTTGTCAAGTCAGCAGTACTCTCGGACCAATCAAGTACTACAAATGTTTGAAGACCCCAAGTGGCTCTGGCGATGGAGCTTTCTAATCTACTCGGTGCATAAAAATGATCTGATATGTCTTCAATAAAATTGAATCCCTCTATTAAATGGGTAGTTTTGATATACTTAGTTTAATTAACAATCAGCAGGGGCGGATCTAAGGGAGATCTAAGGGGGCACAGCGCAAGTATTGATCACGTGGTGTAGAAACCTTGTCCACGTGGTAGAACATCGGCATCACGTGGACTATTTGAAATGTACTTGCGGTTACTCTTGCGGTTAATATAACAGACGCTACCAAGGCCATAAAAAATTTGCAACTGCCTCGGTCTACTGGGAAGAGTAGTACTCTTGATTTTGTATGAATCTTGGAACAAAGCGAGAAGAGAAGGTCTTGGGAATGAGGTTGGATAGGAAATGACGTCAAAGGAAACCTTCTAATTGGGTTTCCTGTGGTAGTCGCTTGAATGATTCCAGGGTTCAGGTTCAATTCGCAATTCCTTGTTTGTCGTATATAAGAACCCAAAATTTTTGCCAAAAAATTAATGAGAATGAATTTACTAACAGAGGAACGAACAAAGGATATTTGGCGGCAAAATGATGCAGTATGTTTTGATGTAGACAGTACTGTCGTTACTGGGGAAGGTATTGATGAATTTGCACGGTTTTGTGGTCGTGGTGAAGAGGTTGCTGAATGGTAAGGAAACAAAGTCCAATATTTGTTCTTAATCAGGATGAAACTTGATGTATCCTCCTGCAGAAATGTTAAGACTTCAGAAGCCGCAGAGCTCTTTCACTGATTAATAAACGACTTCCCAGCACGTCTTTAAAGCTTTAATTAAAACATATATAGGGACAAAAGATGAAAACCTGCAAGTACTGCAGTACTATGTTTAACCAAGCATTATATGCTTAAAGTTATCGTAGATTTATAAGTTTTACACCGTAGTGAAAATAGTTTTCTATTTTCACTACGGTGTAAAACTTATAAATCTACGATAACTTGTTTCATTAGAAACACCGACGCAGTCCACGCTAGTTTCACTAGCCATCATCTACATCTCATTATATGCTTCATTTGATTTGTTCGTATTCAACCATTCTTCCTCTCTATTCCTTCCCTTCGCTTTTGCTCTATTCGTAATCTTTGTTGTTCAATTTACTTTGTTTAATCATTCTTGGCAAAGTCAATAAAATAAGATAAAATGTCAGTTGTTTTCCATGGTTTTATTTGAGTGCTATTTATGTGATATCACAGGCGCAAAGCATTCAATTCAATTGCCTGAGTGAATTCTTAGTCACTTGAAAAACTTGAAAAACATCAAATAGTCAATAATGGTTTCATGGATTTATGGCTATCACTCTGGGTATCAAAAGTTATTGTGATATATTTTGATCACTGGTGCATGGTTAATTGTTTTTTCTTACGTCTTTTATGGTATTTCTACTTATATATCAGGACAAGAAGAGCCATGGATGGGGGTATATCATTCCGAGAAGCACTTGATGCCAGACTGAATATAATCAAGCCTTCCTTACAACAGGTTCTACTAGCTTGTAGTCATATTATACCATGAATTGAATGTTAACTTGAAATGACAAGTATGTACACTAACATTGCTGTCATGACTCTGTGGATTCATTCCCTAAAAACTGAATAAAGAAGCGAAAAATAGTAGAAAAATTAGCAAATATCTAATTATGAGTTGTGATTATCAGTGGTGCAATGACTTAACATATTAAGTCTTTGTTTTCACTTCCAGGTTAAAGATTTCATTTCGAGCAATTCTCTCAACTTAACAGAACATATAAGGTCTGTAAAACTACTTTGGAAAACTGGTCTCTCAGTACTACCACCATAATGAAGATAATAATCATACATTTCTATAGTGCTATTTCCCAGGGTTCCAATAGCGCTGGGAGCAATATCTATTGTACAAAAAAGTGTATAGAAAAATGTATAGTATTATCCATCAGTATGTATTGTCGCCAGCTACCCTATGACACCTATATCTAGTGGCTACCCCATAACAACCTCATATCTTGGTTCCCTCTGTATTGATTTAAAATTGTGATGTTGTTTTGTAGGGAGCTAGTTTCAACATTAACCAGTAAAGGCTCAACAGTTTACTTGGTGTCTGGAGGTTTCAAGGAGTTTATTGAACCTCTAACAATACTTGTTGGGATTCCAAAAGAAAACATTTTTGCAAACCGATTGATTTTTGATGACCAAGGTAAACATATTTTTTTACAATAACAGTACTTCACGCATGCTGGTTATTTTTAATGATCAATAAGAGGACAGACAGATAAAGCTGATTACAATGAGTGTGCACATTTTCTGTTGGTTGTTTTGATCACTAAAAATGAGACGTTTTTATTGTTTTTGTCCACACTACTTTGACGATGGAATGTTGCAATTTTATCTATCGTTAATAAGAGAACAGACAGATAAAAAATTGATGTCTATTTGTTAAATAGCATATAAAAGGATATGTTAACCATATTATTGGTGTGCTACCTCACTAGTGATGGAAACATAGAACAATATGGAAAGTACACTAATGAAAAGGTATAACTAGCTAAAACTAGTGTGAGCTGCGTCGGTGTTTCTAATGAAACAGTAATGATGAAAAGGTAAATTATACACCGTGAAAAAGATGAAAAAACTTACTGACTAATGACTAATGAAAACATGAGTGGCATATAACAGTAGTGTTTTAACCTTTCAATCAACAATGCGACATGGGTACAGGGTACATGGGTCCAATTCCCAGACTCCCTTGGAGTCAAACAGAGAGTACAGTCATTGTTAGTTTTTCTTGGGCTTTGAGGGTCTTTCTATGGGTTCTCTAGTTTTCCATCTTCTGCAAGATCCAATTTGATCATGGAACAAGAGCTGCAGGTTTGTTATTAACTGGCTTTTACTGTGGCTGTGCTTACAAGTGCATATCTTTAATCATGTCTACATATATATTCATTAATAAGAACAAGACTGTCAATTAATTTTATTTATTTCTAGGACATTATTCTGGATTTGATACCAATCAACCCACCTCAGACTCTGGAGGGAAAGCTACAGTTGTTGGAATGCTTAAAAAACGATACAATTACAAAAGGTAAAGACATTTACTTCTAGTACACTATTAAAATTTAACAATAATATCTGGGCTTGTGGTTTGTTTACTGGAATGCTGTAAATGTATTAATCAACCCAGAGGTTGTTTCTGGGCTCAATCAGTGAGTTAGCCTTGCCCTGACTTAGATCAGCTGACTTAGATAGGCGCAGAGGCTGCTTCAGGGTTCTATCTTTGAGTTACCCATGCCCTGACTTCGATCAGCCCAGAGGTTGTTTCTGGGTTCTATCTTTGAGTTACCCATGCCCTGACTTCGATCAGCCCAGAGGTTGTTTCTGGGTTCTATCTTTGAGTTACCCATGCCCTGACTTTGATCAGGTCAGAGGTCATTTCAGGTCATGGATAAAAGTAAGGAAAGTGCAGTAACATCAAAATGACCCAAGATCACTTGAAACTGATTAATGTTTTGCTTATTATTGTTCCCAGTCTTGTGATGGTCGGTGATGGTGCAACAGACATTGAAGCTTGTCCACCTGCGGTATGTTACATGAAATTTAATTTTTTTAATAAATTCCTTCCCTTTTTTTAAACTTAAGTAACTTAGTTCATTTTTCTTTACATGCTTCAGGATGCTTTCATAGGTTTTGGTGGAAACGTTGTTCGTGAGAATGTCAAGAAAAATGCCAGTTGGTATGTTACAGACTTTAAAACACTTCTTAATGAACTGAAGAAAGTCTAATTCCAGAAAGAAATGGAAAACTTATAAAGATGATAACATTGAGGGTGGAACGTAGATTCACTGATTGTTGTCATTACAACAACCACACTAATAGATATTTTGATATAATAAATCTGGAACTCAAATTTTTTCCAAGTTCCTTTCCTTTTTACTTCTCGTCATTTCATTCATTCATTTTTGACGCTGATTGTCGTCATTACAACAACAACACTAATAGATATTTTGATATATTAAATCTGGAACTTAGATTTTTTCCAAGTTCCTTTCCTTTCTACTTCTCGTCAATCCATTCATTCATTTTTAATATAATTATTAATATTCAAGGATCTATACATTCTGATCTTAGATATTCTATAATTTATATATAATGTGAAGAGAATGTGTATGAGAATAGATATGAAACATATATCATTTTTGTACTGTGGTTGTAATACATATTAAATTGAGCTGATCCTCGCAGTATGTGAAGCAACTTATGCAGCTGCAAATAAAATAGCTTTTATGAAGGAGTGTTTGTTGATAATATTTATATTTAAACCTTTTTTTAAAATTTTGCTGTTGTTTCTAGTAATTATTGCATAATTATTTTGCTGTAGTTATAATAGATATAATTACATACATGTACTTCATCTTCAAGTGTATTTGTCTCTTACCTTTTGAGTCTCTTAAAAAGGTATAACTAGCTAAAACTAGTGTGAGCTGCGTCGGTGTTTCTAATGAAACAGTAATGATGAAAAGGTAAATTATACACCGTGAAAAGATGAAAAAACTTACTGACGTTTCGGACGCTAGTCCTTCGTCGGAGTAAAAGAGAAAGAAGTGGTAGAAAGGAGTGTATATATGATAGAATAAGACAAAAGAAACCAATGAGAGCAAGGTAGGCAAGGAAACAAAAACAAACAATCAAAAGACAAAAGGAAAGGTTAGTTGAAAATAAAGCGTTCATTAATCCCGTTGGGACTAAGAGTGCCCAATAGGTGAATAAGCCGCATTTCTTTGGTCCGGACAATCATTGTTGCCGTTAAGCAAAGAAAGACCGAAAACAATGAAGTCAGAAAGAGAATGGTTAGATTTTCCCGCCATTTTAATCTAACTAACCATTCTCTTTCTGACTTCATTGTTTTCGGTCTTTCTTTGCTTAACGGCAACAATGATTGTCGCAAGACCAAAGAAATGCGGCTTATTCACCTATTGGGCACTCTTAGTCCCAACGGGATTAATGAACGCTTTATTTTCAACTAACCTTTCCTTTTGTCTTTTGATTGTTTGTTTTTGTTTCCTTGCCTACCTTGCTCTCATTGGTTTCTTTTGTCTTATTCTATCATATATACACTCCTTTCTACCACTTCTTTCTCTTTTACTCCGACGAAGGACTAGCGTCCGAAACGTCAGTAAGTTTTTTCATCTTTTCACGGTGTATAATTTACCTTTTCATCATTACTGTTTTTGAGTCTCTTATTCAGTTCCTAGGCTCAATATCACATGTGAGTTGAGTTTATTATTGTTTCTCCCTTAATTCATAGGGGCCGCAAAATCTAACATCCTAAATCGCAGTTGATTCTGTAAGTTATCAGCCTAAAGGTTGTTTCAGGGTTTGATCTGTGAGTTAGCCATGCCCTGACTTAGATCAGCCCAGAGGTAACGTTTAAGGGTTCTATCTGTGAGATACCCATGCCCTGACTTCGATCAGCCCAGAGGTTGTTTCAGGGTTTGATCTGTGAGTTAGCCATGCCCTGACTTAGATCAGCCTAGAGGTTGTTTCAAGGTTCAATCTATGAGTTAGCCATGCCCTGACTTAGATCAGCCTAGAGGTTGTTTCAGGGTTTGATCTGTGAGTTAGCCATGCCCTGACTTAGATCAGCCTAGAGGTTGTTTCAAGGTTCAATCTATGAGTTAGCCATGCCCTGACTTAGATCAGCCTAGAGGTTGTTTCAGGGTTTGATCTGTGAGTTAGCCGTACATTGACTTAGATCAGCCTAGAGGTTGTTTCAAGGTTCAATCTGTGAGTTAGCCATGCCCTGACTTAGATCAGCCCAGAGGTTGTTTCAGGGTTTGATCTGTGAGTTAGCCATGCCCTGACTTAGATCAGCCCAGAGGTTGTTTCAGGGTTTGATCTGTGAGTTAGCCATGCCTGACTTAGATCAGCCCAGAGGTTGTTTCAGGGTTATATCTGTGAGTTAGCCATGCCCTGACTTAGATCAGCCTAGAGGTTGTTTCAGGGTTTGATCTGTGAGTTAGCCGTACATTGACTTAGATCAGCCTAGAGGTTGTTTCAAGGTTCAATCTGTGAGTTAGCCATGCCCTGACTTAGATCAGCCCAGAGGTTGTTTCAGGGTTTGATCTGTGAGTTAGCCATGCCCTGACTTAGATCAGCCTAGAGGTTGTTTCAGGGTTTGATCTGTGAGTTAGCCATGCCCTGACTTAGATCAGCCCAGAGGTTGTTTCAGGGTTTGATCTGTGAGTTAGCCATGCCCTGACTTAGATCAGCCCAGAGGTTGTTTCAGGGTTTGATCTGTGAGTTAGCCATGCCCTGACTTAGATCAGCCTGGAGGTCGTTCCAGAGCATTTTATCTCAGTATTAACCTTTTTCTTTTACGCCGCCAAAAATTAGAGGAGTGTTTCGGCTGACAACAAACACCAGTTTCGTTTGCCAACGCAATTAAGAAAAAAAAAATCAAAACACTCAGGAAACTTGCTTTATGAAGACATTATCACAGATTTTCCTTGTGCAGAATGTGTTGTACTAATGCCTGGCGGCAAACCAAAAATAAATAAAAAAACACCTCCAAAACGTGAACCATCATGTGTTTGACAGTAAATATATCACATCCTCTACCCTTCTTCCGTCATGTTTCTATGACCTCAGCTTCCAGTTAGCAAGGTTTGTTCCTGTTAATCTATCAATTCTTAATTGGAC
This sequence comes from Actinia equina, assembly GCA_011057435.1. Classification (NCBI taxonomy): domain Eukaryota; kingdom Metazoa; phylum Cnidaria; class Anthozoa; order Actiniaria; family Actiniidae; genus Actinia; species Actinia equina. Next base: position 127,277 of record WHPX01000456.1, read on the forward strand.
CGGCTGTAATTTTGATTGTGTCACGTCTACCTATGATTCAGAAACATAAGAGATTAAAAGCTTTGATGAAAACGAGACATTATCCAAAGTACCTCGATGCAATTGAACGGCAATTTCTACTTATTTTTTCATATTTATATTTGGTACTTTAGTGTAAGCAGATAATATTTGAAGAAATAAAACTAGCATAATGGTCGGAGCGGTTAGCACACTACTGAATGAGTGGGCGAATAAATTAATGAAACAAAGGAAACAAAAATAAAATCGGTGTTGTTTTGAGAAATTACCTCCTGTTTACGTAAATTAAGTTGTACTTTTTCGCAAAATGTTCATTGCTTTTATTAAATCAAGAGGACAAACAAAAACCTATTTTAGTGTTTTACAAATGTCATAAAATAACAAAATTAAAAAATTCGCTTGTTTATATATTTTGCAATCCATGAATTGTAATAATGAAACTCTTGTGTATACTATTAATATTCTTGCGATTCTTTGTGTTTGTTTTCAAACATGACCTCTTGTTTTATTTTATTGGGAAGTTTTTGAAGTCTTGTAGAACTGAAATATGAAGGACATCGAACAGCAAAGGGTTCGACTATTCAGTATTGTCTTTTTCTTTCTTTCTTTCTTTTCTTTTTAGTTAAATCGTTTCTCCTCTAACCCGCAAGAGTCACTATTACAACCCCACAGGAAGCCCAGCATTTGCAATATAGGTTAATTAAAATAATTGCATATCACTTCATATGTAAAGTAAATTCCTATCCCCCCCCCCCCTCCCCTCCTCCTATCACAATCATTTTTATAGCAGTAACCATATGATGCTAATATTGAGCGCGTATTGAATTTTTCCTTATGTAATGTTAACGAATCCATTGTTTACTGCAAGTGTTTCCTTAGCGACGACGAAAAACTGGAAAAGTAAAAACCGTTAAAAAGTAAAACTTTATCTTGACTTTTATATTCCTATAAAATGAATCTTGTTATTGCTGATAATTATTGTGTCGTGAATTACAATGAAATAAAATATCTCCTTTTTTGTTTTCATGATGTTTATTTTTAACACAAGAGTGAGATTAATCGTCCAATCAGAAAGCTGTATTGAGTCAAATGGTCATTGGCTTATCTGTTGTCAAAGATTCGATGTACAAACGCAAAGAAAATCCTTTTAGTTTGGCATTTCCGTTTTTGTCTGATGACGACCGATTCTATTTCACATCGTATCTTATTTAATTCTCTTGTTTTCATCGCTTGGTCGTATCCTCGCATGACAAGTTGTATTAATCTAAGGTAAGGTATCCTTTCTTTAAGTATTGCGTAATATTTCGGGATAAGAAACGCCATCTTAATCATCGAACACAAGAACTAGCTACCGAATAATCTGAGCAGTCGGCTTATTTGTGTAAGGCTAGGTTATGCAAATGCGCGCAGCACTTACATTACAACGGAAGTTTGATAGCTGGAAGCTATAGTTCTAATATTCCCTAAACGTGCGAGCTTGAACTAAATATCCTAGAAGAGATCAAGGAGTTCTTCTGGGGTAAGCAGAGTCATGCTTCTGAGGTATATACTTAAAAAAAACAAATAAAAGAAAAAAGGCGACAGTGTCATTTGAAGAGGAAGATATTTACAATGCTGTGTGGGGGAGGGGGTTAGGATTGGTATATTTGTATACTAATCCTAATTCCACCTTAAACAGTTAAAAAAAGTTCAATTCAGTACAAAAGGGAATTGAATTGATCGAATTGTCTTGGGTATCAATAGCATCGGTAAAATCAAATACCCTCTCACTGATGACTTTTCCATTGAAGGAAAACCAGTTGAACCGTATGTTGATCTGAAGAGCGAGGTATATCTAGCAAAGACTAGGACTGTAGGAGGTCGGGGTGTTTGTCAATCAGTATACTGAAGACCGTGTTCATTTGCAATAGATGTGGTGGTGAGATGAACGGCAGAAAAAGAAAGGTAACAATTCGTATGATGCTTCATACCATGTTATTACGATCATATTTTTGAAAAACATGAAGTACTATAGTATAAAAACATGGTGAATCTCAGGAAGAGAATAGTTTAACTTTTATGAAAACATACGTTTCAACATGAACGCAACAGATCTAAACGGGATTGAGTCGAGCTTTAATCTTTTTAAGAATGGACTTGTGAGTATTGACTATTATATATTTTTTGCGATATTTTTAACACCTGAAGTCCATCTGCTGTTATGGTTGTTATATTAGGGAACGAATTGTGGTCAATATAACATAGTGAAAAATTCCCATTTTTTGACAATTGAGTCCAAGCGATTCATTATAGATCATATGTCATCATAAGTTCGCTACCTCTCGGTTGCCGTGTTATTTGTCAACACGCGTTCCAAAAAAGCGAAATAAGTAGAATCAAGAAACGCGCATTTTTTGCTATAAAAACATTTTTCATAATCACAGTTTATTAAGTTATTTTTTACCATAGTTTAGTTAAAAATCAAGCTTTCTGCGTTTATGTCGATGAGTTTTTAACAAGAAATTGATCTGGCCAATGGTTATCCCGACTGCTCAAACTGTGCTTCCTTTGTTGTCCATTAATTTGGTGCCAACAATGTTACACAGCTTGGTTTTTAAATTTTAGTCATTATTTTCACGGATAGATTTTAATAAATTCAACTTGAAACTGTGTTAGCAACATTAACAAACCAAACAAACGACCAAAAAACTAATCCTCAGAACAAACTCAATTTGTTTTTGTAGTGTTGACATGGATAAAACTCGTCTACACCTGCCATGGCGGCGCGCGCATGTTTATATCCGTCCCCTAAAACATCAAAACTTAAAACTCCGGCTATATCAGCCATTCATCATTTTGGCTTTGAATCTTTTACTAAATCAGTCTCCAAGGTACTCAGATGTGTATGGTGAGACGTATGGACAAAAGGTTGATACTTGAGTTTCGTATTTAAGCTAGCATTGCTAAAATAATTTATTATGAATTAGTGGCATTAACGCGATTAATTCATGGTTGTAAAGTCGAAGACATTTTGTCAGTGTGTTTGAATCGACGGAGTACAATGTTGTGATATAAAAACCCTGGGTTTTTCAAAGCAAAAGTCGGTGAGGAAGGACACAACACTACGAGAGTTTCAGTTTTGAAGTTTTAAGTTAAAATAATTCTTGAACTTTCCACTATTTTGAACCCTCTGAGATGAAGCATTGATTCCAAAGGCCAAATTGAATGTCTAATCCATTTGTTCAAGGAATGATATCCTTGGTAGCGTCCACGGTGCGTGGACCTCACTGTATCTGCGGTAATAGACAGTTTTAATCGCTTGATCGTAATCTAGTAGCACGTGATCGATCTTACCATGGAAATAATTCCATTTTTTTTCTACTTCAAATTACTTTCACGGATTCTATAATAATACTCCAGCGCCCTCAACATTAGCTGGGCAGTGGAGATAAGTGTTTAACTTGGATAGTTATTCATTTAGGATTTTAAAATCACATATTGAGGCAATGTCTTTAAGAGACACCAATTGTAATTCTCATTGGACTTGGCGACCTATAAATGCCAAGGTTGTAATTGAGTGCTGTAAAATCGAGTCGCTAAAAGAGAAGTCAAATAATTCTTCCAACATGAAAAAACTAATAATATTGAAAACGATTTTTAAAAGTTTCAAGAAGTAATGTAGTTAAGTAGTAATATTAATTTAACATAGCTTTTATGATCAGAGAAAGTGCGACTTATATAGGTTTTATAATTAAAGAAAGCATATTGAATTCCCATTTTTGCAAGGATTTTTGCCATTTCCAATGATCTAAATAGATCCCTTGCAGCTCTTTGGAATACAGCTCAATCTGGGGGACAAAACAATAGGTTTCAATTCTCAGGAGCTTCAAATTGTTTTGTTTTGTCGCCCAGATCGAGATGCTTTGATGTCACATGAGGCTGTAGCCCCAGCCCCTATACAGCCACATATAGTTTTACTTGTTCAAAGTAATGGATTTACAGTAAAATGAGACGTTACTTCTAAGTCAAGCAAAATTTGGTTAAGCTCCCCTTATATTTTTGGTTTGATCTGCCCTGACACCGCACACTTATCGCCAAAAATGATTTGAACCACAAAATCTAATGACGTCATCATATGATAGTATCTAACTAAGAGTGGTTGACACAAGTAGCCGTCTCTGAGCATCATTGATGATCCACATCAAATACCAGTTTTTAGAGAGCAGGAAAAAATCCCTTCCCCCAATGGTAACCATGGAAGGTCCTCTTTCGTTTGCTATTCGCTTTCGTTATTTTTTCCCCCAGTCTTGCTTACTGCAGTCTTTTCTAATTCGTTTTAGTTTGAAACTGTTTGCTTCAAATGTAGTCGAAGAATTCATTATTTAAGGAGTTGTTTTCGAATTGAATAAATATACATATTCAGATCACGCATAATTGTTATAATCAATCTCATTATGGCTGCCATGTTCGTCGTTTTATCGGTTTTCGCCTCGACCAACAGCTGTACATAATAATAATAATAATAATAATAATAAATATTTATATAGCGCCTATCCAAATCTGCTCTAGGCGCTTTAAACAAAAAGAAAAACCACAAACTGTGGTAGGCTGTGAGCTTTGCTTGGCGCCTGTGGCTGCCGCTACACAACCCATACCACAGGAAATAAAATAATAAATAGATAAATAAATGATACGAAAATAAAATAAAATAAATAAACACACGCACGACGAAACCACGAACAAAGGTCAGACTGTTGTATCGGGTAACAATCCCCTACTCTTACAAAAAATACTACAGGATCTTTTACGTCCACTTTATCAGGGGTCAAGTGCAAGCAGACGGGACCTCCGGTTTTACGTCATTATCCGAGAAGACGCTTGCTTGATGGCTGTTGGCTCCTACGAGCTCCTCCACCCTTTGACAGGTCTTATTTTTGATCCTGCTGGGTGTCAAGCCACCCTCCTCACTGGATAGCCAGTGGGGGAGCCGGTTTAGACGCCGACGACCCGTCCATGTGGCAGGTAGTACTGGGTTACATGGTACCAGTAGCAAGTTCGAAAACCTGACCTGAAAATGTCATATACTGATACCGTCCTACCAACACTACTGAGGTTTCCCAGGAGATCTATCACCTTTTATTCATTTATAAGCCTGATTCATTTTTTATTTTTCTATAACAGCTATATGAGGTTTTGTTTTGAGATAAGAGTGGCCTTCTATTGAAAGCCGTGAGTTATAAAGTGTTTTATAGCTCAGTTTATCTTTCCGTTGTAATTGACAGGAGAACGATGACGAATACAATTTCCTGAAAACACTTTCACCCCTACATGATTATTAAACTTTGACATTATCTTTGAATTAATCAATAAAAAAAGGAGAAAAAAAACCCTCACTGAATATAAAACACAACTATGTTAAATGAAGTTCTACACTTAAATAATTTTGGTGTTAGCACAAAAAACCTTGAACCACGTACAAAAAGCCAAGAAAATAAAGCCAATTTTGTGGAATTACGAACATCAACAGCCTAAAATTAATGTGCTTGATATTTGTTCCCATTCATTCTTACTTGCATTTTGGTTTTTCTTTGTCTTTTTAGTGCACTTACTGTAATAATAGGTTTTGAACACGTTTTTTTTTCTGCCATTGGTTACCTAGCAACGCGATTCCTTCCTGTTGTAGTGATTGGGCAACTTAAGCAAAGCACACGCCTTGCTTTGAAAGTTACTTCCGATGTTTGAAGTTGCTTTGTAATCAAGGTTTTTACACAGATTCACCCGATAAGATTATGGCTGTTCTTTGAGCTTATGTCAACGAGTATTCTAAATCTAACGAAAAAAAACGTTGAGCATCGACAGGCAAGTTTATAATGATCATGGCCTTCTTAGATTCAAGGAAAAAAGCGACAGAAATGATAAGCAAAAACCCCTGTTTTGGTTTTAAAAGCATCGCTCATTTTGATAGTATCGATGTAGGTTTGTCTTTGTTATATGCACGTTTGGCTTCATCAAAATTAGCTTAATTTGCCGGAAAATGAAATTTTTTTTCAAACTGCAATAGCTTCAAACTGCATAACTGAAGGAGCTATAAAAGCCTATGATGATTCTGGCCTTGGATCCAGAAAGGAACTTACCTTTTTTCTTTTACTGATGCTGGTTGCAATTGCCTAATTTCATTTTTTCGTCAACTGTGTTAGATTTTTTCCGGGATTAGTGACATCGCAAAATACAGCGCAGCTGCACTTGAACTTTTTCGGAAGTCCAATCTTCAAACTGACAACACCAAAAACCTCCATGTTATTCAATTCAACAGAAAATCAGCCATTCTTGTTTTCCTAACCATTTTAATTTTCGCATTACTATGCATGGCTGGGAATGTGGGCTGAGTACTCTCTGATCAACAACTTGAACGGTTTTAAGTTTTAAAGTTTAAAGTTTGGTAAATAAAGTAAAATTAGAACATTTTAGAATCGGGGCGAGAAATGACAATAATGTTACTAGCTAATCTGATGAGCGGAACTCTAGATAATTAAGATATTCCCAATTATTTTGCTGTTACTAATGAATTTTCGACAGCTGGATTTCATTTCAGCTCGGCTTCAAATCAGATTGTAACACACTATCAAAATGCATTAATTTGACCGATTAACTTGAGATAACTATGCATTATCGCGGCTTTATAAATTGATCGAAAGTGTCTCAATCTTATCAAAGATACCAAATAGGGTATACTGTCTTTTTAAGGATAGGCGAGATTTAACCAATTTCCTCCACTTTTTTCTGTGGAAAGTCCCCTTATTTACCACGATTTTCGTCATGTAGCATTCAAAGGCGTAGGAGTCCACGACATACAGTCCTTTGACTAAACGTTGTCGTTGGAACGGCTTCATCCCTACGCGCCTACAGTTACTATCTGCTTACTATCTAATTATTATTATTGTATCCGCTGTATATTGAAGGTTTTAAACATCTACATAGGATACGGGAAACTATTAATACATTATTGTACCTTTATTTCGGTTAGCCTCAGTCAGTAAGTCCTGAGCTGGGTATCAATGCATGGGTTCTTATCAGTGCTCGACAGTGCACAGCCGGGGCAACATCAAACTCGAGTCCGTAAAAAATCTCTTCAAATCACCTACTGATGCACGTGCTTTATAAGTGTTAATGAGAAAAATATCGATCTGATCACCACAGCATCAAATACTAATTTAGTTAAGTGCTAAGTTACTAAGTGCTATCGAAGAAGGCAACAAACGAAGTGGATGATAATGGTCCTGAAAATCGTCTAGATTGGGTTTGCCTAGCCTTCAAGCCATTTATAATGCGGATCATTTAGCCCCATAAGGTTCAAGAATAAACGATTAACAATGACGTCTTTAGAACTCCACTGAGAACACCCATAGGCCATGCACTTGGATCGTTAAGTGCTGGTACATGATCCGATAGCTATGTACTAGCACTCCTAGGAAATGGTTCCCTTGATAAAACTAATAGTTCTCTTAGTGTTCGGTAATCGAGAAAAGGAGGGAAGGATAGGAATGGAATGGAAAGGAGTTGGGAAAGATCAGAAAGAAAGAACTGAAAAGGAAGGAAACGAGAGAGAAAGGAAAAACAAGAATTAAGTAAACACGAGGACTACAAAATAATTTTGAAATGGTTCACCATCTGAAAGTTTTACTTTCTAGTATAATTCAAAAATATTTAATCAGAAAATCGAGAAATTGAGGGAAGGATATTATAGGAATTGAAAGGAAAGGAGTTGGGAAAGATCGGAAAGAAAAAAAACACACACACATATACACTGCAGTTTGCATAAACTTTGACCATCTTTATATATGTATATATACAAGTATATCAAAAGTATGTCAGAAATTATGGAATGTCATCCCTGACTTTTTTCCAGGAAGCCCTAGTGATGGACAACTCGAAAGCAATATCAGGGATCATGTCCCATAATTTTTGATATACTTTTGATATACTTGTACATATGCACAAATGGTCAAAGTTTATGCAAACCGCAGGATATATATATATATATATATCATCTTCTACATCTTCCTCGATTGAGCTCAATACAGCGAAACAGCAAATTGAGACCTGTGTTTCAGAAATTGATAGATGGATGACTTGCAACAAGTTGAAACTTAACAAGGACAAAACTGAAATTCTTGTTTTATCAAACCCTCGTCGTCCTCTACCACCCATTGTATCTCTTGAAATTTTGAACTCCACTATTACTCGATCTACATCTGCTCGTAACATTGGTATCATCTTTGATGAGACTCTGACATTGGACTCTGTCATCAGATACTTTCTGTATGTAAGACCTGCTTTTTTCATATTCATAATATTTGGAAAATTAGAAAATACTTGAGTCGTAATGCATGTATGTATAACTCTTGTCCATGCCCTCGTATCTTCGAACTTTATGGTCTTCCCAATACTTCTCTCCAAAAATTGAAACATGTACAATACGTAGCTGCTCGACTTACTACCTTTTCAAGAAAACAAGATCATATTACTCCCATCTTATATGACCTGCACTGGCTACCTGTAGAACAGCGTATTGTCTTTAAGATACTACTACTCACTTTCAAGGTCTTAAATAATCAAACTCCTTCCTACTTATGTGACTTGTTGGTTTGTTATTTTCCATCACGCTCCTTACGATCAACGTCTCAGACTCTTTCAGTAAGGCAATCTTACAACCTGAAACAGTATGGGTTTCCTGTGTTGTGATCAGTTTCCTTCACATAAGCTGTAATCAGATCTGCGCGCTGTAAAAGTTAGATCGGCGCTGTAAACTGATCGGCTATCAGTTTACAGCGCAAATCTGATTACAGCTTACGTAAAAGGAAACTGATCACAACACAGGAAAGTTATTAACCCACAAAGAGCAAAGCTAATTTTCTAAAAGAAGCAAAAAAAAAAAAAGATATAGCCGGGTTCCCTGTGTGTTGGCTAACACGTGCAAGTGTTATATCACATGATACGTTTAATACCTCTTGCATTGTTTTCTTCCACGCTTCACATCAAACCACTCATTTGTGGTCTCATTATATATATACTTGATAGTTATTCCAAAGTGACGTTTTCATTTATAAAATTCGCAGTAAATGTAAAAGTTTGCTTGACTGTTGTGCTGTTTTTTTTTTGCGTCTTGAAATGAAGCAGGGTGACCAAGCACAAGTTCGAAGAGATACCTCTTGGTATTACAACTTTTCTGAGCCAATCGAGGACACCAAAGCGGTAAGAACTTGCACAACTACTTTGTGAATTTTACAAAAAAAGATTTCAGATTCCGAAATTGTTGCAAAATCACTTAAAACGTATCGTCGATAATGAAGCTTTGCATCTCATATTCTTTCCTGCTAAAGAGCCGTTTAATCGCCTAGTCAGTCCTAAACTTTGTATTGCTGGAATCAAACGAACGTTATCTTTAATAAAAGCACATGTTAAAAATCAAGTCATTCATCCATATCCCTATGTTCTTTGTGTTAAACCATTAGCTTTTATAACTTTTCTATTCCACAATAAAAAACTGTGTTGCTGGAATAAATTAGAATAGAATAAAGAACCTAACTAGAAGGATTGTTTTGGTGCAAGAACAGTAGGAATTATGACAGTGTCATTGAAATGACGAAAAAACCTCACCTTCTACAAGCTAAGATAAGATCGCGCGACTCTTGTATCGATCTATTTTGCTACAACAAAGGATAATTATATTTTGTCTCTTTATCGAGGAACAATGAATGAATCAATCCAGTGAAACTGCTTTATGCTCACCGTGACAAAAACTTATACTCCTTGCAATGCATAACTGATGGTGGAACAGGCCTTACAGTCTAATAAACTTGTGATAATTGAAAATTTAGAATTTGATTCTTTGAGGAGAGAGAAAAAACAGAGACCTAGAGAAAAGAACTTCCAAGCACATTCGAGAACGGACCAAATCCACTTTCAGACCAGTTGTCACTCTCTTGAGAATAAGATTCTTTGTTTAAGTTGTATCCATATTCATGTTTCTTCTCATGTGCAACCGTTAGACAAAGAAATTGTACTCTAGGGAATGACTTAGCAACAAAACACCTTTACTGATCACATATGATTGCGCGTCAAGAACCGACACCATGCATGGACCACAGATGCAGCGCATTAGGGGGTGTAAAATGCCCCACTACTATGACTGCTTTCATTCTGATTCCGTCATTTTTGGAATTAATGCTTTTTAAGTTTTACATAGTTTATTGCATCAATATAAGACCTATATTTTTCGATGATGCGCGTTTCGACCTTAGGCCAACACTGAAAACAACTAAAACGCATGCATTTCTAAACGCTCTCTAGAGTGAGACATTTTGAAAAGGGAGGCTTATCGTATTTGTGCAGAAAAAACGGAGATCTTTTAAAAACGCTGTCGTCGATCAATTACATCGACCCGTCGGTTTTTCGCATGTGTTGAAGACAATACTGCATCCTTTCTAATCGTATCTGCGTTTGAAAACACTAGTGTGGACGCGAAGCTTTAGATGCATTTTCGGTGAAACGAAAACAGAGGATTTCGAAAACGCATTAGTATGACATGGTTATGGCACGGTCACGGTCACGGTCACGGTCACGATCACGATCATGGTCACGATCATGATCACAGTCAAGGTCACGGTAACGGTCAAGGTCAAGGTCACGGTAACGGTCAAGGTCAAGGTCACGGTAACGGTCAAGGTCAAGGTCATGATAACGGTCAAGGTCAAGGTCATGATTACGGTCAAGGTCAAGGTCAAGGTCAAGGTCAAGGTCATGATCACGGTCAAGTTCAAGGTCACAGTCACCGTCACAGTCACGGTGTTAGATACCAGTACTGATTAGATACAACCGGCTTATGGCACCTCCATAAGTCTTTCCTTCCTATATTTTGTCTTTTTGTGTTTCATCTCAAGTGGGGATGGATATCGTGTTTGTCAGTTGACCAGGATTTGAAAAACTTAATGGAACGGTTATTAAATCGATCGGAGTTTAAACTTAGAACGAGTTGTCGTTACCAACACCCTAAAACAATGGTGGTTTGACCTCTTCTAAGTTTAAACTCCGATTTAATAACCGGACCAATCATATCAGACGAGTGTGATATAAACATGATATTCCGAGTAGAATTGTTCATTCGGTAAAAAAAGTATAAATTTAAGCTAACTAGTGTGTTGTACAAAGGAATACCCAGAACCCCCTGCGCTCTTAGTCGCTCTCAAACAGATATTGCTATTATGGCTTCACAATTAAGACACACGTTACAACATTGCGCGCAATGTTAGCTGCAGTCAATGTCGCTGAAGCAACGTCAATTTGTGCTTCAGCAACAGTGCCCGCTGTAACAAATTGTGTTGTGTGACATCGCCCAATCAGTGCCCATGAAGAAATCATTACTGATATAAAACATTATCAAATAACTGATGTTCTAACGGGTTTTGATAGGATACGAGAATCAACATTCTAGAGATCTACATCAATGGCAAAGAGAATAAACCGTTAGAGCGGTGTGGAGATCACTCACCCTTGTTCACAAGACGAAGAGACCGCTGCTGTTTCTGTTGCTTTTGTTGCGCATTCGAGTGGTAAGTATGACGTCATCTTAACTACTCTATCGTATCATCTTAGAAAACAGCGCATGCGTATGGATTCTTATTCTTGAGGTTTTCTTTGAACATTGAAGAGCAAAAGCTGTTGAAATTCATCTCTAAAATTGATTTTTTTAATTAATGAGAGTTTTGCAAGCGAATTCGGGAAAGGTCTGCTGTATCACTTATAGTATCCCATTTGTGACACATCTTCAGATTTTGATCATCTATTCGTTTCTCATTTTGAAAGCTGTCAAATTCACTTACGAAACATTTAATTCATTCATCGATTGTTTGTTTTTATTTTTCCATTTTTGCGACAAAAAAAAAGTAAAAACGAAACAGAAAAGAGAAAGTGAACTTGTAGAATGCAGTTACGCATAATTAACAGTGAGAAAAAGCAACAAAATTATTCTGATATAAAATAGTAAAAACAACACTAAGAAGCCTGATTGTCCTAGTACGATTAGTTACCATTCGATTTACCATTAAGTCTCGCGAAAACCGAAATCAAGATTAACATCTTTTCCCGTTTGTGAATATAAAAAACCAGCAAATCAACAGATCATTGAATTCAAATGTAAGTGAATCAGTTTTTTTATTCTTTCGTTGAAATCTAGTCTGGTGTCTTTCGGGAAGGTTTTTTTAAATAGTATTCTATTACTGACAGTACAGTCTAGAACTGTGGTTGCAGAAGTGTGCAGATGGTCAAAACTGTATTGATTCCTCTCCGGCGACGCGAAAGGCCTGCTCTACACATGCCTCTTACGAGTACACATCATGTCGGAAGCAATTTTCAATCCATATGTGAAATTATAATTTAGTCGTTTTAAGTCCCTTGATGTCTTGTCACCGAAGACAAATAGTCCAAGGATTGATAATTATGAAGCTGATTGAGAACTCGCTCTTCGCTCGGCGTCACACTTTGTGGTATCTGGTAGCCACATATTGAAAGAGGAAAATCCAAAGAGGAATAATCCTCTCTTCGTTATCCTACTCAGGAAGATTCGTTCCTCTAACTTTCAGTTGCTGCCATCTTAGTAGCTTTCGACTTTTACTGAGGACTTAGAGAATTAGAGGTAATTCTGGATAAAAACATAAAAGTTATCCGTTGTTTTTTTTATTATCGCAAGCAAGCTTTAAGGCTAAGTGTTTGTATCGTAGAGCGAGAAAGCTCTCGTCTAATACTGCATAACACTTGCATATGCAATTGTGTTTATTGACCGACACAGCCAAATAGTCCACTCTATGGCCGAGAAGCCAATCTAAAACAGCGAGTGAAGCGTTTCTGACTATTCAATAGCTATTGGTTTCATTCAGCCCAACTAAGAGAGAAAAACGAGAAAGCTCTTGCCTAATACCGCATCTAAACAAAACTAGGATACCCAATTGAGTTCATTATAAACAGCACATTCAATTGGACCTCTACGGGGGTAAGCTAATCTAAAACAGCGATCGAGTGAAACGTTTTTACGATCATTTTTATTATTGGTTTTATTTCAGTCCAGGAAGTAGGGGTCGCGTAGGAAACATGGAACAAGCAAGCCGTTACAACCCCAGGTTAGTACTACATTTACCGGTATGTTTACGTTTACGCCCGCACTCGCTGGTAACTAATCCCCTGTTAAACGAGTAACACACACAAAAACTTCTGTGAGCTGTGAAATCAAAATTGAATAACCTGTGAGCATGAGTGTGCGTTGCTTTCAAGTCTTGATGTTCAATACCCATGGAAAAATTGTACGAATTATTCTCAGCATCTATCTAATGACCCAAAATGAAACAATTCCAATATTGGAACAATATAACAAAAGCAATATTTTCATCGTATCTTGGTATTAGAGATCCTAAAAAGGGGAAAATCCATGTTATTCGTTTTGGATCGGTTTTTCTTTCTTGTTGCCTGTATACTGCGTTATTACGAATTTTGGCAAAATATTCATTATTAGAAAAAAATCGTAATTTCAAAAGCACGCCAGGTGAAAATGCATTTTAATTTTTTATTGAAGTGCCAAGCTTTAAATTCGGACAAAAAAGAATTTGGTTAAACGAATAATGTTTTTTGTAAGAAAAAATTATCAGTTTGTCCAAGAAGGAAAGAAAAAAAGGTTGCGATAGAATTCGGTGTCGTTTTTCTGAATATATTTTCTTGTTGCTAAATTAAGCCTCGGTGATAAATAACTGAAACTCGTGATAAGATACTAGATTTATTTGAAATATTTTCAACCCTCAACAGAGAGCAGCATAATTGATATCCTTGAACCAAGCCAAACTCATGGAATAACCAGAACTGCTTTCCAAAAATAAATAAATCTTTAAAATGATTTTTTTAAATAAGTTGATCTCACGGGTGTTTAGGGAAACCACATTTACACAAAATTTGACCAAAATTATTAATTTTCCCCCACTGTTTCGACGGAATTACCGAACAGACGAATATATATAATCTTTAAGCGAACATGCAATATAGTCGAAGATTGAGTTTGGACAATTAAGATACAATAATACTGCTGTACATGTCATTCTCTGGCTCTATCACCAGTTCAGTACGTTTGAATTGATATCAATCATCTCGACTCATTAGAAAATTCTTATCATTTTGGGTCCTGATATAGCTTTCAAGATTGCAAATTATAACTGTGGGGAAAAAGAAGAAAAAAAAAAACTAAGAAAATTAGGTACTAAAAGAAAGACAAAAAAAATTAGCTGATTTAGCGAAAGATATGTAAAAACCTAATCCCAGCTTTGGAGAAAGAACTAGAAGAGATTTATTGTATAGATTCTAGCTGCGATGGCGACTAAAGCAGCGTTTCGTCTCGATCCTTAGATAAATCTTGATAGTATTTTATCAGCAATTTAAAAAATCTCCTCTTATTGATGTATGTGGCATGTAGAGAATAAGTGAATGAGATTTTGTTAGTGGTGACAGGTTGATTGTTTTGCACAATGGCAGTTTTTAGGCAACACTTGGGCTTCAGGGTAAAACATATCTATTATAAAACACTGCTCTTTTCCTGTTTTTAATGTCCCACGCAAAGCAAATAAATCAATATATAACATAAAACACATGCACTTCAAATTTAGTGAAAGGATTCAAAATGCATTTTGAGATACTCAACACTTTGACTTTACTAAGGGGGACTGGGTGGTAGAAACATACGGGACAATGACTTTGAATTGATGAACTCTAATTGGACATTGTGCGTTAACTTGGTTTGTGATTGGTTGGGAGGAAAGATATTTAATTTTTTTTAAAGTAAAATAAAATAATTGGAAAAACTATAAAAAATTATTATGTTATATATATGCTAAACTATTGCTAACTTAATAGATATAAAAGTTTGAAAGCCCATGTGATGGGTGATAAATATCATCTAAAATTGAAACATTAAATAACTATTCGATTCTATCAAAACTATTTACAATTTGAGTATTGCCTATATCAAAGTTTAACTTCTTTACTGTCATTACTATACCAATGACCATGAAGAAGGCGAAGACTAAGATTTTCTCCCTTTTTATATTTACTAAAGATACATGAATTCTCATTTATAATGCGAACTTTTACTGAACTTCGATCGACAATCAATTGATTTTAATTCGAAGCTACTCGCGTGTAAAAGGTATTTTTCCAATCATGTTGATGGCGTGGCTCTAACTGCAAATGGCATCGCTAATGGTGAAGCAAAGAGACACATTAGATGTCGTGTTGGTTGCCGTATCGACGACAAAAACAGGCGGGACACCATCTGCTTTGATCTGTAGAAAAAATATCATGTTTGTATGTTAGCGCTTCTGATCGTCAAATGGTTCCATTATAAGATTTTTTTTTACTGACCGGAATGATGAACCAATTAGTAGCGGTTTCATCCGGTTACATGCAGCGACATATGATTTAAGCGATGAATTTGAGCGAAAAAAGGGAAACAATCACTGGTGCCAACGATAAGACAAACCGATATCAAAGTGTCGGCAAGTGAAAAAAGCATTCAAGATAATGGGTAGCCATGAGAGAGTAGGAACGAAAACTAGTTGATACCGCGATATATTGCGGGTTCACAAGCAAAGTGATAAAAATGTTTTGTTTAGGGGTTGAAGAAGTCAGGCCGTCAAAATACCTTTTGGCAACTCACTAAATAATTAATGGGCCCTTCTTATCCATCCACGATACATTAAAAATGGGTCCATCCGGCATAAGAGAGAGGTCCAGAGAATACAGTTAAATGATGCGCAAATGTGGCTGTCTTAAAGCGTTTGTTGTTGTTCGCCTGTGTATGAAGAGTATTGCTAGTCAACGATGGATAGATGGTTCGTAATCAGGATTTCATAAAATTCTAAAGAAAATGTTTCATTGCGAGATGTGTTGATCCGGCTGCTCAAAAGAATCGGGCGAAATCCAAAGGAAAACTGGTAACGACCACGTGACGCGTAGGGTTGTAGGACTTTATTTGGTAACGCGATATAAAAGCGCCGCCATCTTGTGTCCCTATTCCCAGATTCCGTCCCACCAACAACTCTTATTTTGTTTCATTTTCAATTGTTTTTTAGGCCAAGTACAGGAGAAGTACAAGAATGGGCGAAATCGTTCGAGAAATTAATCAGCAGCAAAAGTAAGATAAAGATGAAAAATTCTTGAGTTATATTTATCGTCTTTTTAAAGTGCAAAAACAAAACGTGTCTTCCAATGCAATGTGTTTTCTTTATTCGAGGTAAATGTGTATCATCTTAGTAAGGAAGTAAGAGCAGGTTTATGATGAATTTAAGAGCCATAACCACACTTTTTAACCATGATTTTTTCAGACATCTTTAGTGTACATAAGTTAAGTGCAGGACAGATTGTTTCTTTATTGTTTAAATAGATCTGTCATGCGCTTAATTTATGTACACTGAAGATGGAAGGTGATCTTCCGAAATATGTCAAGGAAAGTTCATGTGATTACGTTGACGATAAGCCTTTTGTCATTGAAACACGATTTATTTAACTATAAAGCTTCAGCACTGTGCTCCGTTCACTAAGAAAGCACAGTTTTTGACCAATCAGCGCACATCACTTTCCTAACTTTATATAAAACTTGCTGAACATTATATGACTAGCAGGGTGAAATGGCGATAAATTGAGTTGTATACATATATAATATGAAATATAAAAATAACGATATATTCTTTTTTGTTCTTTACAGGTGGTATCAAACTTTTTCATGATTTCCTCAAGAGCGAATATGCAGAAGAAAACCTCCTATTCTGGCTGGCAGTTGAAAAACTTAAAAAAGAGACAGACCCAGGGAATATTAAAAATCTGGCACAAATGATCTATAATGACTATGTGTCTACAGAATCGCCCAAAGAGGTTAGTTAACACCTATCGCTATGAATGTTATATTGCTCTCGGGAACGAGATTGCTATAAATGGTTTCCTCCGTGGCTTATACTGTTGGAGTTCCTGTGTTGTTGTTGTTTTTTTCGCGCCAAAACGCGCATGCTATCTCCCCCACATCGTTTTCTGGTTCGGCTTAGCCTTATTCCGCATCACATTTTAAACAGAACAAATTTCGTATGACCATCAAAAACGTCCGGTACGCATTCCATGGCGTTGTATATATGAATATATAGCGTTTTCACTAAGTCCCTAGAAATGGCAGAGATGGACAATAGAGATGGCAGCCATATTGATTTACCTGACAAAAGGAACTGATGACAAAGTTATTGTCAAAGGTACACCAATATGGTGGCTGTGACGTCATGCAAAAGCGTTGTATAGTATGCTTGAAAAATGGGTGAAAAATAAGGCGACTTATATAGATTTATTTTTGGGTTTTAGGTAAGCATTGACCACAAGACAAGACAAGTAATAGACCACGAAATTGCTCATCAGCCAACCCAGTTTACCTTCGACAAGGCACAACAACACGTATACTATGTCATGTTTCAGGACTGTTATCCCTCGCTTTTTAGTCTCCGCCGCAATGAAAGATTTGTTGAATGGAAATCAATAACAGATCGATCGGACAATGCTCCAGCTTCAAAGATTTTGTCTCTCGTTTGACTTACTAATAGTACTGATGTAAATTGATTTTGCATTTTGAAAACCTCATGGGATAAATATTAAGTAAGTTTTCAAAGACTGGTAATGAACTGCATAGAATTGTGGGAATGATTGGGTTGTCAACGAAGTCCCATGTCCGGTCACATGATGCATGTCCCTTAGATCAGCTCATTATTCCACGCAGGAAGCAGTTCGTTACCTTATGCGATGACGTCCACCTATTATAATATTATATTATAATAGTTGTCGCCAACAAAAGTATCCAATTTATGCCTCAGGGGAAGAAATTTATCGTTAGTATAAGCCGATGTTATACGGGAGATAACATACCCCGTACAACTATTTTCGGATTCGGCAACGTGTTGCAAGTTTTCGATTCAGCTTCAAAACCTCGCAACGCAGAACGGTGAATTTTTTACGAGTAGATTCGTGTAACGTCATCGACGATTTTTAACTCAACGCATACCCAAATTGCAGTTCAATACTCTTTTAGAAGCGAGGCGATGTCAGCAAACAAGATGGCGGCTTTGACGATGGACGACGAACTCTTGCGTGAGGACTGGTGACGATTTTGTTCTTTTAAAAATCGCTAAAAATCGTCTCGTGTAGCATGTTGATTTTTGAAATAACGTTGCGCGAAAAGCTGACTTGTGTAACGTGTATTAAAATCGACGACTCGCATCGCGAAATATATCGTCGTTGCGAATCGTCCCGTTTAACATCAGCTTTAATATTTCAGTATTTTCCCCAAAGCCTCGCTTTAATGGCATTTGTGTGCAAGCAGGCAGCAAAACGAGTCAAAATTAATAATAAAACTACCAATTTCAAAATGCACTTACAAATCCTAAATCTAGTCCATTCAGACCAGTAGTGTTATTACTGTGTATGTTGGGAGGTCTAGCGTTCTCCTAGGCAACCAACCGCTGGACTCATTGAATTAGAGGGGAGGTTACAAATATTCATTATCAATTAATGTCAATGTAGTTATTTCTTGATGTTGTGAAAAGATAATATTAAATAATTATGAGGTACGAGATTGAAGTTGACCAATTTTTGAACTCGATTATAACAAAATAGCGTGATTTCTTACAGAATAGTGGCGAAACACTAACGAATCACGATAATTTTTCTGTTATGATCGCGCGCGAGTTCAAAAATTAATTGGTTTAACTTTGCCAGGAAAGTGAGCCTTGTTGACAAATGCAACATAAAGGCGCATGAACGGACTATTATTTACCACTTTGTACCATAATGCGTATCATTTGTTGGCAGTTATCTCAAGTTGAATGATAATGAGTCATATTTCTTGAATATTGAATACTTTTACTACAAATCTAACTTGCACCTACTAGGTAGGTGCTAGTTAGATACTGATCTATTTCTAGATTCTACACCCCTAGCCTTCCCTCCCTCCCCTGCTATTACATTCATGTTTAATATTAATCTAGTTTTTGCATTCGTGTTAATTTAGTAATTACATAATAAACTTTTTACTTTTGGGTTCCAGTGCTACTGACAGCTAACAAAGCCGTTTTCAGCACTGTGTCGTCTTCATTACTGTTTGCATTAGAGTGCAAACAATTAATCCGTGAACACTAATTACTAAGTAGTACTGTAGAATACCGGACATGGTTGGGTAAAGTTAGCTGCAGCCCGTGCGAACATGAACAATATATAATTTGAATAACAAACATGTGAAAAAGAGAAAACATTAACATAAGTTGAAAAAAGTCAAAGTTTAAGTTCAAGTGGAAAAGTTCAAGTAAATTATTATCATTTTTCGGTCAAAGTGGACCTAGTTTGTGTAAGACTAGGTTTAAAATAAATAAAGCAAAAAATTCAAGTTTGGAATATGCAAGTACAAAATAGTGCTAATTAAACAATAGAAAACAATGGAATTTCCATGAAATTGTGCTATTTAGTATTACTAAAGTTTCACGGTTATATTGTCTGCACTCTATCTTTTTATTCACCTAACTTAAATATTGATTCATTTATTTGATCACCCATACACATTTTAATAAAACTGAATAAACTCTATTCTTTTTTTCTCTCTCTTTATTATTAAAAATCTTAACTTTTGGGTCCATTAATTTGAAGGGAAAAAATTAAACCCTAACCCTAACCATAATTTTGGAACTGTCATGGAGATTTATTGCTAAACCAAGAAGGGGTTACAGAATCCTTAAAAACTTTCCACAATGCATCACCAGTTTCTTTTTGGATTGTTGTATCCTGAACTACTTGGTGTGTGACATTCTTTCCCAGTTCAACAGCTTTGCTTGTGACAACAGAAGAAACTACCAAATTTGCTAAAGATTCAGCCATGAATTCTTTTAGTTTTGGGTCTTCAAGAAGGCTTTTTATCATCTGGGTACAAGCTGCCCTAGTATTTTCATCAAGCACCAACTCTTTAATATACTTTAGTAGTAAGGACCTTATTTCATCTCTATTTAATAAGTCTCTCAAAGTCACAGCTGCAAGATCAGATACTTTTTGATTTGTTGAAGGATCTCTTAGCACATAGAGAGTTAAATCAACAGCGGAGCTCCGTAAATCTTCTCTGTTTAGAACACTTGTGATAAAGTTGCTTGCAAGGCGTGAGGTTTCTGGATCATTAATGATATCTTGCAGTACAATCTTGGTTATTTCATTCGCCTTATTCACAACATTCTCATCACCTGTATCAAAGTAAAAGTTGTTTGATATATTTTAGATTTGGCAATGCTTTCTTGTGGCCAGTGATCTTGGAATATCCCACTCATAAAAGTAAAGGAAGTACCATGTGATATTACATGCTTATTTCTCGAAACCATTGTATAACTAGTATATATATCTTACCATTAAATTATGTTTTATATAGTTTATAATTAATTATTTTGGTTTTTAGAATTGACGTCTTCTGTATAAATACTAAATCATGTATAGGTATAAGTAGAGGCTTCCTCATAAGATACATTTTTCATTTCATTACATTTTTTCATTTGGATTAATTCAGTTCCCATTTTATCTCAATTCAAGGTCCTCGAACTTTAGAAGGGGCCCGGGGGTATTCTGCTAGGATTTGGGTAGGGGTGTTCCACTGGTATTCTGAAAGGGGTACCCTGTTTATGACAAAAAAACTCAAATTTGTAGACCCTGTTCATGACAAAAGATATAATTGATTGCACTGGATTGATAATTCTGGTTTCGGTCAATACCAAAGTAGAAATCCTGAATATGACAGGAAACTCAGGAAGGATTTGGAAATTGAGTGAAATTGCATACCCTGTTTATGACAAGAAGCTTGAAAAACTACACCTTGTTCAGAGGATCATCCCTGTATAGTCCATATATGGGAGTACCCCCTTCCCCCCTGGGAGAAATGGCTGATGTATACTTGATAAGCCTACTTTAATACCCGATAAGTACTATTATTATAAATCTTACTCACTATGCCAATATTCTGATTGGCTGAAAACTTACGGACAACTCAACCTCATCCAATAATGGCTGATTAGAGAAAAGCATAACATACAGTGAACTTGTTCTTAAACAATATTAATATTATCATTTATGTAATATTTGTAACTTCTATACCTAAAGATCGGCTTGCTACACCTGCAACTTCATCTGCGACATTTTCCCGCACTTCTTCCCTAAAGAGATAAACTGTTACTAACAAGACAGCAATGGCAGCCAAGCCCCAACGTAGCACGTTATAACCCTTTACACGCATCCTTTCCTCTAGTTCATGAAGCCTTTGAACGACACTTGCAGCACTAATGTGAACATAATCTGGGCCTTGGCTAATATGGTCTGGTTTTTGTGAATAATTTCGAACTTGTGAATAAATTTTTAGCGGGGTTTTTGAGGAAATCCCAAGCCACTTGCAAAACCAAGGTGCTTCATTCAGACTCCTCCAGCGCCTCCGGTTTTGGCTTAAAACCGAAAAACTACCGCGATGATATTGCTGTGTTGACAAATATGATTGCCGTATAGGACATAATTCCAAACTGTTTCTTTTTCCACATAAAAACTGCATGGAAAATTTAAATCTGCACAAAGTTTTCGCCATTTTTTCTTGAGCAGACTTGCTCCCGCGTTCTTGACGCCAGCGGTGTTATATGACAGCGCGTGTTACGATCACCAAATAAAAACAAGATGGCGGACGAGGAGAGCTTTTCATGGGAAACAGGGGATCAACAAAAAGCAAGATTACAGTTTGTAGAGACATGGAAAGACCATTTTGAGCCAGATAGATTAGCAGGGCTTTCAATGGTCTGGTTAAATATGAAGTTTCTTGGTTGTAGATACCCAAAAGAGGTGGAACAATTGGTCACAGATTTAGAACGAAAAGCTCCGATTTTTGTTCCAAAACGCTTTAACGAAATTACTTTTAAAAAGGCACAAATTATCGAGAATTTAGTAATTTATGAACCACCGAGTGACAATACTTCGCGGAACTCTATATCTATGTTATTTGAAAGCTGTCAGAAGTCTAAAAAGAGTCTGTCATTTGAGGAGATGCCGATGGCCTCAGGACAGTATCGATTTGCGGTAGTGATCGAGAATAAACATATTGCTAACGGAGAAGCTTTAAATAAGAAAGATGCGAAAAAAGTTGCTGCTGACAATGCTTTAGAGGTACTAAAACCCTGTCAAAGAGTTGTCCAGAAAAGAAAAATTGATCATGAAGCAGCTACAAAGGTGTCAAGGAGCGAACTCACTAAAAAGCTTATAAAGAAGCTCCGAGCATACCAGAGAGCAATGTTGGTAACCAGTTACTAAGGAAAATGGGTTGGAAGGGTGTAGGAGGTGTTGGTAAGTCAATGTTGGTAACCAGTTACTTTATTTTCCTAATATGCTTTTCCTCCCCTCCCCTCCCCCCAAAGCTGTTGTGGTTGACCCACACGAGGTGGGTCATTGATTTGCAAAATCCTTCAACCACTCTAAATTCACTTAATTCCTAACTTTTTTTTCTATTTTCTGTTTAAGGTAAAGAATGTCAGGGAATAGCAGAACCAATCCTAGTATTGGAAGCAGATGGTAAGAAAGGTCTTGGAACATTGCAAGCACAGAATCTTCATCGTGGAACAATCAACAAGGTTTTAATAGATTTTTTAAATAGTACTGATATTGACATGAAGTTTTCCTCTGAACTCACAAAAGAGGATAGGGCAGAAGTACACAGTCTTTGCAAAAAATATGGACTAAAACATCGTTCATTTGGCTGTGGAGAAGACAGGTATTTAGTTGTTAGTAAGAAACAGTAGGTGAAGGGGTCACATACGAGAGCACCTACAGTCCATTCTACTTACTGATAGGGGCACTTGAGTTTGGCATCCCAAAGAAATATACATATTGGTTAAGTATTTATTATAGTTATTGCTTTGCAGCCAATCGAGGGGATTTGCAGCTTGGCATGTAAAAATCTACCCTGGGTGCCAGAGGCCATGTTGGGCTTGGGGGCGAGAGAGAGAGAGAGAGAGAGAAGGGAGCCTCGGGTAGTAAAAATTCTAAAGCAAAAATTAAAACTTCCGTATTTTAAATGTGATTCAGTCCTATACATCACTTAGACATGATAGGATGATGTTGACATGGCTTAGGAGGAATTAGTGGAATGTTTAAAGTAGTGTTTGAAGTAGTGTTTGAGGGGGTATATTTTAGAACTTTATATCTTTCCGGGAGTTGAAGGGTCTTCCACCACATGGGCCCACTCCACTGTAAAGAATAATTTGGATAATAATTTATAGTATTATTTTTAAATATTGTACTGCTTAAGAGCTGAAGCAGTCAGACATGGAATGTTGAATATAATATGTTCACCATGGAAGTACCAAACAAGTAACTAAATTCTAGGGTTTTTTTTGTATTTTTATCCATTCTCCGTTCAGTAATAAAGCAAGCACGAAGTGACGTAAGCATGAAAGAAGTGTAAGTTCTCACACTTCTTGCTTATTGCACTTCCTAAGTGCTTTATTACTGAATGGAGTACGGAAAAAGCTGTTTTATTATAAAGCTATTATAAATTTTATTTCGACATTTAATTTATTCATGCAAAAAGAAAGACTGTTGCATGATCCAGCAGCACTTTGTTCACGGAGATGGTGTCAGCACTGTGTTTTGTTCATTAATAATGGTAAAGCACAGTTTTCGACCAATCAGCACACATGTACTATCCTAACTGTATAATAAACTGTCATAATAAAGTACTGTGACATGGTTAGAAGTAGAAAGCACTTCCAATCGTTTTCATATCTGATCAATGAAGTACAAATGTTGGAAACGATAACTCCATTTTGCTTATTACTCAAATTATGATAAACTTGTCACTCATATTGGTCATTTGTTATCCAATAATCTATTTTTTTCTTTATGATACGAATTATGATAGCCAGCAAATACCAGTTATTTATATTCAATATACATTTCAATAGACAGTTATATAATTTTTATTTATTTTTATAGTTGATCTACCCTGTCAATAGAAATTTTTCAAGATATATAGTTACAAATTTGAAATCCTTGGTCATTTTTAGAAGAATGTTACATTGCGTGATTGCGTGACCTTGACTAGTTGACAATGCGTGACCTTGCTTGCCATCGCACATTTATTAGTACCATAAGTCACGCGATATCGCAACGTTATTAGTCAAGCTATTTTAAATGGCCCCGAGGGAAGGAAAATCGTAATTTTTACGATATTTGTGTTGTTCTTAATCATCACCGCATATACAGAATAATATTTATAAGTATTATATATTTGAGATAGTTATCCCGTAAACATTGAATGGCTCTGATACGCAAATAAATAAATAATTAAGTTTTAAATGTAACATATCGATGTGTGAATAATATTGATAATTTTTGGAGCCAATTTTGACCATATTTGTTCAAAAATAGATTCCACTTGAGAAGTACTGCACTGCTCAAACAACGCCAACATCAATCAAGAAGGTTTTTTTGCACACTTTGATCGGCCGCGCTTGAAATTGGTTTTTTCTTAATTCATTCGTAAGACATACATACATGTCTGCCTCGCTTGATATTCCACTCAGCATTTTCTGCAAGTGTTTTTCTCGTCTTTCAACCATCTTTATCCTGCTATTAGCAGCTCTAAGGTTCATTTGCATCACATATAATACGAGAGCTTCCATGCATTTCTTGTGAAAATCTTGGATTCGTTTTGTCAGACACATCTTTTGAATCTGACATTTCGTCTTTGATAACTTATCCTTCGTTGCTTTGACTTTGATGCGATTTCTCATGAGTTCTTCTCTCTTCATCTCTATTTTTCCTTTGCAGTTTTCTTGCTTAAGAGAAGCAGTCAAGATATTTTGTTTCGTGTTCTCAATCAAGCGAAAAGCTTTACAGATCTGAGCTTGCAGATTCCACACAGTTACGGGCAGTTCTTGGTGAAATTTTTCAAGTTTCACGCATACCTCAAAATCTACCTGTCGTTGATGCCTCCTTTCCTCTAGTTTAACTTCAGTTTGTGTATTCAACTGAACGACCCTTTCAAGCCTCTCTTTAGCCATGTTAACGCGTTCAAGGAGCGCTTTCTTAGATTCTAAAATGTTCTGCAAATGTTGCTTCTTTTCAGAAAGCTGTAAACGTATTTGGGCTTCTCGATTTTCAGTTTCTTCTATCTGATCTGTAAGACTGTCCAGCAAAGATTGCGATTCTGCAAGCTTCTTTTTAGTCTTTCGATTTCTTCTCCTGAACAAGCTTTTTCCTGTCAGTCCCATAGCTCTCGAACAAATGTAGGAAGGTTTCTTACGCAGTATTGAGCCTCCAGAAAACCTATGAAGGGCTGATTATAAGACGTGAGCAAGTCCAATGTCTCGTCAAATGACTGTGCCAAGAACAAGTAAACTTCAACCTTTGATTGTCAAATAGACTAATATTGAATAACTATAGATTAGATAATAGCGATCTTGGAATTCCAACAATATCGGAATCGTAATTCTTTGAATAGTGCCCTTAACCTTACAAAGGAAATCAATCCTATTGTCAATGATTTTTGAAATCACTGAAGAGTAAATTAAAAATACCGAGAAAGTTTTTTTTTCATGTGATACTTGGCTTATTAAGTGTTGTGGCTGAGCTTCGGACTTCACTTCACAAGAAAAGAAAAATCCCAGCTTTTCCGCCTTGCGTTTATATTTAAGATACTCATTGATTTCGTTACCCTTATGGAATGTATCCACAATTTAGCTAATTTTCCGGTTGGAAGAGGCTCGCTTATCGGGCGTTTATTACATGATTTTCTGTCTGGTATTTTAATATCCTGAATGTTACGGTGATTAAGACATTGACATGATGTTACATAACGCTTAAGATAAGAATCTGACGAGTTTGGAAGCATATTAATCATAGAAAAATTCAAAAGATTTTTTCTTCACACATGATGTATCTTGTAAGTTTTTAATGACACAATGTTTTAAGGTTGCAATTAGTAGACCGTTACTTTGCAAAGTTTTAACACTAATTGTGTTTAAACCAAACATTTCACGCTCATTCCTTTTCTTAGTTGCTGCTGCTGCTGTTGTTATGTTGATGCTGTTGTTGCTGCTGTTGTTTTTGTGGTTGTTGTCGTCGTTGTTACTCGTTGAGAGGCTCGCTTATATTTTTAAGACCAGTTTCCAATTTCCACCGACATAACTTCGTTTAGCCAATCAGAATCCAGAAGTAATTTCAACTGATTTCTTCTCCCTCCCCTCCCTTAACGCACAATGTCCTGTATCATGAACCCCCCTCCAATGTTCAACTAAAAGGTGAGCGGGAGCATCAGGGTAATAGTCCCGCTCATTTGTTGATAAGGGCATCAACATTCCTGCTGTACGCGCTACACATCCGGTCACATGATACTTCGGCATTCAGGTCGTTATTTTTTATCGAGGGGTGGGTGGGGAGGAAGGTGAAAAGTAAGAAGTATGAAGCGACATCAGCAGTGCCTTTGATTCTCTGGATGACAGAAGGGGCACAAAAAGGTCCAGCTTAACAGGACCTTATATAATAAAAATTTGATTCTTACTCGTAAGTATACGTTATAATGAAGATACATCGGATGCGACTACGGGCTAGAGTGGGGAGCTGGGAATATTGAGTGTCTTGTGTTACCTTACACAATTTCACCGGTCCCTGCTGCGCCGATATCACATAGTGGTCCATTGCTTTGAAACTGTAACTTATGCTTTAGACTTGTAACAAATTTTAGAGAAGTGAAGTGCGCTTTCTTCTCAAGGGTGAAATAAAACATGTTATCTGAGTGACAGATAAACCGATCTTAATGCTGTTTACGGTGGAGTTCTCCATTCGTATTTACCGATAATTTGCTTCCGATGAAGCATTAAATTACCATGTAATTACCATTAAATTACCATGTAATTGTATTCCCGCCATTACACATATATTATGGCTCTAACGAGTGTTTTGATTGGACGAAAAAATCCTTAATCATCATACATTCTTTTTTTCTGTTTTTCACAAGTCTCATGTTGTTTGTGGTCTGAAGTAGGACAGTCCATCTTTCTTATCTTGAAATACGAATTTGGCAAGGTAAGAGAAAAAGCCTTCAGCTTTATTAGCACTATCAATTTATTAAGCTTTATGAGACGTAGGAGCCAAGGAAACTAGGGGGCTATAGCTCTTCCCCTCCCCACTTTTTGAGAAATGATTATACCGCTTGTTAAATGCTAAAACTATTGTAATCACAATTATAAAACTAAATTCTTTATATTCAAAAATAATAATTATTAAGTAGAAGTAGCTATAGCATTTGCTTTGCTAGCGTATACACTCAATTGAAGAATGGGAAGTACGCTTTTACCGTTAGTATTTGTGTAATATTTAGACACTGATTCGAGCCTAACCCAAGTAAATGAAGGAAAAAGTTTTGGAACATTTTACGCAGGCTCAAACACAATCATACTGATCAATCAATCAATCAATAGTTTATTTAATCACGTATCGTCCAAGAGCTAGCCTGCGTAGTGGCCTAAATGGGGAAGGTAGGAGGAAGGGGTGGGGGGCCTGTGGAAGAAAGGAAGGGGGGGAATTCAGTCCTCTCCTCCACAGGCCCCCCACCCCTTTCTCCTCCCTTTCCCATTTGGGCCGCTACGCAGGCTATCCAAGAGCTTATAAAGCTCGTTCAAAATACGAACGTGTACAAAGGGTAATATATATATTAAACATTATTTTACGCTACATATTAAGTATATGAATTAAGGAACTAATATCTAAATAAGGATTCTATACTTAAAATACGTTTTTTTTCTACGCGGTTTTCCCTTTAATGTGTTACCCTGCGAACAGGGGTTTTTGTCTGACCCTCCGTGGGCTGGCTGGTCGGGGAGAAAAAAATAACACAATCAATGAAAGAACGTCAAGTGAACCCTTGATCCAAAATGGCATTTTTCGTATCCATTTATGTTGATATCAGTCGTCACGGCAAGACTTTTATAAGTGAATCTGTACCATATAAAAAACGATAGCCACAGCCAATCAGTGCGTCGGAGCGGGTTTGAAATATTACATATTCAGATTATCACATCCCAGGAATTGTTTACTTTTGATTCCCAGGGACTGGGAGATTATCGATCATGAAAGACTACTGTTCAAGTCATAACAACACACCAGAAGAAAAGTGTAAAGAGTACGATGACCTTTTCCCTACCTTTGTTTTGCCTCTCGGTAGATATCAAAAAACCATTTTCTTTTCGTCATGTACGCTGGTAATGCTAACTTCCTGTCAGTTTGCTGCTTTGTTGTTTGTATATGGAACACCTAACTTCCATTGCCAGTCAGACAATTCTACCGCGTCATTCTGTCCACCCAATAAATGCTGTGATAACTGCACTAGTTACGTCTTTGATGGACCCTTCAGAAGTATTGTGTCTGAGGTGAGTGATTTGAATGACTTGTGATAAACTAGTGCAGACAGCGGGGAAAGAATATATAGCCCGATTTCGGCATGTTATTTCGTACGAAAGTCAAATCATAATAGAGAGTTTTAGATTTACGTGAAACGTGAAACGTCAGTTGCCCAGTGAAAAATCGGTTCAAGTAGTAGAAAAACAAAAGAACAATTGTATTAGGTAAGAAAGTTTGCAAGAGGTTAAGATAAAAACAGGAAAACGATCAAAACGTGATCACGTTTGCCGTTTGCGGGGAGAAAAAATGTTAATCTAAAACTCTCTAATGATAGTCTTTCAACCGACAGCTCTTATCATCCATGAAGTTTAACTACTAAGCCGTCCGAAATTAAGCTAGGATCTAAATGGATCTTTTAACTTATTTGAAGAAGCAGTCAAATATAAAATTATGACACGGACCTACAAGAGACTACAAGAACACGTTAGGACTAATATATGCAATCTTTTTTTTTTCGATGTGTAGTGGAACCTGATCTGTGACAAGGCATACATAGCTGCCACCCTCCAAGCATGTTTCTTCGCTGGTATGCTGGCAGGAGGGTTTGCTGCTGGCATGATTTCTGATTCTTTTGGAAGGAGAAAGAGTACTTTTATCTTCGTTGCTATTCTGGTAAACTAAAAACAGGAATAATTCATCTAACAATCCAATCCAATATTTGGATCCATTCAATCCATCCACTTTGTTCCATCAATCTTATTCCTTTCAAGCCTGGGTTTCATCCATTCCTGATTCGACACATCCATGCATCTATACCATCTAATATTCAATCCAAGGATTCCTGATTCCATTCTAATTAATCCCATTCTGCCACCCTGCCATCCATCTTTTTATTTTCCCATCCTCCCATTTTATCCATTCTATCGGAATCTATCCTATTCCATCTCACCCTTCCATCCATCTACCCATTCATTTTTTAAATTAGAAGTTAATATCACCATGCAACTATGTTTTTTAGATAATCTCAGCCTCTGTCTCCGTGTTTGCTGACTGTATTTCACTTCATGGTTTTCTTCGTTTTCTCATGGGTTTTGGAGCCTGTGGAAATCAAACGTCTCACTTCACGTTCGTGTTAGAGCTGTTGGGCCCAAAATACCGTACTATGGTAAGCGGTGTCTACCAAGTGTACTTTGTGCTCGGCTACTTCATAATGTGCTTTGTTGCTTATTTTATACCCGACTGGAGGCCTGTGGTTTTAATAACGAGTCTGCCTGGGTTACTGCTTTTCGCTTTCATAAGGTAACTAAATATAGTTCTTCATGAGCCTTCGTTCATTCATGAATGCTGGTCAGCGCCGTGGAACTACAGAAATTATTCTGCGCATACTCGAAATAACAGCAGGAAAATTAATCTCGTCTCCAGATCTGTTCTTGGATATTGCGCAAGTTTTTAGCCTAGCATGCGCAGTAAGATTCTAATTTCCACATCGACTCTTGGGGCGAGATTGAAGGATGATTTGTGAGACGATACGTTAATTCACTGTTCGATGAACTCAGCAGCTCCTCGGGATAAAAACACGAGGAGGTATGCATTGAGTGGAGTGATTAGATTTGTAGATATGCGAAACAATAGAGGTTATGCACCACCACGTGACGGCAGCCATGTTAAATGGCAGGAACAATACGATAGTTTTACATGAGAAAGAATTCAATTCCAGAGGCAAAGGGATTCTATTGTTCTGCCATCTATCCACAGGCAGCCCGAGCTGTATTATGGGCGCCAACGCGGGATGGTACACAACCTATATAGTCAGTATAGTCCCCTTCACAGTTGCCCGCGTCATCTTGAAGCCAGGACAACGGTGAGCTTGCAATGATAGAGACCATATTATCACCTTGGACAATTACTCACATGTCTCTATCATTGCAAGAGCTCACCGTTGTCCTCGCTTCGATGCACAGGCACGATTACCTTTCAAGATGGCGCAGGGAACTATGAAGGGGATTAATGTTAAGATCTTTTGGTGTAACGTTTTCAGAATCTATCCGGAGTCACCTCGATGGCTTCTGAGTCAAAATCGACTGGATGAGGCTCTCAAGTTTCTCAGTAAGTGTAGAGACTCATCCGTAACAAAAACAGAACCAAGACAACTGAAACAAGCCTTAGAGGATATCAAGAATGCTCAGTTTGCGACTGAAAAAAATGAAGAGAAAAAAATCTACACTTCATTAGATCTTGTGCGAACTCCAAAGTTGAGAAGACGAAGTATTGTTCTTGCATTCAACTGGTAAAGAACAGCTCAAATAATAGACAAAAGCCACGGTTTTTCCAGTTTAGGACCACGTGCCATTCCCTAGAGTATCATTTCTTTGTTTAACGGTTGCGCAGGAGAAGACACATGAATATGGATACAACTCAAACAAAGAATCTTATTCTAAAGACCACGTGTCATTCCCTAGAGTATCATTTCTTTGTTTAACAGTTGCGCATGAGAAGACACATGAATATGGATACAACTCAAACAAAGAATCTTATTCTCAAGACCACGTGTCATTCCCTAGAGTATCCTATCTTTGTTTAACGGTTGCGCATGAGAAGACACTTGAATATGGATACAACTCAAACAAATTAAAGAATCTTATTCTCAAGACCACGTGTTATTCACTAGAGTATCACATCTTTGTTTAACGGTTGCGCATGAGGAGAACATAAATATTGATACAACTCAAACAAAGAATCTTATTCTCAAGAGAGTGACAAGTGGTCTGAAATGGGAAAAGTTTACTCCCAAGTGGATTAGGTCCTTTTACCCAAATATTCATCTTCATCTTCTGATATATTCATTTATCATTTTATTCTGCAAAGAACGTGCGATTCTGCCAATCCCCTTGTGGCTTATACCTACATACAGCATTTTCTGTTTGTTCAGTAAATAGAGGCTATCGATCGGCTAAGCATCTGATACGGCTGTGTATTTTTACGAGTCACTTGTATTTTGGCTTGCCTAAAGGCTCCTAAAAATACTCCGTGACTCGTAAAAATACACAGCCGTATCAGATGCTTAGCCGATTGATAGCCTCTATTTACTGAACAAACAGAAAATGCTGTATGTAGTTATAAACCACAAGGGGATTGGCAGAATCGAACACGAGAAAAGTGTACGACGCGTAGCGGACTGCATCTCAGCACTTCTCGAATGATGATGATTCCCAAATGCTTTAAAGCTACACACAACGAAGCAAGCACGTTTTTTATTTCTTCGGAATAACCCGTTATTTTGGATACGAATTATGACAAATTAGAAAGTGCGCGCGAGTGCTGTGTGCTCTTATAAAGCACGCGCTCCCATCCAATCAGAACACGAGATAACATTTATTTTATAGATGTATTTTTATTTACAGGTTCTCGATCAGTTTCCTTACTAACGCGCTGTTGCTATACATCGATGATTTGTCTGGCAACATCTACCTTAATTTTGCCATCATCAATTCTCTCCAACCAATCTCGGTGATAATAACTACGATTTGCGCAAAAAGGTAATGAGTAACTTCTTATTCCTGTCACTTTACTAACAGATTTTTATTGCTTCTTACGCGACGAGCGCGAAAAACTTAGTTATGTCCAGATCTGTTATTTGGGTTTTTGTTTTAGATTTGGTCGTCGCTTGACCCATTCTGGCATATTGCTCATTACAGGACTGCTGTTTCTGGTCGCGCTTGCTGTGCCTAATGGTAAGTAGTGTTACACTCACAGCGCCCATGGGTCGAAGACTTCGTACGGCGCGGCACGATACGCGGAACGATCACAAGGCGTAATAATTTTCATAATCCAATAGAAATGCTGAGGATACGTCAACGTCATGGTAACGGTGCGATTTTTAGCCTCAGGTCAAACGTCGAACTTCACATGAGTCGAACCTAATGACATCAAAAACCACCGCCTTGTTATCCATTGTTTCAATAAAGGTTCGACTCATGTGAAGTTTGACGTTTGAACTGAGCCTTACACTCTTGCTTGCGATGTGATTCTTTAGATAAGTGTTTTATCTCGAACAGACAATTCGCTGACGAGGACTTGGATCTTTGTTGCAAGTACGACAACTGCTGCAGGACTGTGGATCACTATTTTTCTTATCGGTACAGAACTGTTTCCTACTGTACTCAGGTAATTAAGAGTTACAATCAACATTTATTAATAAGTTCGTACCTCTCCCCTTCAGTAGTTGAAGACCCGAGAAAGCAGGGGTTGCCATGTGATTACTACCTGAGACCGGGGAAAAGACGTTCTCCAAAAATGACCCGATGCTCAATCAATCAGTGATATTTCTCTTATTTTAGATCTACAGCCGTAGGTACAGGGTATACTATTGGTCGTGCTGGGGCGATACTCGCGCCTTATGTAGGCATGATTGTAAGTAAAGCTACATCTTATTGATATTTCACATACTGCGAGACCTGGGGCGCGCGGGGCAAAAAAGGTTTTAAAAAGTAATATAAAAATGATTGTTTTCTTTAGAGTGAAATAACTGTACTATGAGCTTCTCAAGATTTTCCTCTAGGAAACTCAACTGTGATTGGATGCGCAGCAAACGTCGAATGACAAGTCGATGCAAAAAATGCTGATTGTCTCAGCTTTTTAATTTGAGCTAATAAATCGAACCTTTGATATTCAGCTTGTGCATGCTAAATTTATATTTGATGGCCTTACGGCAAAGCTTTTTTAAGGTTGACCATGACAAGGTGGCGGTAGGTGATCTTTTCATCGTTTTTTTCCAGGCTCAACTTCCAGGAGTTTCTGTAACACTTCCATTGACAATCTTTGGCGTAGTGGCGGTAACAACATCCATCTCTGCTCTCTGGTTACCAGAGACATTAAACTCTACCATGCATCAGACAGTGGAAGAGGAAGAACGAGCCAAAGAGGACTATAGTCTGCCATGCTGTGCAAGACCAAAACCCGAGGCAAATGATGTCACATTGAACATTCGTTTGAGTGAAGCAGAGAATGACAAGCCTGAAGAGATTACTAGTGTATTGTAGTCTAAAGAAAAAAGACTACCTTGTCACAAGTAGTTTTATTGTAAAACATTATGCATTGAGAAAGTCTTCAGTAGTTTAGTAGCACGCGAAGTAAGACGAAGGTTTGAATTTTTTTTATTTTTAAGATAACAGCTTTTTGTTTCGACTCTGACAAATTTATTGGTCTTCTCAAAATAGACATTTCTTTACCTGCCATAATCCTTTGCCTATCTACGCAACACTTACCCATAAAAAACAAATACGAAATACAAATATGATTGATGTAAAAGCAATTGGTGACAGCTTAAAGCAGGCCAAGTGGTTCAAGAGTTTCCTGATTTATACTATAGACATAAAATGGTACTATAAACCAGAATACAAGACATTTTGTGATATTTCGTACTATTGAGTTTTACTACATTTTCTCGGGATTCTTGTCATTACCCTACTACCGTTGTCTTGTCTTTTCGTTTCTTTATTCTCTTTCATCTTTAGACATGTCATGCAGACTTTAAAAAATGATTGATATTGGGAATATTTTCATGTTTGATGGATACGTATTCATCTTCTTCTTTTACCAGTTTTTTTGTTTTTCTTTTTGTCCATCATTTTCTTCGCTCTCATGTCTTTCTTTAATCGCGGGTCAACCACCTTGAAAGGTCCTTTAACACCAGCCGGTCTTCTCATCTTCTTTGCAGCTGTGGAGACAATTTAAAGTTGACTCAGCGGCTTCTTCGAGGTTTTTTCTAGGTTCTACAGTTTTCGGATTCTACAAAAATTTCCGGATACGTGTGGACGGGGCTTTAGAGGCTGTTTTAGGGTTCAATCTGTGCCCTGACTTAGATCAGCCCAGAGGTTGTTTCAGGGTTCAATATGTGAGTTAGCTGTGCCCTGACTTAGATCAGCTCAGAGGCTGTTTCGGAGTAGCGATAAAATCTGAAGTTAAAAAAGTGCAGAAAAAGAAATAGAAAAAATGCATGTTTTTGCTTGACGTCGACCAATACTTGTTTGAAGCAGTTGGTGCTTTCTTTTGGTGGTTTCATTCAATTGAATTTCGGTCAAATGCAAGAGTACCCAGCATGCATCCCTGGCACGACTAAGAAAAGTTATCATTGAAGGAAGCTTTAAACCAAGTAAGTACAGTTTATGAAGAAACGAGAAAAGACACTTTAAAATATCAAACGAACCTTGGTGCTTCTTGGTGACAACATAAGATATCTCCTTCTTCTTCTTGTCAACCGATGCTTTCTTGTATAAACTAGAAAAAAGTTATTTATCAGTGAGAATCAGTATTGTTTTTTCATTGCGACTTCCTTTTCCGAATACCAAGTTCATGGTATGCTTCTTTGCTAAATACATAATGCATGACTGCCATGATTCTAGGGTTGAAATCATTTGTGGTGCAATGTTAATCCCATTACCACCACGTGTCATTCCCTAGAGTTTTGTTTCTTTGTTTAACGGCTGCCTATGAGAAGACACATTAATATGGGTATGACTCAAACAAAGAATCTTATTCTCTAAGGAGTGACATGTGGACTTACGTTAAATGGGTATACAGTGCCCCACAACGAATATCACTTATTCATTGATTCAAGACATCCTGCATACTTCACAGCTTCATCCCGAAATCCCTTCACAATTCCCTTGGTTATTCTTTTTTTAAGAGTGTAAAACTTGTGCAAAAAACGGTGTATATATACAGCACTTACCTCTGTATTTGTCTTAGCTTCTCTTGTGGTGCTACATCTGGCGCTTCACAAATTGTTTCAGCTTTCTTTCTTGCTCTTTCCATCCTTCTCATTTCCTGACGTCAAATCAAGAAAATCATATACATTTTAAAAAAGCTGATAAAATTCAAAATGCTTTTTGGTATTTCAAATGAAGTTCAACTTCTATCAATAGAAGCTGACGGAATGCCTTTTCCATCCTCTTTCTTTTCTCCCCCACCCCATATAAGACCATGGAATACTAATAAAAACTATAGATCCCTTGTTTTTCAAACAGCACACAAAACAACTTAATGGTAGCCATGTATGATGATGTCTTACACTCCATCAAGGCTGGTACCCCCTTTATCGTATCATACCTTTCTTTTCTTGCGACCTTTGGCTTCAGCAATCTTCTTGATTGGTCTGGCATTGATTTCCTTCATTCTTGCTTGGTATTCCCTCACTTCTTCTTTAGTCACAGGTAGAGTTCTCTGGTAAACTTTAGCTTCGTCTTCAGCAAACCATGACGGCAGGTCAGGATCATTAAAGGTCCATCTTAATAAACATATTAGTCAGTAAAATCTTTAATGAATAAATAATATACAGCTAGTTTTAAGCCCATCAATCAAAGCCTGTATCAGAGAATTGTAGTTTCATTTTACCCTCCACATTTGATCAGGAGTAAAAATTCTCATCATCCAAGGATTTTAAGGATTCAATCATGAGTGATATGTGCCACTAATGGCCTGCTTCTCACAAATGCGAGCCAGGTTCCATTTCTGGACTCAGTGTCTTATGAGAGTAGAGCTGTTTGTTGGTTCTCTTTTGTGCTTAAGGGTTTTTCTCAGGCTTCTCAGGTCTTTCTTCCTCTATAAATTATATGAACTATATTCCAATTTCATCTGGCATTAAAAGTTAAATTGTGAGCTTCTGGACACTGAGCCATCACTCCCTGCAGTCGTCATAAAAGAAACTCACATTTCCATTTTAAGATACCTAAGTAATCTATTTAAAAGCCATAATAATTTTTCTAATGTCGCCATAGTTACTACTAATTAATATTCATGAGTCACTGATTATTAACCTGTGGAAAGAGTCATCAATAATGTCTCTTTTTCTTTTCCTTGACAAAGCCATCTGTGCTCCAAGAGCTAGGCCCTCTGGTGTCAACTTCTTGGCATAGGAACCTAAGAATCAAGTCAATGAGGTTCACAGGTTTGTTAAACACTGTTTATTTGAAGTGTTAAATCATTGTAAAGTGTTGCACTACTTACTCAGGGATTCTTTAGGGACAACCTCAAAATCTTCATCCTTCTTGTCATCTTGTTCTCGTTCCATATCATAATCACTGTCTGAATCACTGGAATCACTTGTGTCATCATCATCATCATCATCCTTGTCATCACTCAGTTTTAGCTTTTTAGTTGGAATTTCTGTGCTTTTTGAAGTCATATTTTCAGAAGTAGAATCTACATCATCTAAAGAAATGGGATAAAAATATAGTTTCACAAGATGAAATGAAATAAGATGAAAAAAGATTTCTAAAATTCAGAAAAAACAAATTCTTGATAATAAAAGTATTACAAACAGATAGTTCAAAGCAGTATTAATTAATTAACAATCTATATTTTTCCCCTTCTTTTCCTTTTATTATCTCATTCCGGCATATTCAAGCATTCATTCTTTTATCTAATCATCCATCCATTCATTAACTTGGTCATCCATCCATTCATTCATTTACTTGTTCATCCATCCATTTATTCAGTTCATTGTCCATTTACCTTCACCCAATAACTTTCCTCCCTTTTTCTTGTAATTTTTCAGCATCTGGCTGATCTCCACATCTTCATCTTCTTCATCTTCTATCCCTTTGAACACATCCTGGAAGGATTCAAGTGGACCATCACAACAAGTTAAAACCACATGTCACCACTAGAACAGTGTTCATTAGTGGTCTGTATTTTACTGTGATCAGTTCAGACAATTGTATTTTGATCCTTCACGGTTGATCAAGAGAATAATGTCTCATCATTCACAGTAGTCTTATTTCATTGTCAGGAGTAAACAAGACTTTTCCCCCAAGGTCTAAAAGTCAAAATAATATCTCCATATTTGAATGGGTTGAATTCCCCAAGATCTAGAAGTCAAAATAATATTTCTATATTTGAATGGGAGAATTCCCCGAGGTCTACAGCCTGTGAGGGCAAGAGTCCTTGCTGTGAATATTCCTTCCTCATTGAGTTACCTTATTGAACCACATATCTGCTTTTTCTTTGGCAGGAACATCAGATTCAAGGTTGACAACCAGTGGATTTTTCTCCTCATTTAATAAACTATAACTATAAAAATATTATAAGTTGACTGGGTACAATGAAGAACCTTTTAGACTATTATTACTACAGTCAATGATTTTGCAAATCTTAGTGGTAATACATTGTCTCTCTCTCATCTCTGGGGTCTCAGGTTACGAAAACATACTGTAGCCTATACAATACCCTGGTACATGACTCTTGTCTTCCTCCTCTTCTTCATCCCTTTCATTTTCATCATCTTCTC
Organism: Actinia equina; assembly: GCA_011057435.1. Classification (NCBI taxonomy): domain Eukaryota; kingdom Metazoa; phylum Cnidaria; class Anthozoa; order Actiniaria; family Actiniidae; genus Actinia; species Actinia equina. Next base: position 165,072 of record WHPX01000456.1, read on the forward strand.
CTGCATTCTCAGAATCCACTTCTTCATCTTTTTCACTGTCAGTCTCTTCAAGTTCTATTTCTTCATCTCCACTGTCATCTTTACCAATAGCCCCATCATCCATGACGTCGGCACCAATATCATCGATTTCATCAAGATGCTGATAGTAAAACAAGACAATCAAATAGGATAAATATTAGTTAGATCAGAAAAAGTAGGATCCAAGGTGGAAGTGGTGGCTACCCAGCCTATCTGAACTTTTACAAAAAAAAGTTTTCTAAGATTTAGAACAAATGTACCTTTTTTGTTCTTATGTTGGCCAAGGAGAATATTTCTGCATCATCCTCAATTTCTTTTGTATCTCCTGGTAAAACCATTTTTAACTCCATCTTATCTCGAAGCTTTTGTCTCTGCTGCAAGACTCTTCTTTTTTTCCTTTAACAATAATACGTGCTAGTTCAATTGTACAGTACTTTTGAGTAGAATACCATACATGGGATATTCTAGTGTGTGTTTCCCTGATCTCATGGGGAAAAAAGCATAGAAAAAAAATCCTGCACATTGACACTCATATTTTCTGTGTATACACAGGAGCATTTGCCGAGTGTAAAGTGCAAAGAAAACAACAAGTGACAAGTGGGATATTCCATGGTGTGTCACAAGAAAGCATTGTATAACTATTATATACAAGTGACAAGTGGGATATTCCATGGTGTGTCACAAGAAAGCATTGTATAACCATTATATACAAGTGACAAGTGGGATATTCCATGGTGTGTCACAAGAAAGCATTGTATAACCATTATATACAAATGACAAGTGGGATATTCCATGGTGTGTCACGACAAAGCATTGTATAAAGCTATTAATATTTATCCAACACCACAGAAATTTAAAAAAAAATGTGTAGGTTCAATGAAATCACATTAGATTAAATTACATCACCAACCATGCCATTCTGAGTGTTGATGCCTTAATAGCGATGCCTGTGTGTATCTAACTATTCCTGTCTACCTAGTTTCTTGATAAAAACCAAAACCAATTTATCACCTTTTTATTTCTGCACTTTCTTCTTCTTTCAGTGATAAAATAGTTTTTTCAATTGCTTCCTGATAAGTAAAAGATTTTGAAATTTCATGTCAAATCCTATCAATTAAAGATTATATGCAATGTAGAGTACCACAGTTTATTAATATAAGAACAGATTAGGATTTGAAACATTAAAAAGATTTTTTATAAATATTAATGTCTTCTGATTGGTCAAAAATCATGTACATGTATGAAGAGAGAATGTGTTCTGATTGGTCAATAAACCGTGTTTGAAGAGATTATCAAACACTCTCATTATTTTTTCTGTGCACCACTCTGATTTTAGTGCAGTATTTTTATTATTTTCTATTAATTTGTGTGCTTGTTATTATATAAAAGGAGTTATATAAGACATTTTTCATTGATTGATACACTGATTAAGACTTGGGGATAACGAGGAACACTTGAGAAGCTGGAATAAATTGTCAGTCTTTTCTTATGTTCTCTCTGCATCAATAATGTTTCGATCTGATCAAACATACTGAATAAATACCTCTTCTGTTTCTTCCTCATCCTTATCATCACCATCTGCGCTATAATAATAAAGAAGATAAATATTTAACACATTTCTAAATGCTTACCAATTTGTCATTTGCTAATATTTACCTTTTATTAGTGGTTTTTGGATAAAGTTCTTTCCTTAAAAGCTTTTGCCATAAAATAAGATTTCTGTGAAAATACAAAATTGCAACATCAATAAATCAAATTGTATTGTCCGACCACTTATATTGAGCAACCACTATTGTTTGCCCTAAACATTATGACAAACAAGGTCTGTTTGGTAAGCTAATTTATTATTTTGTAAAGCACTTATTAGTGACAGTATTTTTCTTTTCATTTGGTGGTCTGGACATCAATGATTTCAAGTGAGTAAAAAGGACACCTCAGTTTTGAAAATTTTCTCAACTCTTGTTGGATAATATTTTTTCCTGGATCAGCTGGGCTCACCAGAGTATATCCTTGTTAAAGCCTCAAATATGAGGGATTTTTTTATATTAATGGCTATCAATATGCAGGCTTTACATTGGAAAACACATGTTTTTGAATTAATTGACCTACTATAGCATTATTTCTTACTTGATATCTGATCTTCCAAGTACTTTAATATCTTTGCAACACATTTTGATTTCTTCTGTGGTAAGTTTGTGGTTTAAAATATTCTTATCATCAAAAACAATCTGGAAAAAAAAACAAGCAAAAAACAAGCATGAACCATTTGTTGTATAGTAATAGCAACTTTTGTGGTTTAAGCCCAGGATATTTTACAATCATGATGTTTCCATAAAAAAGACTGTCGTGGCAAAGCTTTCAAGTGCAGAGCTATTCAAGTAAAGTATTTGTAAATTTATATTTCAATATTCTTTACTTTTCTGAATGTATATTAGTTCACCTCATTGATATCTGGCAGTATCTGTAAGGGTGAAGTACTCTGGATGAATTCTGACACTTTTAAGGTGTTGAAGAGTGTGTCTCCTTCTCTGTAACCTTCTGCCTTTTTCTTTTTCTAAAATAAATAAATAAATAAATAAATAAATAGATAAATAAACAAACAAACAAACAAATAATAAATAAAAGAATGGATGAATGAAAGAATGGATGAATAAATAAATAATGAAAAAAGGAAGGAAGGAAGAGGAAGGAATGAAGACAACATGAGCACATAGCAATAGTTTGATTACAGCTCATTATGTTAACATATCCCTAATTGCACAGTCTGAGTATTTCATTTGTCAACAGCTGTTTTATTAAATTGCAAATTAGATAAGCTGTTTTATTAATTGCAAATTAGATAAAACGTTTATTGTACCTCTGGTTGAAGGATGCTAATTTTCTTAGCGTTTTCTTCTTGTACTTCTTTGAACACATGTCTTGGATCAAGCATTTTGGGGTCAATCTTATGCGGTGCCAAGTAACCCTGAAAATGGATGAATGACATAAAAGGTTAATAACTTAATAGCCACTTGATTTTGTAAAGCAAAAAAGATCTTTCACAGCCTATTCTATACACCTAGGTGAGGTTCAAGATATACATCAGATTTTTAAAGAAACATGCATAACATACGAAGCTACTCACCTCACAAACTACAAATATCTCTGCTGATTCATTTCTTGAAGCCTGTGTTATTGAGAAAAAATAAGAATAACAATGCATGGTAGATGTCATTTTCAGAGGTAGAGGGCTTGACATAAACAGTGGCATGGAGACTATTGTACACAACAGAGCCACAAAATGTTGACAGTATTACACATACAATAGGTATATACTGTATTATATCACAAGTGTACTATAATGATATATTTTATATACTTACTTGAGGTTTGGTGGAATGAACCTTCTTAAAAAGTTGTTGAAAAACCCAAAGTAATGACTGATAATCTTTTGACCTAAAAACCTGTCAAACACAATGATATTAGTCATTTTAACAAAATAAATATAAAAGATGAGTCCATTAATGTAATAATTGCCACTAACTCTACAAGTAGATGAAGACTATCTATAACAGCTATCCCAGCGACAGCAACTACACATTTATTGTACTTAACATAATGAAAAACCCACCTTGGTAATGAACCATCCTCCTTCTCTAAGATGGTCTGTTGCCAGCTTCAGAGCACTGAGGGTTAGTTCAGCTGTAAATAGATAACATTTCTGATCAATTACTTGGAAGAAAACCATCAAAAATTACAGAGGAGTGCATTTTTTAAGACTGTAAAACATCATGGAAAAAATGAAGGTCATCATGAGCTGAGCTATCAAAGAATGTAAAACAAGTAGAAGATCATTGTTCATCTAATCTGAATGTTTAGACATGGCAGCATCATGTTCCAAAGCATGGTACAGTACAACTAAACTGTAAATTTCTCGCTTTGCTGGTAAGTCGTCAGTCATGACGACAGGCCATATTAGTTTTAGCTTTAGATTTCACAAGACAAATTTCAATGTGTGATAATCATTTTAAGCCGTGACAGGCAAAAATAATAAATTATTGGTATAAAAATTGGTTAGGATATCTCATACATTGTGAGAAAGCATCTTGAACCCATGCTACACCAACGTTAGGTGCACCATCGTTAAGGACACAGTCAGCTTTCCATGTCTTGAGCTCTTTCTTTAATTGCTATTGAAAAGGGGAAAAACTTCAAAATGTAAGGGCAATTATATATTATTACATTTTACATTAATTTTCAAATGAGTCGTACAGTGGTATGATACAGCACATATTCTCCATACCTGTTTACAGCTTTCTGTGGTAATGTCATCTTGGAAGGTTATGACATTTTTGATTGCCTTTATTGGAACAAGATCAACACCTTTAAATAAACCAAATTATTATATTTTACCATAGTATAATTATCATACATTCCCATGACAGCTAGAAGAAAAGTGACTCTTTGTCTAAAGTAGAAAGCTCAGCAAGGGGAGTGAGGTTGGGGTTATAAAAAAATAGTTACTTTTTAATAAAAAATTGATACTTATCCATTTGTCTCACCATTGAGAGTCATTTGTCTCTTTTATACAATACATATTAATAGATTAATATTGCATGTTATCAACATAGTGGTAGTGGGCGAGAGTGAAAAGTCTTTATTGGGAGAATCAAATTTAAAGTGCTAGTCTTACGAAAATTACACCATCCCTGGAAATTGTACCATATAAAACTAAATATGTAATATAGTTTACTGTCCAATTTTTTTTTCGATACGAGACTGGGAAGATGTTGTATTTAGCCGATAAAGTGTGGCCGTTTGAGTCCGCCATTAAGCGATTGCGTTCCAGGCAACTTAGTGATTCGAAGGAAGTGACGTCATATGCGCCACCCTTCAAAATCCCCGGCTTTTCACAATGTGTAATTGCAACCAAATTTCGACTATTTTTGATTTAAAAACAAGCCTTAATCCAAGTCATGCCTTCTTACAGAGATTGCTGTAGATTCAGTGTGGATAAAAAGGATGCCAGTTGCGCATATGACGTCACACATAAATTAAAAATCGCTGCTCATAGAAATGGCGGATGAGCTTTTAACAATTTTCGGAAGTAGAATTCAGACGGGGAAAGTTTCTTTTTCGAACCAATTATTGTTTATTGGTGAACATTATAACCTATTTGAGCATATACAAAATTGGGGATTTTTTTGCATCATTAATATTTTCGTAAGACTAGCACTTTAAGAGTGTTTGCTTATTAGTTCCCTGCTATCAGAGTCTCTCCTCTTTCTCTCGCTTCTTTTAGGTGAGGAGGAGGGAGACTCTGCTTATGTAGAGCACTTTCTTTGATACACTGGGCCATCCACGGCAGTTTTAAAACCAGTTTTTAACCAGGTACATGCAGTGCACATGAGCAAATTTAACACACTGTGGCGCACAACAGCTGTATGACAGCATTGCTAAGTTATACCATGCAGGCTCCACAAGTATAAAGTCCTAAATCAGCAGGGTCTATTTTTATCACTCCACCAAAACATAAGGAAAATAGGCTCTGCTAGCAGGGAACCTACAGTGTCAGGGGATTCAAGAGATTTTATCAGCTGATTAAGTAACAACCAACATGGAAGAAAAACTATTACAATTACCTATAATAAGACTTGATACAGGCATAAAATTTGAAGCTACTTGAAGCCTATAAAAGAAATTGTAAGACGATTTTCATATCAATACGAGATCAAGGTCAGTGCTCAGTTCCGTCAATATTGCATCTTGTAACCTTCGGAAATACTGTATAGAGATAACGAATTTCGATCATATTTAGCAAGAACTATAATATCATAACTAACCATCCTCCTGGTGCAGCACAAAGATCGATCAAACAGCGAGAACTTTGTAGAAAATTAAATTTTCGGTTCAGTTGAATCAACTTGAAGGCCGAACGAGCCCTGTAACCTGAAGAAATAAACCAAAATTTAAAAGTTTTCCTTCACAAATATAATAATATCACGCAAGAAAAGTCGTCTTACCTGTTTCTTTTGCTAAGTGATAAAATCTATCCTTCCTTCCTTTCCCGGTCTTGGCTTTTTTCCCCATTTTGGATTCTTTTTTGATGTCACAATAAGTCGTCCGCCATCTTGCTCCACGTGCGACAAGAAAGGTCTGGGTACCAACACGAGAGAGCATGGGAACGAAACAATCATCGGGAGATTTTCGGATCCCGAAACTCCTCGAATATACTTCGTAAAGGTTTCGTAGGAAATTCGGGGGGTCTTCTCGACAAGGCACGTGCGCCATCTTTGATTCTCGTTCTTGAAGAGGGAGAAAACGTCTGATCAAAAATGTCGCGTTTTTTCGCTGCTAGTTCAGGCAGTGAGAGTGATACAAGTGAAGATGAACAGCCAGTAGTTGTTAAACAAGCTCCTGTCACTTCTAGGTTTGTGATGTCTTTATTTTACGATTAAAGTCGTAACTTGATTTTGGGAAACTCTCCCTCGTGGTTGGGTTCTGGATTTCTGACGTGTCTTTTTGTGAGAATTTCTCAAGTTGAATTTTCTATTCATTGAAAAAATAAGAACCACATTTAAGTATTTTTGCTGGTTTTAACAAATTAGGGCTCAAATGATATAAACAGCTCTTTCTAAATCTAATGGAACTGTCTAAAACCGGCTTTTTGTCTGCTTGCTTTCGCCTGCTTCTTCTGGTTGAAAACCATATTAAAGTAAGAAGTGAATGGTAAAGAAATAAAGAGGGAGTTTGCACTTATTTTGTATTTTTAATATTATCAATAGAGCATTTGTATTCAGTGATGATGAAGAAGAAACAAAGAGAGTGGTCATAAGTAAAAAAGACAAAAGGTAGACCTACATAAACCAATAATTAGTGTACATTGATCATGAGAATTTTTTCTCAGTCTTTCCCCTTTCTCCCCCTTCTTTAAGGCAGGGAGGAGGAAAACTCTGCCAATGTAGAGCGTTTCCTTTGATACCACACCGTCCACAATCATGGACGAACAAAACCAGTTTTAAAACCGATTATTAACCGGGTACATGTAGTGTGCATGAGCAATTGTTACACACCATGGCACCAAACATCGTTTGAAGAGAGCAGCTGTCAAAATCATGACAGCGTTGCTAAGTTACGCAACACAGGCGCAACAAGTATAACGTCTTACATCGGCAGAGCCTATTTTTCTCATTCCACTAAAACAAAAGGAAAATAGGCTCTGCTAGCGGGGAAGAAATTTTTATATGGATAGGAAAATCCTACATTAGTGTTGTTATGACTGCGAAAAGTTCATGGTATCTTCACTGTTAGCACAGAATTGGTTACATCCATTAAAGCAATTTGAACATGCTCATCAAGGTCTAGCAAATTATACCATGATCTTTTCACAGTAATACTAAATCTTGCCATATACCCATATGCGCTTTGCTGATCGTATAGTTATATGATAATGGCATTGTAGTAGTAGAGTATTGTCGATGATTGTGCAACCCAGCTATATAAGAAGCCACTGTGTTGCTCACATAAGGTTGGTGTAGAAAGAGGTTTGTTAAGCTACTTCCATACTAATGTGTTTTTGAAACATGCATTGAAAGCTTTGTGTCAACACAAGCCTTTTCTCCCAATCTGAATAATGCAATTAACAGATGTGCCAGTGTGAATGACGTCATGAACATTTTCAAAAGCATCTGTTTTTGCTGTCCATGCTAAAACTATAGGCCATAAGTGTGGTAATGGCCTTAGTGTATGGAATATATACTGGTGATATGCTTTTGATATATTGATGATAAGGTTATGGTGATCATGATGCATTCCAGTGGATCCTAAATGATTTGTACTATCATTGTAGGGGGGATAGTGAATGCTACATTACAAGGAATGACTGGCTTGAAATATATTGTGCATGACCTTATCATGGCATTGTGCAATAAGCACTGCATTCTACAGTAACATATTTGATGGTTAAAAGTCTACCTTGTGTACTCCGGCTTTAAAGTTCATTATGACAGTCATGGGTTATTTAGTTGATAAATGTTCATAATAATGTTGTGGTGATGTTGGTGATGCTGATAATGGTTTTAACAATGATGATGAAAGTGATGTCAATGATGAAAGTGATGATGATTTTAGAATGTTTGGAGAAGATATGATGATGTTGGTGCTGGTGCTTGTGTCTCATAAGCTGATCTGTCTTCGTTTCAAGGTTTGATGAGCTCAAAAATGTTATCAAGCAACTCAAAAACCACAAAAAGATTAAAGACATGTCCAAAGTTTTCTCAGGTTAGCAAACTGGTTCTTTAAAAAATTATATTCCTTGTGCATATTAAAAAGAATTATTTCTTACTACTTCTCCCATTTTATTTTCATTTTCTTACTACTTCTCCCATTTTATTTTCATTTTCTTACTACTTCTCCCATTTTGCTTCCATTTTCCCCTTTCCTCCTTTCTCCTACCTCAGAGCATTCCACATGTCTGCATGCTTATTGAAAATTCAACCTTTTTTTCAGAGTTTGAAAACCTTGGTAAAGCTTATAATAAAGCTAAGGGTGTCATAGATAAGGAAGGAATACCACCGTTCTACATTCGCTGCTTGGCTGATCTTGAAACCTTTGTTAAAGTGGTATGGTCATTCAGAAATTTGTGGTATTTTTTAAAATGATGCTTTGAACAAATGCTGTATACAACAATGTACTAGTTAAAACGTTGTATTATTTAGTACTTTACATTTGCAAAAGTGTTCAAGGAATTATCTTAAGCTGAAATGTTTCCTTGTTGCAATTTTCATCGTACTAATTGTCCTGGTACACCATTTATTAAGTTTTTTTTCTACATTCAATTATTCTTGGTAAAATTTCAAAAAATAAGTATTTATTTTATTCAGAATTGGGAAGACACAGAAGCAAGGAAAAAGCTTAGCAAAGTAAATGCAAAGGTAAACAAGCTTGTAGAGCACTTATTAGAGTACATAATATATGTGAGAATTGCTAACTTAATTTCTTAATATTTTGATTATTAGTCATTGTCAACTCTGCGTCAGAAGCTCAAAAAATTCAACAAGGAATTTGAAACAGAAATCGAAAGATACAGGGAGGTAATATGCAATTTTCAATTTTGACGTATTTTACTAAGGTCGTGTTCCTTGGAACTTTTATTGCAAAAAAGGTGTCATAAAGTTAAAGCAGTATTACTTATCATTTATTTGTCAGAATCCTGTTTTGTCTGGAGAATCAGAAAAGGAGGAATCAGGTTTGTAGCATGGAATAGATATACCCCTTGCATGTGACATCAAAGCCACTCAAATTGAAGGACAAAAGAAATGAATTTCAGTCTCCTGAGAAAACCTGTTGTTATGTCCTCCAAATTGAGTGCTGCAAGTGGCTTATTTGAGGCTTTCAATGACATATTTTATTCACTTTTGATGTATATCTGTTTCTTTTTTTACAGAGTCTGAATCAGAGGAATCTGGCAAAGATGAGCCTAAAATGATATCCAGTGATTTGCTAAAAAAGAAAGTGGCTGAGAAAAAGGCGGCAAAACAGGTGTGTATTCCAGAAAATAAAGTTCTTTTTTTAAGTTAAGGAACCCTGGAGCCGTATGAATACTGCTCTTCAATTTGCTTAGTAGATGTATATGCTATTCTGTATAATTCAAAATATAAGCCCTAGGCTTTTCATTAACCAAGTCACACTTATTTTCTTCCTTATCAAGTCGCACTTTTTTCCCTTATTAATCAGAGCGGAGAAGCGAGTGACTCTGATGAGTCTTCTATAGACTGGGATGAGAGTGAAGAAGAGTCTTCAAGCGAGAGTTCAATGGATGAAAGAGCTCCTATGGAACTGACAGCCAGTATGTTCTTGAAAAAGTAAGCTAAATAACCACAACTACTCATATTGTACACATTATTTAATTAGTTATATAAACCAGTATCATAAAGTACTAAAGTACAGTTGTCCATGTTAATCTGCCTTAATCCTGACTTGGGTTGCAATTAGTTAGTACTGGAAACTATGCAATGCTCAGCATCATGTTGTGAGTCTTAATCAATATTTAGGAGACTTTATCTTGTTTGAATTAACAGAGAAAAAACTGCTGGAGAAAAGAAAGTCAAGAAAGTTAAGAAAGCTCCCAGGATCATAGAGAAAGAGGATAATGAGGGATGGATAGAGGTCAAAGGCTTGACAGTAAGTGAAGGAAATGATCCTATCTGGATATCCTGGGTTAAAGTTTTACCCAAATGATACCAAACTCTGTACCATCCATGGCCCAGTTGTTCAAAGCCCGATTAGTGCTAATCCTGGGTTAACTCTTAATAAGACCTATAGAGTTAATCCTGGATTAGCGCTGATCTAGGTTTAAACAACCCGACCCTGATTTAGGTTTGGGCTAATCACTGGACATACAATGTCTGGCATTGAAACTTGTCTTGAAGACGCCTGGTCCTCTCAAATGCTCACATTGACAGGTCCAATATTAATCAGTCTGGTATCAGCTGGTCATCACTTCCAGCCATTATTTTACGCCTGGATAACTGATGGATTGAAATAGAATTTAGTGTTCTGGGTTTAGTGTTGGGAGGAGAAAACATCAAGAGACTTTAGAACCTTGAATGATGGGATAATTTGATTATCAAAACCTTGACAAGGCTTATTAGCTTTTTATGAAATATAGAAATATAGATAAGTTATGGAACAAGGTTATTCTGGTCGAAAACCCTTGGAATTAAATTCGGAAAATTAATATCCGACCTCGCTGGGAATCGAACCCATGACCTAAAGGAGCTTAACCCATACAAGCTTTTTTATGAGTTTGATTCTTACTTCTTATAGGACAAGGCCAAGCATCTTTTCCCCAAAGATACAGAGATTACTCATCCTGTAGTTCTTAAGAAACTTCATGAAATCTTAGCAGCAAGAGGAAAGAAGGTAAGCAATGCAAATTAGTCTCTCTTTTTGTACCCTACATGTCCTCTTGCTTGCCTATCCTAGGGGGAAGGACATGTAAAAAAGTCTAATGGACAATTGTTTTATCTTACCAGGGAACTGACAGAACTGAACAGATTGGTTTCCTAAAGGAATTACGAAGAATTGCCAGTGGAGCTGATCTTGGTAATTTTAGATCACTGCATTAATTTCATGATCAAAAAATCAGCACTGATTATCCAGTCATAAGGTCTTCTTTATTATTAACAAAATCCTTGTCTTATTGTTTAGGTGAAGCAATGACAGTCAAGTTAACATTCAACGTTATATCATCCATATTTGACTACAATCCTAATGTAGCAACCTGTATGAAGGCTGAGATGTGGGCAGAGTAAGTGTGCTGGGGTTACGACATTAAATAAGGAGGGTGATACTTTAATGATTGCCATGATGATGATGCTGCTGTGGGCAGAGTAAGTGTGCTGGGGTTACGACATTAAATAAGGAGGGTGATACTTTAATGATTGCCATGATGATGATGCTGCTGTGGGCAGAGTAAGTGTGCTGGGGTTACGACATTAAATAAGGAGGGTGATACTCTAATGATTGCCATGATAGTGATGCTGCTGTGGGCAGAGTAAGTGTGCTGGGGTTACGACATTAAATAAGGAGGGTGATACTTTAATGATTGCCATGATAGTGATGCTGCTGTGGGCAGAGTAAGTGTGCTGGGGTTACGACATTAAATAAGGAGAGTAATACTTAAATGATTGCCGTGATAGTGATGCTGATGGACATGGCTGTGATGTTGATGCCAAAGATCATTGATGATGATATTCTTTTGGTGTTTGGGGGGTTGAGGAATAAACATGGTCAAGTTGGTATTGTAGTTCATTATATAGTTACATTATAGCAACAGTCAAACCCCTTTCTTTCAAATTCCTGGTAAAACCTTTGTAATAATCACCCCCCTTCTAAAATTCCAACATCACCTAGTCTTAATCCTCCGAATGGCTAATAGATAGAAATAGAGGATGTTCAATGATATTAATATTTTACTTCAATAGTTGAAAAGTACCTTTTTTCCTTTATCTTATGCAGGTGCCTAAATGAGATCAGTGATCTGTTGACTATACTAGAGAATAATCAAAACATATTAGTTGGAGAAAATGTCCTGGAAGAGAATGAAACATTTGATGTAAGAGAAGTTACTGTGGAATCACTCAGAGGGGGCTTAGTTTTCCTATTTCATGCCACCTGTCATTTCCTAACAAAAACATGCCCTTGGTGAAAAGTCCTATTCATTCTGCATTCCAGTGGATCCTAAATGATTTGTACTATCATTGTAGGGGGGATAGTGAATGCTATATTACAATGAATGACTGGCTTGAAATACATGACCTTATCATGGCATTGTGCAATAAGCACTGCATTCTACATTCTATAATATATATATATATAACTTTTAACTTGTTATGACTTTGTCTCAATCATTAACAAATCAAATTTCCTTCCAAAGAAACCAGAGACAGTACAGAAAGTCCGTGGTTGTGTATTAACAGTGATAGAAAGAATGGATACTGAATATGTCAAAATGCTACAGGGCTGTGACTGTCATTCTACTGAATATGTTGACAGGTAGAAAAGCTGCATTGTTTGTGAATTATATTTCTTACAGTGTGACTTTTACTATGGTGACCAGCCTTACACTGTTTTTGCTTGTTAGTCAATCGGGAATCTTTCCATTGAATAGCATTGTGACTTTATCCTTACCAATGAATATGGGCTGGCTGTGACTAAACAAATGTACCTCTCTCTAATTAGCTAAAATAAAATTTGGGCTGCCATAATGGCCTTTAATTAACATAATTAAAGTGTGCAATGAATTCTGGTAGCCGTAGTATGACACTGTTGCTGTAACACAAAAGGTCTATGCAAATTAGCAATGGTTTTATCTGCTTTCTGTTAGGCTCAAGGATGAAAAGCAAGTGTGTGTATTGATTGAACGTCTTCAAAGCTACCTGGAAAAGAAAGGCTCTCGGGAAGAACTCTGTAGAGTATATCTGTTAAGAATAGAACATCTATATTACAAGGTATGCTAGTTACACTTCACTTGTTAATGCTAATTTTACTCTATACACGAACATGTGGTATATGCTCCTGGGAAAACTCTGGTTTCAAATTCTCTGTTACTCAGGGTTGTCCTTTTTGTGTAGAATAATTCATGTGTTCTATTCCCTGCTAGCAGAGTCTCTTCTCTTCTCTACCTTCTTTCAGGTTGGGAGGAGGGAGACTCTGCTGACTTAGAGTGTTTTAAAACCGGTTTTTAACCTGGTACAATGAAGTGCTCCAAACGTTGTTTGATTAGAGCGGCTGTCAAAATAATGACAGTGTTGCTTAGTTACTCCACACAGGCACCACAAGTATAACATCCTACATGGGCTTGCAAGGTCTTTTTTTCTCACTCCACCAAAATGAAAGGAAAAAAGGCTCTGCTAGCAGGGAATGTGTTCTAGTGAAGATTATCGAAATATAAAACTTTTGATACTTGACCAAGATATTGAATTAGTATACTTGCTCATTTCACGAAGTTTTGCACACTTCAAACAAAAATTAGTTTTCTTGCTAGTCTCTTCAAAACATTGGTTTGTAATTTAATAATACATATTGTGCGTTTGGTCTAGATTGATGCCGACATGATCGTGAAACCCAATTCAGAAGCAGACAACAAGGAAATTGAAGAAGGAAAAGAAACAAATGAAGAAAATGAAGCAAAAGAGGAAAAAGAAGCAAAAGAGGAAGAAGAAGCTAAAGAGGAAAAAGAAGCTAAAGAGGAAAAGGAAACCCAAGAAAAACCAAAGGAAACAAATAAAGAGAAATCTGCTGAAACCATGGCTTATCTGTGTAAATACATCTACTCCAAGGATACTTCTGACCGCATTAGAACCCGCGCAATGCTCTGTCACATATTTCATCATGCTCTCCATGATCGCTGGTACGAAGCAAGGGATTTAATGCTCATGTCTCATTTACAGGAAACAATTCAACACTCTGACATCCCAACACAGGTATATGAAATCATGGTGTAATGATTTGTGTTTAGGGAATCAAGGCTGGTGTAGTGGTTCTCCATTTTTGGTCCCTCCATGAAACCCGATGAGCTAAATTCCAATTTGATCTGTGAATTATCCATGCCCTGACTTTAATGAGCACCGAGGTTGTTTCAGTGTTTCATTTGTGGATTATCCATGCCTTGACTTTAATGAGCACCGAGGTTGTTTCAGTGTTTCATTTGTGGATTATCCATGCCCTGACTTTGATGAGCACCGACGTTGTTTCAGTGTTTCATTTGTGGATTATCCATGCCCTGACTTTAATGAGCACCTACTTTGTTTCAGTGTTTCATTTGTGGATTATCCATGCCCTGACTTTAATGAGCACCGACGTTGTTTCAGTGTTTCATTTGTGGATTATCCATGCCCCACTTTTAATTCATTGTTCAATCTGTAAGTTAACTGTGACCCAACTTTAGATTAGCCCATTGTTTCGAGCTTCAATAAAAAATATTTAAGTTAATTGTGTAACAAGACTACTGTGAATGATGAGACATTATTCTCTTGATCAACCATGAAGGATCAAAATACAATTGTCTGAACTGATCACAGTAAGATACAGACCATGGAGACTGGCTTTTTGTCACCTACATATGACATGCAGATTAAATAACTGTGTTTACTAAGCAGTCCAGTGGAGAATAAAAACCCTGTCCTCAAGAAGAAAATTTTCAAAGGTTAAATATAAGGATGTTAATGGATTTCTTTGTCTTTCAGATCTTGTATAATCGTACAATGGTGCATTTAGGACTTTGTGCCTTCAGACACGGCATGATCAAAGATGCGCATAATGCTCTTCATGATATTCAGTCTAGTGGACGTGCTAAGGAACTCCTTGCACAGGTAAGCATTGATATCAAGGATTGTGTAGTTCTTTTGTTTGTATAACCATTCATAGTTTATTCATTGTAAACATTCCTTATAATGAATATGGAAAAAGATTGCTCAACATATCTGCTAGAAAATCAAAATATTATTGAAGTTTTACCATTTATAGTTTTCATCATAAACATATATTGTATAATATACGTAGAGAAAGAAGACTCAAAAAGTTATTGAAACTTAAAACTTGTATTCTTTATACTTAAAGACTGTGTGATGAAGCTTAAAATAATATCAATAATCCTTAATGATTTATTGTGTCTGCACATTCTTACCTTCAAGGGCCTTATGCAGCAGCGACAGTATGAAAGAACTCCAGAGCAAGAAAAGATTGAGAAAAGAAGACAGGTAATGTATAAAACATGAAGCATATCATTTCTATTTTCCCTCTGGGATATTTCATCACACGCATTATAAAATTTAAACATTTTTTTTACTAATATTGCTCAGAACTCGATACATGTAGCTTCCATTAATTCATTTTTGTTCGTTGATTGATTGAATTATTAATATATTTAGGTTCCATTTCACCTGCATATTAACCTGGAACTGCTTGAATGTGTGTACTTGACGTCAGCCATGCTCATTGAGGTCCCTTACATGGCAGGTAAAGATATTGATATATATAATATGTATGATGTCATATGAATGGATGAAAGAGAGAGAATGAATGAATGAATGACAGTGTGTACTTGACGTCAGCCATGCTCATTGAGGTCCCTTACATGGCAGGTAAAGATATTGATATGTATAATATGTATGATGTCATATAAATGGATGAAAGAGAAAGAATGAATGAATGAATGAATGTTTGTACTTGACATCAACCATGCTCATTGAGGTCCCTTACATGGCAGGTAAAGATATTAATATGTTTAATATGTATGATGTCATATGAATGGATGAAAGAGAGAGAATGAATGAATGCAAGAAAGAATGAATGAATAAATGGTAGGAGTACAATAACAAAATTTTGTTTTGGTATATATATATATTTAATTTGGCAACCAGAGATCTGATAGACACTCACCAAAGCAAAGTGACAAAGCCTTTTGTTCAAATGGTTGGCACATTAATATCACAATTTGTAATGTACATGTACTTACATACACCCAGAATCAGATGTTTGGTTAACTAAGGAACGAATGAATGATACATACATGAATATGTTTTCTCTGGGTTTTCCAGTTTTTCTCTCTATGTAAAACCCATTCTAAATTTCAATAGGACGTTTGCATGATGGCATCATTTCACATCCACCACCATAGTGCTTCATGGATTTTCTTTCTTATTAAAAATTGTATTCCCTCATGAGAATAGTAAGACTAGTTGGTGCTAATTAATTGAACAAAAGAAAGTTTACAAGGGAGTCTGGTAGAAGACGTCAATGATGCCATCAGTGCAAACGTCCTATTGAATCTGTAATTCAGCCTGGAGGTTGTTTCTGGGACATAACAATCCCTAGGATAATATAATGCTTGCTGCTAAATGTTATCTTTATATGGTATTTCAGCCCATGCTCATGACCTCCGAAGACGTATCATCAGTAAAAGCTTCCATTATCAGCTGCGACTAAGTGAAAAACAAGCTCTTGTTGGTAAGTTAACTAAACCAGTAACTATAATATGAAAAATACAAATTATCTTCCTCAGGATACAGTATGCCAGATTCTTTGACAGGTATACTACGAAGTCCAAACATTTTTTGCAGAATACGCAGCAGATTTGTCACATGTTTGGTTTATTTGATTGTCATGTTATCTAACGATTACCATGAATGATGTGAAATATAAGTATTAAATTATTATTGATTATCATTATTATCAGGTCCGCCAGAGAGTATGAGAGAACATGTTGTGGCAGCATCTAAAGCTATGATGACTGGAGACTGGAAGAAATGTAGAGACTACATCATGGCTGTCAAGGTATGATGGCCACACTTGGGAAGTCCTACCAGTTGCATTATTGTCTAAAGGAAGACCCATTCACTATAGTTCCCTTCAGAGTTCCTGTGCCAACTTGAAAGGTAGCTGGCCTTTGCATCGAAGTGATTTAAAAGGTGAGCTTGCAACGATAGAGACATGAATAATAATAAGTCCAAGTCATTAAAAAAAGGTCTCTATTGTTGCAAGTTCACCTGTTCATCTGTTGCTTTAATGCAAAGGCGGGGCTACCTTTCAAGATGGTGCAGGGAACTGTGAAAAGAACTATTACTTTGATGGTTACCTGGTGCATTGTGGCCTAGCTTGGGAAACAACATCTTTTGTTCATCATGCCACAAGTTAGACCACAATGCATCATGCTCAGCGCATGTTTAAAAGCCTACGATAGAGATTTCTCTCAAAATAACTTCACCTATATTGAAAATCTGTCTATTTTAGGTTTGGAAGTTATTCAGCAGACCAGAACGAGTCAGAGAAATGCTATTGAGGTATGTAAACTGATCTAGAGTGTTACGTAGGTTTTCTATCACCCTCTATGGGGCAAATTTTATTAAGTATACGTTAAGTGCTGACAGGGTTACGGGCATGGCATATGATGGTTGAGAAGGACAGGCATCAAGATATAGTACCTAACAAACCCTGCTCACATGTGATGTGAGGTTAGAGGAATACTTTACTACCACTGAGCTATCCAAATGCTTTACATGATTCTATATGTGTTGATGTCATGTTTGTGTTACAAGTAAAAACCACTAGCCACAAGTGTCAATCATATTTCTCTGTGTGTCTGTTACCTAGAGATGACTTTCACATGTGGTATATCAAATGTCTAGTTTACTGTCTGTCAACTCTTGTGTTAAGATGTTGTCATGTCATGACTTATGAACTAGACATGTATTCCCTGAGAGTTGGGCCCATAAACCCAGTGTATGAGTCCTTAGTTTGGGAATATACAGTATACATCTTATTAAGGTCAAGTACGCTATGTATTTTGCTTTCTTGGCACTCCTTGGCAGCTTCCAAATGATTCATAACAATAATTACTTTATAAATATATCTTCATGAAATGTTATTCTTATAGTATTGCTTTCATTTCTGTTTTATACTTGCAAAATAAAATTATACTATTTTCAAAAGTGTGACATTGTTTGATTGTTGTTGTTTAGGAAACTCCAAGAAGAAAGTTTGAGAACATACTTGTTTACATACAGTAGTGTGTATGACTCACTCAGGTCAGTAAACAAATTCTTCTTCTTGTATGAATTTGCTGTGCTCATTGATTGTTATTAAAGTGCCAACCAGAACTCTACTGGACAATCCCACAAAGAAAAGATACAAAGTCTATTTGTTACTATCATCACCATGGTAATGTTCAAAGGCGGACCCAGCTGAAAGTTTAGGGGGGCTAATTGAGTTTAGGGGGCTAATTGAGTTTAGGGGGCTAATTGAGTTTAGGGAGGCTAATTGAGTTTCTTCTGTCATCTCAACGGAAAACAATATAAAAAAGCATCTAATTCTTCAGTTTGTTTTTTTTCTGCTGAAGGAGGGCCTCAGCTCTCTTTGTCCCCCCCCCCCCCTCCCCCTGGATCTGCCCTTGATATTTGTACTAACTCTATCCACATCCTCAGATGTCTGTCATTGGTCCATTTTTCGTTTTTAATTCTTGATGTATTAAATCATCAGTTTCAAAGTCCATTTATTTCTCATGGGACAATTCACTTGAAGTGAAAGAGTATTTGATGTATTATTTTGTTATTACTGTATATTTATAGTTGTTGGAGTTAATATTATCTGATCTCTCTCCCACTAGTCTTCATACCCTGGCAGACATGTTTGAACTACCATCAGGAGTGGTCCATAGCACCATCAGCAAGATGATCATCAATGAAGAACTACAGGTCAGTGCCATCCCCTTAAGTATTGTTGCTTTGTTCACCAGATATTCTTTCTGTCAATAGAATGACAAGGGGGACAAAGGGAAGGTCAAAGGCCAGGTCTGTAGCCCTCTTCAGCCATATTTAATATTTTATTTGATCTACGTGTAAGGAATGAATTTACAGTAAAATGAAGCGTTTCTTAGGAGTCAAGTAAAATTCGTTCTAGCTTTATATTTTTGGCTGGATCTGCCTCTGAGATGGGTTAAAATCATGGCCAGGTATTGGCCAGCCTTTAATAATTTGTTCATAATGTAGATTCCAAGGTGTATCTAGCTTATAAACATTCTAACAATTAGAACTACCTATGACATATATGGTGATAACCCAAGCTATAACAGAATGCTGTGTGTTTGCCTGGCTATGATGGGTAACAGTCAACGAAGAGAGCCTGACATGATGAGAAAACTTTACTCCTGATCAAATGTGGAGGATAAAATGAAACTACAATTCTCTGATACAGGCTTTGATGTTGAAATCATGCTTGCTTTGCCATATTGTCCTCATACCTTGTCAAAATCATGACATTGATTACGGGTTACCTGGGATTTAGAATGTTGAAAGGAAGCTTATCTTCATACCTGAAAAAGATGTCATGCACTATGCTCTGAATCAGCTGTAATGTGCTCATTTGAATCAATTATGTTTGTTAATATGATAGGCGTCTTGGGATGAGCCAACACAGACACTAGTAATGCACCATGGAGCAGAACCAACATTGGTACAAAACCTTGCCATACAGCTAGCAGAGAAGGTAGGTCACTAATATTACCCATAACAACCAACAGTCCTAGATTCACTTAATCCGACTAAGGACTAACGTCCGAAACGTCAGTTTCACAAAGCCTTTTACGGTGATCCAATTTATCTACAAGTTCCTACAGTTCTAGATTCATTTGGAATATCCACCTCTCATAAATCTCATTTCATTTTTCAAGCCTGATATGATGAGAGTTTTTACTCCTGATCAAATGTGGAGGGTAAAATGAAACTACAATTCTCTGATACAGGTTCCCTCCCTCAATTCATTTGTTCATCTGTCCATTTATTCCTCCCCTTCCATTTTTCCTTTCTTCTTTCCTTCTTTCTTTCCTTCCATTCATTCATTCATTTTTCTCTTCCTTTCTTTCTTCGTTCATTCAGATCAATGAAAGATGTTGTTTCATTCATAAATATTTGGTATCATTACCAGTTTTCGTATAAGTAATTCTACTCTCTCTTATTACCAGGTTGGAACTCTTGTCGAAAATAATGAGCGTATTTATGATCAAAAACATGGTGGTGGCGGATTCTTTCAGTACAAAGACAGACAAGGTATCCTTAATTTCATTCTGAGTGGCTTAGTGCTTTTCTTTCATAGCTTGGATGCAAACGTCTTTTGTTCAACGTGCTAATATTGTTGTTTGTACCGAAGCTAGATCTCAATGCATTCTGTTTATGGAGCCCATTCATAAACCTTCGCCTTTACCCCGCCACCATTATACACACCTCGTTTATCATCATACAAAAACGATACGAGATTTTTTTCTTTGTTGTTTTTTCATGAAAATCCAATTTTCTTTGAATTGGAGTTGGTATAGATACCAGATGTTTAAGGCGTTGACCAACACACTGACCAACACGCCTCACTTAATGAACTTCAAAAACACAATTGTCAACTTTTGCTGAAAGAACGGATATTTTATTTGAAAAGAGGTTCTTTTAGTTTATACCAGAAATAGCATGCGATATTTATATAGGCATCGTAAAGAAAGACAACATACTCAAGGGAAATGGGAACACTATTTTTGACGGTGTTTTTGTCATGTTTGACAGTGTTTTGATTGTTTTACAGGAGGAGACAGACGGTATCGTAATCGTAATCAGCAGCAGAATTACTAACCTGATCCTTACATGTCTACCGACTTTACGAGATCACAGACAACGACTCTACTCACATCCCAAGAACTCAACTATGCATCTTGGTGTTTACAGCAATCAAGATGGATCAGTCCTCTTTCTTTCTGTTTCTGTGGAGCTCATAAAGTGTGGCTCTCTTAGTGCGAAGTCTTCAAACGACATCGCGTGGAAAAACATGCATCAAGATTGATTACCATCTTGTGTTGACTTTAAAAGTTACGCATTCTTAATTTTAGGTAGATTATGAGTTGATTCCACGTAAATCCAAGTGCCTCCTAGATTTGAGTGATGCAAAAACGTAACTCTCTTCCCAACTGCTAACGTATCTTTCCCTTATAAAATAGTTTTTCCCTCAAGATACAGAGCGGTTTAGGCCAAGGGCAAACGTCGAACTTTTCATGTACCAAACTTAACTGCATCAAAGAATGCTACCTCATTATCACCTGATATCCATTGTTTTTTATAAGTTCGATGCATGGAAAGTTCGACTTTTGCCCTAGGCCTTAGTTTGTTGACCAGGGCTTGTAGCGACCTTAGTAGCGTGCGTACCCCTCTCCGTTTTGTCCCAGTAAATATGGAAAAAAGTTGTTAGCGGCTGTTCGAAGACTATAAGCAAAGACACTTAGGCTGTATTCATTTTATGATTGAGGTGATATCAACACGTGACTGTTTCCTACCAATAACCTCTTTGCGTCTTGTTACGGAGATAAACGTTACCACAAATCGATAAACTGCTTCAATCGATAGATTTTATTGGACTATATCAGAATTACATCATTGTATGTCTGTATTTAATTTGTCTGGGTTCTAGTGGACTCCTGTCTTGTCTGATGAGAATAAATCAAATACCATGCAACGGATATACAAGTATTAGTCTTAACTGAGAAAATACTACCTTAGTAATAACATCTACAAATGGTTAGATCTCGACCTGGCTCGCGTCATTACACAAGTCACTGGTCCCGTCTCTTCACACTATTTGAAGCTTTCATGACATATGGTAATAGTCCTTCAAGACTGTGTTCATAGTAGTCAATAATTGTTCGACTGGACTATAGTCGAACTAATAATTGTCTGTAATTTTGTTTTTGTTACAACCCTCTTGCATATCCTGTATATACGTTTTAGAACGCTGTGGAGATAGAAAATCAACAAGTTATAAATATATGTCCCATGAAGTTACGAAACGAAGTGTATAACATATGTCTAGGGGAACAAAAAGAATGCACTAATTAGTAATGATGAAAAGGTAAATTATACACCGTGAAAAAGATGAAAAAACTTGCTGACGTTTCGGACGCTAGTCCTTTCGTCGTCGTCTCTTTTACTCCGACGAAGGACTAGCGTCCGAAACGTCGGTAAGGTTTTTCATCTTTTTCACTGGTGTATACTTTACCTTTTCATCATGACTGTTTCATTAGAAACACCGACGCAGCTCACACTAGTTTTTAGCAAGTTATATCCACTAATTAGTAAGTTTAGTAGACTTGGACCTACAAAACTTTGCTCTATTTTGTGAAATTTTCTAAGTTTTTCACGGATATATGTTATTGCTCTGCACCACCAAGTGATGACAGGAGGCACAACAATAGTCTTTTTTCCCCAGTGAAACTTAATTTTTTCTCATGTAAGTAGGAATGTCATGGCTGCCATCATGTGATGTGCAAAGCCTCTATTGCTCTGCACTTCGCTTTCCTTGCTCTTGTTCCCAGACCTTGTCTGCCTCTTCATCCCTTATATGGTAATGTTTGATACTTATTGAAAACAAGAAAAAATAATGGTGGGTAGGGCTGAGCTGCTGTTGATGCTCAGGTTGTTTGAGGTTCTTACCTTTCTTGAGACTTCCTATCAACATTGTGTGCTTCATCATTATGTGCTTCTGAAATCGAAGACAGTTCTTAAATGAACAATGAATGTGAGCTGGTGAATGGTTTTACACTGTAAGACTTTACTTTTAAGGTAATCACAAGCGTGTCTCCTCCGCCGCGAGTAACGTTCCTGTTTCATACTGAAAAACTCATGGGGTAAAAGGAACTGTCCCTTTGTGCATAGAGCATTAATTCAAAATGCTTCGAATCTGTGGTTTTGGGCTTCATTCCTGGACCCCGCCCTACAGGGGTTTTCTAAATTCCATGTATTTCTATCTGACATCGTATTAAACGCTAGCCAGCGTCTGACTCCCTACGGCATAAGTGATCGTCAAGAAGCTGAACATCACTGAGTGTATTCGATAACTAGTAAGTATTTAAGAACAACTTGCAGATACGTACCATTATTTGCTTCAGTTAAAGAATAGAACGTGGTATTCGGATCACTATTGCGGCAGCTGTAGTAAGTAGTTGGTGGACTCTTCCGATTGAATGAAAAGAAAACAATGAAATATTTTAATATTTAAAAAAACATTCATTGGGCTTCACTTTTTCCCCCCTTAATGTTTAATCACATTTGAAGAAGATTTTTTGTACACTGCAGTCCATCCATTTTCGCTTTTCTTCGCGTATAATTTTCTTGTCTTAAAGTGCCAACAGTTAGTGTTAAATACCTGCATTTCTTTAAACTGTATTTTACGAGGGTAACATAAATTAACCTGTCAGTTATCTAACACCTCAAATGATGGTAATAATCATAATAATAATTATGATAATAATAAACTTCATTAATGTGCCATGTCGTTCTAGCTTACAATACGATACAAAATTAATCTAAGAAAATCCTATCGAACCAAAACCAACCCAATCCCCCGACCCCTAACCCCCCCCCCCCCCCCCCCCCGTGTTAACCTCTGAATTCCTTTTACAGTATTTCTACCTACCCTAAACCCAATCTTCGAAAACCAGTCCAACTGTAAACCTGTAAACATTTTCCCCATGTGTGTGGGTGCGGCATGCAGTGGTAGATAATATATAAATTAAACAATTCAACTTACATCATTTACTAGAGGTTCACCTACGTACAAAAGAAAATATTCTTAGTAAAATTAACCATAAAAACGAAAATTATGAATTATGAATTTCAAATAATGTTTTTATTGATTTATTGAGGTTGGCACTGAGAATGAAGCTGTGCGCTCAAAAAAACAAACAAAACAAAACAGGCACAGACAGACAATATAATGTTATCTGGTCAACTCTTCTCATAATTACATATATATGGATATTGTCAGTTGTATATAAACCTTCAGACATCTGGTGGCGCGGACTATCATTATCATTGCCATCACTATCACGATCTCCGCCATTGTTGGGGGGTGGCTCCTCAGTCTGTTTAAAAAAACAGGCAAAAGAGTACTTCATTGACATTCGACCATTGACCCTCGTAAACAATACACCTTATCTAGTGTGTTGACAATAATTTCCCAATTCGGCGTGACGAACTTCCAGAGGATTCATTTTCTTTTGTTTTTCCTCTTCGAAAAATTCATGAGTATCCCAAAGGATACGAAAGGAATAACGATGATATCCCGACGAGTTGCAAAACAATATAGCTGTTCAAGCTGAATTGGGAGAACATTGTCACAGCACGAATAAGGTGTGACTACATGACCTGGTTGTACGAAGGGTGGTTAGCGCTATCCGACAGATAAATCTTATCCAGTGGATAACGTTATTGGATAACAGCATCGACTTATCCACTGGATAAGGATTTGTCCGTCGGATATGATAGCGCTATCCACCCTTCGTACAACCGGGCTCTGATTTATTTAAATTTTGATTCAAGGAATTCAGTTCATACATACAGCTTTGATTTGATCATGATGTGGTGTTTCTGGCTGCCCATCCCCGCCCTTTCCCAGAGACATGGCTAGTACTGCACTCACTCTAGTTCTTGTCCTGGATTTGTGTTTAACATAGTTCAGCAATGCAACTATAAAGCACACTACGGAAAGCACGCCAATCATTGCAATTGCAAGGCAAGACGAGTCTGGTGGGTTTGGGGAAGAGGGTTCTGTGGAAGATGAGTCTGTGGAAGATGGGTCTGGGGAAGAAGACGAAGAATAATAATGATGAGAAATAGTAATTAGTTTAACTAAAAATACAGAATATATAGATGAGGCTTGTTTCCAATTTGGCACACTACGCGTTCAACGCTTATCTTTATATTTATCACGACCACAATACAGCAGCTATTAGTTAGCATCATTATCATCATCAGCATCATCATCATTATCATCACCATCATCATCACCATCGTCATCATCATGATCATCATCATTTTAGTACTATATAGTTTGTACTTTCTATTATTGTCGTTATCATTATCACTATTCACTATTATAGCCAATTTGCATCAATAAAAAAAGAAAACATTAAGTGACGTGTCTAACTCGATAGCCTCGTTTTGATGTTCATCATTACCAGTCCTCTCAATATATTTTACACATATGACTATCTGGTGATGGTCAATCCGAGAGTTCCTTCATGCATCTGAATCAGTTAATATTAAGTCACTAACATATACCAACCTTGACATAATTCGCTCATGTTCGGACAGAAACAGGAATGCCTTATAATCAAGAGAATTGGCAGCTACAAATATAACAATAAAGTGGTCAGTACATGGTAGGGAATGTCGTACCGAGAGCCTGCGTCTCTTCTGGTCTGCGTTAAAGGCGAGTGCTCTGGTATAATCCACTTTTGGCGCATGCGTAGATTTACTGACGGCCGGAACTTCAATTTTTGTTAATATGGTCAGTACTACGACTACCGCATGTCTAGCCCTGCCTTACCTACAAACATTTTGTGCAAGTTTTTTAAAAAGTTTTAATCGATTAGAATTCGTTCTAGTTGAGAAATCATCGAAAATTATGATTAACTGCTAATTAACTGAAATATTGCTTTCGTTCCTTCGTTCCTTCCTCCTCCCCTCCTTCTTCCTTCTGTCCTTCCTACCTTTTTTCTTTCTTCTTTTCTATTGGAACCTATTCTGACACACTAGCGCAGTTAACATATTTCAAAACTAGAACATATGTTTTAAAACAAGAGAAAAAAATTCTCTTCTAATATACAATACATTATCCTCCTCCAGCACAGACGTCAAGCTGCTACCATTGGTTGATTGTGAACATTCAAAACTGATAACAGCTTTCACAGAGTCGCCTGACTGTTCTTTGATTCTTATAACAAAGCCTGTCGGTCTTGCGATAAACTCCACGTTATCGTTATAATACCCCAAAGGCTTGAAATCTTGACCTTCCTTCTTACATATCTAGACGAAAAAAAGATCAAAACATAAAAGATAATAACTGAAGAAAACTAATTTGACATAATGTGCTGTACACTAATTATTTCATTGTTTATCGCCTTTTTACTTGTTATTTCTGGTTATTGCTGTAGTCGACACATACTAAACTGATTATTGCTTCTGATACATCTGCTGCTGCTGTTCTGGTTGCTGTTGTTACCATATGTTATCGTATTGTTACCATCGTAGTGCGTGCACTTGCCTCTACCTCTGGGGTCCCGGGTGTGAGTTGAATTTTTTTTCTCCAGGTACTTCAGTTTTCCTCCCCCTAAAAAGACCTAACTCGCTAAAATAATCATAATTTAAAATTGACTGATTTAGATTGACCTGACTTAGATCAGCCCAGAGGTTGTTTCAGAGTTTGATCTGTGGGTTAGCCGTGCCCTGACTTCGATCAGCCCAGAGGTTGTTTCAGGGTTCTATCTGTGAGTTAGCCGTACCCTGACTTAGATCAGCCTAGAGGTTGTTTCAGGGTTTGATCTGTGAGTTAGCCGTGCCCTGACTTAGATCAGCCCAGAGGTTGTTTCAGGGTTTGATCAGTGAGTTAGCCGTGCCCTGACTTAGATCAGCCCAGAGGTTGTTTCAGGATTTGATCTGTGAGTTAGCCGTGCCCTGACTTAGATCAGCCCAGAGGTTGTTTCAGGGTTCAATCTGTGAGTTAGCCGTGCCCTGACTTAGATCAGCTCAGAGGTTGCTTGAGGGTTCGATCTTTGAGGTAGTCGTGTCGTGCCTTGACTTTGTTGTGCGCGAAGTCGTTTCAGTGTATCGATGATAACATTCTCAAGGTTTTTATTTGAAGGAAGCTAAGAACCACCACTTAGTGGCTCAGCTTCGTGTCTCAATAACGCAGTTCAATTCAACTGGCAGAAAAAATATTAACCCTAGTCGACTAACCATAACGTTTTTGTCATCTCTTGTATTACACTCAACATCCCTCGCACAAAACCCAAAGGTGTATGTAATACTTGAACTTACTGCAAAACTAAAAGTAGTAAAAAAACGTGCACGCAGTTATACCGTGATGACAGGGACGTAGGAGCATAAGTTTTAATTGGGGGGAAGGAAGGGTGTGGGGGAGGGGGTGGGTTGGGAGGGCTAAAATAATAATTATAGGGTTTATTGAAAAAATAGAAAGCGTGCGCCTGCTGGCATGCGTCGTGTTTCTCTTATTTTGGAATATAATAATTTAGTTTTATAATCATAAGTAGTTTGGCATTATCAATACCTAACTTCCCCCTTGGCTCCCACGTCCCTGGATGAAGGTCTGACCTTTTTTTTGTATTTACATGACTCCTCTTCCTCGCTCCATCCCTTGCTCCCTCCCTCGCTTCACATCCATGCAGCCCGCCATTACTACGTTACTCCCTCAGTCCCTCACTCGACTCACGCCACCCTCTGCTGCCCATCTCCCTCTCCATTTCCTCCTTTATCCTAACGCTCCTTCCCTCTATCCCTTCTTCCCTCCCTCCCTGCCTGCTTTCATCCCTGCCTCCTTGCCACTATCCTTCCATGCCTCACTCTCTGCCTCCCTCCCTCCCTCCCTCTATCCCTCCATCCCTCCCAGCCTTCCTCTCTGCCTCCATCCCTCCCTTTATCCCTCCTCCCTCCATCTCTTCCTCCCTCCCTGCCTCCATTCCTCTTTCTTTCCATTCCCTACATTCCTTGCATTCCTTTCTCCATACATCTATCCATCCACCAGTGATATTCATATGATTTTATTGTTACATACAATTCGATCTTTTGCATTAATCCACTTACCTTATAGAACTGTTTTTACTCGATGGAAAACTATACTGATGGTTTTTGTGATCCTGACTGGAGTTGCAGCCAAAAGCATTTTCATTGCAGAAAGTCTCAACGAAATCAGGAAAAGTGCATTTTTCATTTTCGATGAACTCGTAACAAGCCGCAGATGTGTTCCAGTGAAGCAAGACTTCAGGATTGTGCTTGGTTGGTTGCTTTTTTATGATCGGTT
This sequence comes from Actinia equina, assembly GCA_011057435.1. Classification (NCBI taxonomy): domain Eukaryota; kingdom Metazoa; phylum Cnidaria; class Anthozoa; order Actiniaria; family Actiniidae; genus Actinia; species Actinia equina. The sequence goes on from WHPX01000456.1 coordinate 192,975, forward strand.
TTCCTTTACCCTGTTGGAAAAAAGTGGCGCAGATAATTATGTTTGACAAAAATGGTGGATGGAAATGCAAGATTAAAAAAATGATTTGATGTTGTTAAGACGACATAGAAGCTCTAGAGCTATCCTGTGTAATCAATCTGGTTTGATCATGGAGACGGGATTTTTCTGTCGATTTGGCCGAACTTTTGGCGCCAAAACGAGCGTGCCCGGCGACCATTTGCGTCACCACTGTCAGAGTTAAGAGTCAAGATAAGTGTTAAATGAATCATGTCAATATATTTTGATTCAATATATGAGTAAAGCAATTAACTGGCATTTGCTGACTGCCTTTTCCTTAACAATAAAAGGCTAATGAATGTAGATTATTCTCGTTAATAAGTTATTAACTCAACTATCAGTTATTACCGTTATTCTTTCATCGCAGTAAAATCCAATCACCGTACTCAGGTTTAGATTAGAGTCACTGCAGTAATAGCAAGGTCTTCCGTACATGGTGATGGCGGCAGTCGATCCCTTCACGTTCCCATTGCTTGACACCGGAGGGTATACGATTTTCGGCGTCCAATTTTCCCAGCATGCCATATGAATCTGCCGTGATTTGTTGATCATTAAAACACACGCCATTACCATCTTGATTGTCTTTACACTGGAATGTTACTTCGCTCACGACACATGAAGTGGAATTTATTGGGCAGTTGGTACTCGACAGATCAGGTGCCTTCGCAATTTGTATCCTACCAAAAGGGTTTATCCAGTAATACCTATGACTTTAGAAAGAAAAATACTATGGACTCTAACACGCACGACGATCGAGGTATTACAGCTGGACGTCATGATTGAACACATAGATTGATTGCGTCAAGCATGACGTCATTAACATTAACGCCTTTTTTTCCCGCACAGTGGCTCGAAAGGATTTTATTTCTTACAATTCTTAAAGTACAAACCATATGACCGAAAAATCCCTTGAGATATGAATAACAATGGAACAGCCACAATGTTGGTTGATCTAACAAGAGACTGTCACTGGCTTAACGGGGAATGCTTTGCATAGGCAACCAACATGGCGACTATGACGGAACATGCTCAAGAAGAATCTCAAACGATAGGCCTTTAAAAAAAATTATAATAAAAGAAACGCGTAGTCTACTCTTGTCGGCTTTGTTTGTCTTGTCCTGGAATACAGAATGGCAGATCAAACAAGAACTAAATTGGTCTTTGTTTGACGCGGTTTTTTGTTCAAAATTCTTCGGTCCGCTAAATTATAATCAATCTATACGCCGTTCATTTCCAATTTGGACAGCGTGGTAAGTTGTCAATAGACCTACACAGCCGATGTTAGATAAAAACCACCAATATAGCACAGTAGCTACCGCTCATCTAATTATGGCTATATTATATACAATACTAATATATAGATCGTTTGAATCTTTGAAATACTCACATTTTAATTGATGGCGAATTTTCCCCAGCGGATGTCCTTTGAGAAACATTAAGGATGACATTTCCTTCCAAAGAACACAGATTAAGATTAATTCCAACTTCTTCAGTTGCTTCTTCAGAAAAGGCTTGAAATGAACACTGATTTAACAGTTTTTTGTCTGACGCATTCGAATTACCGAATTCGTCTTTGCCAAACGCTCTCAAGAACACTGAGAGCCCAACTACAACGATGATTTGAATGATGCTCTCTAACATAATGGCTTGTCTTCATGCAATTTTAGGTCTCGCCCAGAAAGAAGTTCGTACAATCATGGTATCACTGACAGTCACGAAATTTAGTCACGCGATCCAAACTTGTCCAGGATGTCTGAGTTGCTATAAATTACAACGAATATAACAATAAAAACAACTCAAGTGCCAATAACGAAATACCCGGAACTTTTTCTTTTTTTTTGTCAGGCTGACCGCACGTGATAAGGTCAATTAGGGTAAATTTTTACTGAACTACGATAGGTTTCTGGTTGATTCGTTAATAATTAAAACAAATAAAGATTAAAGGCGCTCAAGAAGCAGTCACAACCGACAATGCGTTTTTTTTTTTTTGGTTTGTTTATATTAATTTCCATGAAGGCCTGAATATATCCTGTAAATTACGGCCTCATTTATCCTCCAATTAGGAGGCTCAATATACTGGTAGTTTTCAATATGGTTTTCAATATATATATATATATTTTTTATAGTGTTCACTATATGAGTAATGAATTTGTTTTGCATGAGACTATCTTGTCGAGACTGTCGCCCACTCTTAATACGGCAGAAAATTTGCTGTAGCAACTCGAGTCACGAGGGAAAGAAATTAATATGGTTACAATGATGATGTAATACACGAGAGAAAATACTAACATACCATTTTATCGGAAGTATGACCGAACATGACCTGGATAGATGAGAGGATTGCACGATTGCAACAATTAACCCCAGGGGGAAAGGTCTAGTGGCCCACAGCGGCACGGCACAAATTGGTCAGCTTTGTTTTTGCAATTTCGCTGTCAAGATCGGCCATGAAAACTGTTATTCCACTGTTTAGAGATGTATAATGAAAGCTCTAACAGTTAAATGAACTAATAAATTCAGTAAATTAAAAACTTACTGCATAAAATGCAGTAGTTTTCCCCGTGTCATTCTAGCTTCCGGGAAGTAGATCGAATATATTAGTTTTCTTGTTTAACTAAGGCCATAGTTAATATTGACCCGTCTATTCACAGGGAACCCGGCTATATTTTTTTGCTTCTTTTAGAAAATTAACTTTGCTCTTTGTGTGTTTCCTGTGTTGTGATCAGTTTCCTTTTACATCGGTTATCAGATCTGCGAGCTGTAAAAGTTAGATCAATCAATCAATCAATCAATCAATCAATCAATCAATCTTTATTGTGCTCAATAGTTTACATATAAAAAATTGTAATAGTTGAGATTGCAGTTGATAAGAGCACAGCCAATTAGAAATAGCAATAGCTAGTCGAGCTAAGTGGCTGGGCCATGCGGAGAAAATGTATTTGTTGCTGATTGACTAAAGCAATGGATTAAGACAAGACAAGGTTGGTGACAAAACAAGATATTAGACAAGACAAGATATTAGACAAGACAAAATGGGCTGTGCTCCTATCAGCTGGACCAGAAGTGCATCATAGAACTATCAATAATTTGATATTATAGAGGCTTTAAGATTTTTTTTAAAAAGGTTGCGAGTCATAGATTTGAGAGATTCTCCAATGTCATTCCATATTTTAGTACCATTAAAACGAATATTGAATTTTCCATAGTTAGTTCTTATTTTGGGAAGATAATATGTCTTTTTAGATGCCAATCTAGTGTTGTATTGATGTACTTCATGTATGTTCTTAAAAAAGTGGATGAACGTATTTGGTAGTCTGTTTGAATTATAGTCATACATAAAAAGAGCACTATTTGAGTATATCAAGTCTTCCAATTTGAGTATTCCTAGACTGAAAAAGAGTGGACTAGAATGAGAGTTATAATCTGAAAAGGTAATTATTCTCACTATCTTTTTTTGTAAAGTTATAAGAGGCTGAAGAGAAGTTTTATAAGTATTTCCCCAGGTGATGCAACTATAAGATAAAAAAGGGTAAATCAAAGTATAATAAAGCTGAACGAGTACTTGCCGGCTTACATAATGTCTAATCTTTGAGAGGATTCCGATACTGCGTTTAATTTTTTTTGTTATGTGTAAGATGTGGAATTTCCAGCTTAAGTTGGAGTCAATGTGTAGACCTTAGTATAGATATTGATATATTTCTCTTGTTTTATCATCTTGCTGTTGATCATTAATCTAACTTTGTAAGTTATTGGTTTTTGTGGAGGGTGAAATATGATGAAGTTTGTCTTATCGATATTCAATGATAGTTTGTTTGCCATAAGCCAGCAAGAGATAAGTTTCAGATTAGCATTAATCACACATTCAAGTTTAGTAATACTGAAATTTGAGTAAAATAAATTAGTATCGTCTGCAAAAATATGGAAGTCAAATAAACTACAGCAATTGCTAAAGTCATTGATATATAAAAGAAACAAAAGTGGACCTAGCACTGACCCCTGAGGGACTCCATGGGTGATAATTTCCTCTTCAGATTTGATATTACCAATCGAAACAAACTGCCTTCTATTATTAAGATAGGAGGTGAACCAATCATGCACTACTCCTCTAACTCCATAATTGCTTAGCTTTTTTAATAATTCCATGATCAACAGTATCAAAGGCTTTTGAGAAGTCTAGGAAAATCCCACAGGAGAAGTGGCCATCCTCTATTGCTTGCTGTATTTTATCTGTTATCAAAAGTGTAGTGTGTAATGTAGAATAATTTTCCCTAAAGCCATATTGATTTTCATACAAGATATTATGCTTGTCAATAAAGGAAATCAATCTCTTATACACAAGTTTTTCCATTATTTTGTTGAATATTGAGAGTAAAGAAATAGGTCTGTAGTTGTTCATACAAGTAACAGAGTCCTTCTTATGTATAGGTATCACATTGGCTAGTTTAAGTTGATCTGGTACTTGCCCACTACTGAAAGAATAATTATAAATAATTTGTAAAGGGAAAGATAAACAACTCTTAAGGATTTTTAATAAGTCTATGGGGATACTGAAAGGACCACTGGCTTTAGATGGATTTAAATGATAAATCTCATCTTCTATATCCTTAATAGAAACAGGAAATAGCAGGAAACTATTCAACTGAGAAGGTGGAAGAAAAGATAAAGCATCTAAGTCAACATGAGGAATTTCATTTGCCAATCTACTGCCAATTTGTGAGAAATATTTGTTAAAAGCAGAGGCTATGGCTTTAGAGTCTTTCAGTTCTGCATTACCAGAAATAATTTTTGATGGTACAGAAAAACCCTTTGGCTTCAAAGTAATAAGCTCCTTTATTCCCGCCCATGTATTTTTAATATTTTTACTGTTTTTAAGGAAATACTCATGGTAATAATTTTGTTTACTAATTCTTAATAAGTGTGTAATCTTATTACGGTAATATTTAAACTTGATAAAAAAATATGAATTCCTGGTTTTCAGATATTTCTTGTAAAACTTCTCTTTAGCTTTTATAGATATCTTAATTCCTGGAGTTATCCATGGTTTCAATAAAGACTTAGTTTCTTTTCTAGAAAGTTTACGAATGGGGGCATGCTTATTAATTAATTCAGTTGTACAGTCATAAAAATTCTGAAATGTTGTATTGACATGAGTCACTTCAGAGTCCCCCTCTAACTTAGACTTTTGACCAATCCACATTTTTAAATTCAGAAATAAGAACCTCACTATCAAGATTAGAATAGTCTCTTTTGTATATTTTGACATTTTTTGGAAGACTTGATATTTTGTTATAATCAAAAAATTCGGCAAATGGTCTGAAATGCTCGAAATTAAATTACCACTTAAGACATGATGTTCTAAAGAGTTAAAAAAGATATTGTCAATTAGGGTAGCAGAGTGACTGGTTATTCTAGTTGGTTCAAAATTTGGGGATGGAAGGCATAAGAACCTAAAGTATTGACAAAATTTTCAGTTTCTGAATGAGAATCATAATTCAGAAGGTTGATGTTGAAGTCCCCCATAAGTAAACAATACTTGCCTTCTTTGTTAATTTTCTCTGCAGTTTCATACAAGAATTTGATTGTCTTGTCTAATTTTGTGTCTGGATGCCTATATACCATGCCGCAAACAATATTGTGTTGATGGGGGATCTCAAATTCAACCCATAAAGATTCAAATTCAGATTCTGTATGGCAAAGGTCATTTCTTATGGTGGAAGAATAGTTATTGTTGATATAGAATCCAACACCCCCTGCATTAGACTGAGATGGCTGAAATATGAAACTATAGCCAGGAAGATCAGTGTTCGTATACGGATCCATCCCTACCTTAATCTTGATTTCTGAGAGACCAATAATCGAGAAGGAATAATTTAAATCATTCAATAATTGATTAAATTGATCAAAATTAGCTGCAAGACTTCTTATATTAAGGTGTAGAGCAGAAAAGGTACTGCCAAATGAAGATGAATTGATATCCTTATTGGAGTGAAATTCATGAGTAGTATAGTAATCAAAATTTGTGATTGAGGGTAGGTGCAAATCTACATCAATACTTGATAGCTTAGGATTATTATTAATAGATGCTGATAGCTCAAAGCTTGGTAAAGAATCTAATCTTAATTTTGAAATTTTTTTAGAGCAAAGGCACTCAGTGTTAGAATTGAAGACTAGTAATTCCACAAGTTCTTGGTAATCTAGAGAGTGAAATGGAAAAATATCTCCTCGACAATACAAGCATATCCACAAATCATTAGTTCTAGCAAAGTTGTTATATTCCTTAACAGATAAAACTGTACATTTTAGGTGTAACCACCGAAGGCAGATATCACACTGAATGCCTCTAGAATTTGCTTTGATTATTTTTAAACATTCTCTACATTTTGAATCTGTCATATATACACACAATTACAAAGCAATATTCTATATATAATGTTGAATAAATATGCAAATAATAGATGGAAGAAAGGAAGAAAAAAACTTAGCTGATTTGCTAGCAACGTCAACCATAAGTATCTTTTGATGGACTTGTTTTTGGGCTTCCAGTGCGACTAGCTCCAGTTTCATCTGTATAAGTTTGAATTCGCTGGGCAGTGAAGAATTCAGGCGCGAACATCTGTCTAAATTCCCCACCAATAGATGGATATTTTATCAATGCTTGAGCACCACATACAGGTGATTTTCCGCTTTGCCTTGAATTCCTCAATTTTGCAAGGTCTGATTCTGAAGTAACTAGGATAGGTCGACTGTCTCTGTTTTCTTTGAGGTAAATCCTGCCATTTGTTGTAGATATATGTTGGAAATTCAGATCTTTTTTCGCCTTGAGGGTTGACTTAAATAGCTTTTTCCGTGTCTGCGTTAGACTTTCAGAAATATAAATATTATTACTTGCTGCAGATTCCATGCCTTCTAGATCCTTTGATGTATGATCTTTCAACTTGAACCTTGAACTATAGAAATCTTCCTTATCATTTCTCTTAACGAACTTCGCAATAATAGTAGGTGGAGATGGAGAGTGTTGGATGCCTTTAGAGTCTGTCCAGGGCTTGTTTGGTGGAAGCCTGTAGCTAATAGAGATGTCATCTTCAGACATCTCTATTTCCATAAGATCGGCCACTTGAAGCACGATGTCATTTGTATTCTCACCATGACGTACTGGTATTCCCTTGATCTCAACGCATTCTCGTCTCGTGTATTGTTATTTTACTCTTAATTTTAATAAAATCGAGTCAATTTCAACGTTGTGAACAAGAGATTTGTGTTGAAAGGCGCTAAAATAGAGGTAACTCGGTTAATTCTTTCTTAATGTGACAGAGTCAAAAGAACGTTATTTTAAACAAAAGTAAATCGGACTTTAACCTAGTTTTAATTAGTTTAATTACGATTTCGGATACTAAGGAATGTTCTTCCTTCATACCAAGTGAAATCTGCAAACAAGTAGTTAATTAATTTCCTGGGATTACATGAGTAATGTTAGCATAAGCCACGTTTTACGGAACAAGTGCGCCTTGGGCGTATTGTGCGTCGATTATTGTAATACATGAGGAATGCAGACTCAAGTATAAATAGAGCTTTTCAAGTAAATTTAGTCAGTATAGCAAGAGAACTTGGAAGAGCGTCGAACCACAGATTCAAGACAAAGAACTCGCGTCGTTAGAAGGTACAATCCTTGCTGTTTATTACACACATATATCTAACCTAGGATAAAGTTAAGATAATTTTGTGTTAGACTATTGCTATATCTAGTCATTGTACTTCGAAGTTAAGTATCAGAGTAAGTTCTAGTATTTATATCACACGTGAATAACCTTAAGCGAGTAACGTAATAATCAATTTCACGGTAATTAACTCTAAACCTAAACAATTAGGTTTTGCACTATAAACTCGTAGTCAGAATAATTCTCGTCTTAAACAAGTAAACCAATAGTTTTCGTTCTTAAAACGCTATCGCTGTAAACGTGCGTTCAACCTCTAAACTAGTTTGAGTAACCCTCACCACAGGTTAAAAGACCTTTTTATAGACCTTTTGGTTGTCTTCGTAAACTTTAATTTGCAAGGTCACGGATTGACCACGAGGTAATCGTATCACTGTTTAGGATAAATTCGCATAACAATAACTGGTTAAACACTTACCTAAACATATTAGTAAACCATTCTAACAACTTTTCCATAGTTTTCCATTATTCTTGTATCATTTATACGGCGTATAACTTCCATTTTAAACATATAAACACCTAGTTTTGTGTCAGTATTTTACACTCGTTGGAAATTCATATTATGGTATTCAAATTAGCTATGACGTAACTTCCGTTCTATTTATATCTAAGCCAGATAGATTTAGTACAAGAGTACATAGACTTTAGTCATATTTTTCATTGTATTATCGTTTTATAATAATAGTTTCAACTTAACAAAAGTATTTCAATATATATAAACCTAAATCTTAGTGTAAATATCTTATTTTATAGATAGAGAGCTGTAATCTCGTTCTCGTTTTGTACTGATTTGTGATGTACCAAGCTGGGTTGTGAATAAACTCTTTTGTCAACACACTTGCAATCTGTTTAGTGATTTGAGCGCCTTGCCGCCGGTTACATTAATGACAAGGTTGATGGTTCATTTCTAAATTAAGTTAACCTACAATCACCGCGTTGGGGGTAGCGTCGTGAATAATTATTATTTCACTTTAAAAGTACTGTACTTGTTTTCATCTTGTAAGCATATTAAATATTCTTGCAAGATGAAAACAAGTACAGTAAGTGGTTCAATCATAGAAAATTCTCTGACAAATAAAATTCATGGTTAGACTGACTTAATACATAAAAGTTAGAGATGAGAGAAAGAAAAGACCAAATAAAGTATGTATGCACTTGCCATAAATCCTCTATTAAGCATCCCCTCGCAAACAATCCCCCCCCCCCCTTTCTAATAAGCACCTTCCTTTCTAAAGGAAGACATTTATTAAGCCCCCTTTCTCTTTTTAGCCAAAACTTCCCAATTAAAGAAACATGTATACTGACAAAATGTGATGATGTCTTGATGGTTCACTGACATGTTAAATCACACTAATTTGGTCCTTATTCCGGTCGCATGACCTACACACTTCAGTTTTTCCACTCTTCACTCTATAGTTCCTTGTGACTAATGATTTAAGTTCTTGTTTTTTGAAAAGTTACCATCACATATTAAACCTGACAACATAGAACCTACTGCAATTGGGAAAAATCAATACTGATGCCCCCCCTCCAATGAGCCCCCATCAAACTACCTGAATTAAATAAGCCCTCCTGGCTTAATTTAATAGAGGATATAAATGTTAAGAAATCTTTAGTTTAATTCATTTCATAACCATGATCATGAAAAACCTGTGATGAAAATTAACAGAACAGTACATGATCAAATCAATTGTATCACCATCCATGAAAAAAAAGTCATGAGATACCCATGATATAGATTAATCCTAATGATGCTGTTATCCCAAGATTAAGAAAAAATTTGGTCAGTTGTGGACATCTATATATAAGACTAAAAATGATAGTATATTGCAGCCTCATTTACATTATAGTGATTGTCATAGGATTGGACCACTAGTACATCAATGCAGCAGTGCAGCTTGTCGGTTTAATTAAATTTTAATTTCATTTTAGCCTTTACAATAAAAATATAGAAAGGAACAATTCAAAAAAACATCCACTGCTTGTAGTTTGAAAAGTAATTCATTCCCTATCCATCTTCCTTCTTCTCACGATCAGCAGACTATACCTAATTTTCACCATACACGGCGCGCCTCTACCTATAGAAAGGAACAAAGAAACTATATATTGTTAAATTATTACATTTAATTATCATTCCCTTTTCCTTATTAGTATGTAAAGAAATTTCTTCCATTGAGAGGTTGGAATCCTAATAATTATAAGCTTATAACAAATTTCTCTGGAAGTTCACAATATACATCAACTGAAAATTGTTTCAATAATTTTTGAAACCATTTATAAACAGACTGTAAGTAGCTAGATTATTAGCTACCTTGGGCAGCGCTTTAAGAGCTATGATAGTTTTAATTTCTTCCATGGTTTGTAACCCTTTAAACTTCTTCTATCTAGTACCTTATATATGGCCTTCCTTACATGCATTCATAGTGTACTAATATAAGTTATTTACAAAGTAAATAAAAGTGAAAAATCTTAAAAAAATGGTTTAAGGCCATAACTTCTGTTTTGACTTTTAGGTTTTAATACAAATTAGAACTGCCTTGTCATTTCTAGAGTTTGATGTACAAGCTTGAGTGTGAAAAGAACACGAGTTTACTGCATTAGCTAGCGTACAACAGTGAGCCAAGATGGCCGATTTAGGCTTGACAGGTCAGCTGTTTGAAGTTACTGTGTAAAGCCTGCACAATTTTATCAAGGCAAATGACTATATGCCCAGGTAATTCTATAGCCTATTAGCTCTTAAATGATAACAAATAGACATTTGGGGAAAAGCAAAAATTAAATAGAAATTTTACTTTTTCTTACTCTGGGTAGCATTGACACTCTAATGATATTTTACCAGTAAAAGTCTTACGGTAACTATGCCAATAGTTTTTGGTGACAAAGATAAGCAATTCAAAAAACAACTACAATCAACAAGATTGAGGTGTTCAAGCTAGTCCTTATATAGATATTTCAACAACCAACAACTTGAAGATCTTAGTAAACCTAACAAGGAAAATTACCCAAGATTTGAGGACTAAGCTGGGATGCAGGTCTTAACATTTCCTTTAACACCATATGCAACACAATTTTTCAGTACAAAAAAATTGCACACCTGTAAAGATAAAAGAAAGGCCTTTCTAACAGAGGTAATTTCCATCTTGGGGATAGTTTTGATCTTCTTTGAAGCCCTTCCATCGAATGCCTCTAAATTCTGAGAACGTTGATCAGAAAACCCACAAACTGTGCATTCCAAACATTCCAAAAATGGCGGCTGAAATTCTTTTTTCTTCTATTAACGCGCGCATGCGCAGTACAAATTGCCTATATACTTCCTGGTACAGCTTTATACGAACTGGTTTTGTTGGTAATTAACTGCTGCAGAATGCCACTGGAGGGTCCGATAAACGGTAAAAATGTTTAAAAAAGTATTATTGTTTCTGAATACACACACGGCTGAAGACTGGTGAACTACACATGGGATCCTTTCAAAGGCCTTGTGAACATGTCGAGATAATACACGGTGATTCTTCTGCACATCTCGTTGGCTTCGAGATCTAGAAAGGATGGCATTTTTTGAGCATTTTACTAGTTTGACCAAACAAATTGATTTTTGAAAAACGTCTAAAAGTAGAGAGATAGTTTAATTTGAAATGAGAAACAACCAAATTGTCGTCCGTAAGTCATACATATTCCATATCCTGTTTTGTATCGATAGCGTGTGATTGTATGTCGTGTATACGAAAATGTATTTTGTGTTTGGTTGTTGTTTGGTCGTTGTTTGGTTGTTGTTTGGTTGTTGTTTGGTTGTTGGTTGTTGTTTGGTTGTTGTTTGGTGGTCGTTTGGTTGTAGTTTGGTAGTTGTTTGGTAGTTGTTTGGTTGTTGTTTGGTTGTTGGTCGTTTGATTTGGTTGATTGGTCGGTCTGTCTGTCGGCGCGATTGGCCGGCTAGTCGGTTTATGGTTCGGTCGGTTCTTTTCTATGATCACAACTGATTTTTTGTAGATGAATTGTAATCGCTATAATGATTTCAGAAAACAGACCACAGAACAGCAGCGGCAACGACAACCCTAATGAAAAAGATCATTACGCCTACGATATGCGACTACTTTCTGCCGCTTCCCTGGGTTTTGCACTAACATTTCTCTCAATTTTCCACACCTACGTCGATCATCAATTCCCGGGGGAACAACTGCCGACTAATAGTAGTAAATCCTGCTTTACTAAAGATGATAAGAAATATGAATATCTACTGCAGGCATACATGGCTCTTGGAACGGCTGGCTTCATGTGGCTTTTTGGCATAGCGCTGATAAGCTACGAGTTCTCTCTTCTTTTTACCGTAAATGACAGACCTACAGAACCCCTACGAACTCGCCGAAGTTCCATTTTACACTGGTTGTACTTTCTGGCCTTCTTAGGAGTCGCTTGCAGTTTTATTTCACACGCCATTGGGATCTACATGATACATTGTAACTATGATGATATCTTTCATTACTACTTAATTCCAGCTGCGGGGATTTTTGGCCTAATGATCGTAGTACTACTTGTAGTATTGATATACTATAAAGAATAGGACTTGTACGTCTAGTTCAGAGAGGCGTGTTCCTCGGTCTCAGATCTCCGACCACCGACTGTGTTTTCTGAAACAAGTGTATATCAAACGGAGATAAGTTTGGGTATCTCGATTAGTCTTAATTACTATCATTCCATATAGACCCTTTTCCTTTGAACTATATAACTAATTGATTCAGTTGTAATAAATTAAACATACTTTGAAACTTTGAATATATTGCAGAAGGTCCCAGGCGGGATGAATTGACTCCGGTAACGAGACCGCACCAATGCATGCAGGCGCAAATTTATAAACTGCCATAAGTAATTTTTGCTTTTTTAACGGCCTCTTTCTATAATCTTAAATTTTGCGCATGCTTTCAAAGCTAATTGTACAAAACTTGTCCCCCTGTTTTGTTTACTACACCATGCAGGTCTGACTCGTAATAAAAGTTGGATGTAGTGTAGTGACGGGCTGAGTTTTCTACGAGTACTGTTCTTCATGTCGATTCTAAATACTAGTATTTAGAACATACTAGCTTATTCATGTATTCTGTTGAAAATAAATTACTACCAATTACTCTTATCAACATATTTACAAAAAATTCACAAATTCATGGTTATTCTACTAGACAGTCAAATTATTATAGACCAGCTTTTTGTAGAACAAACAAAACAATTTATTATAATTAATCAAGGCCCCAAGCTATGGAATTTGCTGCCTGACAATATAAAATCAGCAACATCCATACCTAGCTTTAAATATAAATATAAAATGCACCTTATTGATTGTCTCATTAGTAAATAATTTAAATATTATCAAATTAGCCATTTCGAAATAGAACATGTAGCTCCTTATTCCTCCTTGCTTTAATTTTGCTAAAACTGCATGTCTTTATAACCCTACTTTCTTTTCTTTTCTATGATACTATGTATTACCAAACACCTCAAGAGTATGAGCCTGTGGTTTAATTCTTCTTGAGGTGTCTGCCGCCCTGAGTTTACTATTCAATTTATTACTATAGCTGAATCTGTGTAATTACAGTAAAACAAAAATGACAACAATAATAGTTTTAATAATCTTGCTGATACTGTATTGTAAATATTCATGCTTTATATATGTATACTGATGTAATTGCATAAAATTATTGTATTATAAACCTTTATTGTAAAAAATGTAGACTCTAGTAATGTAATGTAAACTCTAGGTGGTGTGAAATATGATTAAATGAACTGAACTGAACTGATAGAGCATGTTACGTCATAACCACCATCTTGTGGTTGATGATAACAAAGCATTCCTCATTTATTAGCTTCTCTCGTTAAATCAACCAGTATCATGGTGGCCGTTTCATTGATATTTATATCTCAAGGGATTTTGAGTCAACTCATAATCATAACAGAGAGTGCCAATGGGGGTAGTATACCCAATTGTCAGTTGACTGAACCCCATTGGCACCCTCATATAGCGTTGAAAACCCCCTTCAATTCTGCATGGTTAAGTACAAAATCTTGCGAAATCTGATGTTCCTTTATCAATTTCGCACTTAAAATAAATAGAGTATGTAGGAAGAGTCACTGGTCCATCTGCTGCCCATTGCAGGTATATGTAAATTTCAAAGTTTTGAAAAGTCTTAATGATGTCTACATTGGTGAAACTTCCGCTCCATTCGCCGATATAAGTTTTTACTTTTTTGCGAGTGACTATTTGGCTATTTTCGGCCGGCTGTGGAAAGCCATTGATGGAAACTTTCATCTTGAATTTTTGTAATCTCGATCTGTCCTTCAACAAGGCTTTGCAATCCCCTACCAACGAAAACTCAATGGGTCGTATAATTGGGGCTCTAAACTGAGAAGCATTTGCTGGAACACAGTAGAACAGCTTCTTACAGTCGGTAGTCTTTTTCATCACTGGAATGCAGCCTGAAAAATAGAGGCAGATCTTATAAATATACACAGAGGAACCTATTTTACCTCTTGATATTGCAATTCAACAGACAATCATTTGCTAGGTTGTCATTTGTGAAACAAGAAATTTTTACAATTAACCGATTAAAGCTGTCCCGGGAAAGAGAGTTATCCCTAGCTATCCCTATCCCTACTTTACAAGGGAAAACTTAACCCAGAAGGCGGATTCCCTTTTAAACACAGCGTTTTCCTTTTCCTTGAAAAGAGATTCCTGAGAATGAGAGAGAGACTTAGAGAAAAGATTCAGTTCACGGGGTTAAAAATCAAAAATTCTGTGCGCACCCGCGTGCTATGCGTTCTAATGCACTAGTGATTGAAACCCCCCCCCCCCCCCCCCCCGCTTCCCGACCCCCGCGGCTAGCGGGGCACTGAACGGGGACGTGACGCGTTTTTGATGTGCATTTAAGAGCATGATTGCACCAGGGTATCGGGGATTTAACAAATGGTTTTCCCAGCGGGAAATTGAGCGGGGATTTTAATGCTCGTTTGAATATGTAAGAACCTGGAAACAAGAGGTTGGCCATCTTGAAAAATACACAGAAGGCATTGTGATTCCAAGCACAGGCAGCCCGTAGCCTAGTACAGAGCAGTATGTTACCGGCAAAACACATGCTCAAACAAACTTATAAAACCCAGGTTCTTATACGCGGGTTTCGTTCAGTCTTTTTGGTCAGTTCGAATGTAGAATCAGATCATGATTAATCTATTAAAACTACTGCTTCGCAATATTTACAAGCATTTTTCATTTTCAATTTAATACCATTAAATTCTCAGCTGACTATAGACGTAAACCTAAACGTTTTCGCACGATTTGAGGTTCAGAGCCCATGAAAATATTGAGCATTGAATATTTAGTGCATGGAACATGCAACAATTGGCTCTGTACGTGTAGATTTAGAGTTGGCGTGAAATGTGTTTCTTGTTGACTACTAAACCAAAATAACGAGGCCACAATAGCGCGCGGGGGTTTTAACGGTGAGTGTGCCCCGACTACCGGGGAAAATGTCTGATTTTAACACCACTCAAATGTTTAATCCCCCCGGTATTTCGCGGGGGTCGGGGGATGGGGGTTTCAATTGAATAGTGCATGAAAAGGCTGTATTTACACTCAGAAAGTGTTAAATGGTACAATAATATATCTTGCTCTCATAACAGCATACATTCCCTTCTGTCCTATAGCTACCAGTACTATACAACACTGTCATGTTTTCTTATTCATGCGCGTGCATGAAAAACTCCAAACGATCTAAAGGTCATGAATGATTCTGAAAATAGCGTGAAATGATAAAAATAGCATCAAAGCTAGCATCAAATGATTCTAAAATTAGCATCAAGGAGTGCTAGTTTTCTCTTGTCGGAATAGAATACTTATCAAGCATAGTACGCAATGTGCAAGAAAAACCTTTAATTTACCAACCTCTTTTTGAAATAAGATGTGTGAACACACACTACTATACTATACAGATTATTACGATTCTAAGCCGACAATACGGGTTTATAATCGCAGTTTCTCTCCTGATCAAACTTATAGTAGAATCAAGAATAAATGGTAACACACAACAGGCAGAACGAAGCCTGGGAGTGGATGAACAATTTTATCCCCAAGCTTCGTTCTACCAGTGGACACCGACCCGAATAAATATGGTTTTACTTGGCCTGTGAAACAATAGTGAATAGCATAATACAAAACATAACATTGCAGTTGTACCTTATGTAATGCATATAGATTGTGAAGCCGATCGTGTTGAGACAAATACAAACCTTCATAGCTGGCCAGATTTTTAGCGACTGATACTGCGTCCCCACCATTCAATGAAACTACATTAGTAGATATGAGTAGTATGGAAAGAATGAGAATCAACTTGCGCTCACAAAGATGAAACATTTCATGGCATTTTAGGATATAATACTAATGAGGAGATCAAACTGCGTATTTTCATAGGTTAGAAATGTGGAAGACCCGGAAATGCAAATCTATACTGTATACATCAGACCCCAGTTACACACACTGAGGCAGCCCAAGGGATTGTCTTCTGTACTTACTTTGTTATTGCAGTGAATGTATAGGTCGAAAAAGTTTTCGAATCGAAAATACATAAAACTTGAAATACTTTAATCTTATTTTTCACGCTGATAGTTTTTAAGCTTTTGTTTAGACATTTTTTTAAATTTCTCCCCACTCTACCCCAGATAGGGGATTCTGTCGTTCCTGGTGTGTCATGTGACAGTCTTGATGCGCATGTGTATAGTAGTCATGCCGGTCCAAGATGGCCGACACCAAACCACACAACAACAAGCTCTCTCACATTTAAGACTTTATAACCCCTAAAAATGGCTGATACAGGTCAACAAAACACCTCCAATACATCAGGACTAGACCTCCTGTCTGAGGCTTTGGGAGAAAGTGGTCTAAATCTTGAAGAACCGTTGGATTTATTCGATACTTCAGCGTCAACCACGCTGTCAAGTTACGATGGTTTTGACTACCTTAGTCTACTGAATGACTTGAATTCATTGACAAATACTACAACAGCACCACCTATACTCAATCAACCGGTTGCCCAGAGTGTGCCTTTAGAGTCGAACTTAGTGCAGACGGATAATTTATTTTCAAGACCTCAACCAGTTTCCACCCAACAAGGCTTACCAGTTCAGAGTGTTGCAGCTTCTGAACCTTCGAATGTTCAAGTTCCGGTCGTACCTGCTCAATCTACAAGGCTTTTACAACAAATTCTATCTCAAAATGTGTTAAATACGAGTACTCAGAGACAGACTTTTGGTAATTCTTCAACTCGGATGATCGATTTGGCGAGTACTTCGAGTTCTGTTCGCAGTAATCAGATGCAATGGGGAACCAGCTCTATGTTATCCAAAACGAATCTAAATGAACAAGGAAAAAAAGAATTGACGAAAAGGTAAGTGTTTTTACGATTCCTTCTTGTTTAACATCCTGACTTTTTCATAATTAAACATAATCATGAAATTCTAGCTCTCGTTATGAACTGAATCTTAACATGTACAAGAAATACGATTTTTGTACAAATTTTGTCAAACTTCCCTTAAATTTTTTATTTCCGGTTTTTGAAACAAAATGTGTTACGTGACAGAAAAAAAACAAAAATACTTCTTATTTACAATTGTAAGAGTATATAAATAGCCTATTATCATGATTTTTGGAATCATTGTGAGTGACATGAAAAGGAAAGAGAAATCGAAAGCAGAATTGAAAGTTGTACGACATGCAGTAAACCTCATGAATATCAAAATACAGACATAAAGTACGACGACCTTGATTTTATTTCTTTGGCAGCGAATTTAAAAGTAATAAAATTATGCAAAAAAAGTATTAACAGATTGATTAAATATACAGAATCTAGTTGTTTATCCTGATTACATAGATGTCCATATTTTTTGCTGAGCAAGCATATATGAAGCCACACTATTTCCCATGACACAATTCTTTGTTTGCAATAGACGTCATAGCCGCCATGTTGGAAGTATTTGACAAAAGATTTTTCAATGAATTCTTTTGTTATATCTTCCAACATGGCAGACATACCTTTTGTTTTTGTGCTCTCTTGGGATTGATTGCAAACCAAGAATATTTTAAACTTCCACTTGTAAGCAAATCGTATTTTTCCTTCTTTGAGTTCTAATTAGACTAATGATATTCTAGAATGAGGCATTAACTAAATTTCTTTATTGTAGGGATGTGTTAAGATTGTGGTCGAATGAGGATATTACCAGAAACAGCAAGCTGGAGGTATTATTCTTTGATTGCACATTAATATGTCATCCCGGCCTCTCAGGGGAGCATTGGTGACATTTAACAAAAGATTTCTCATTAGCATCCATTGTTGATGGCACCAAAATAGCTGCAGGGTTTTTGTCTTTTGACTTTCTTGGGGATGCTTGCAACCCATCAATACTATTATATAATGACTAATATATTTTACAACCATCACATCCTGTATGGGGCTCTTCCATGAGGTTCACCCCACACAATACCACTACATTCTATTTTTACAATATACAACTCTCAACTCACATGTTGATTTTTATGGAGGGAGGAAAACCATGGAACCTGGAGAAAAACCTTTGTGGCAACTACAGATTTATGCTCCAGCAATTGAGATCATGAAAGCTGATTAATGCCTATTAATTCATTTTCTACATGTTATATTTAGGATCAAGTAGATTCTACTGAATCAGTAGATGCAGAAGATGAAGATGAAGAGGAAGATCTTGGGTATACTGACACTTATGCCGAGTATATGCCCAGTAAATGTAAGTAATTGCATTATAGAATGAAACTTGTCAACACCAAGATGTTGGTAGTTATGAGGAAATAAATTCCATAATATACATTTGGTTAGAACCTTCAGTTTCTTCATAATAAACTAGCAAAAGTTCTGTATGTAAAGATTCTTGGGCTACCTGTGGTTTTAAATCTACAGGAAGCCCAAATCAGGTAATATCATAGACATTTAGTATTACTAACAACTCTAAGTTATTTTTTGTAGTATCTTTTGGGAGGCGACATCCAGATCCTGTAGTAGAAACCAGGTGTGTATAGTTAGATTTTTAATATTTACATAGCTGTTTCTAATGAAACAGTAATGATGAAAAGGTAAATTATACATCATGAAAAAGATGAAAAAACTGACGTTTTGGATGCTAGTCCTTCGTTGGAGTAAAAGATCTGTTTATAATAGACCTCACTACCTTTAGCCTAATGTTTTCCTATTTCAGACCACTTGTCATTCTCTTGAGAATAAGATTCATCGTTTGAGTTGTATCAATATTCATGTTTTGTCTCATGTGCAAGTTTTAAACAAGATTATAATACTCAAGGGAATGAGATTTGTCTGAAATGAGAGAACTTTACATACAAAGTAAAGAGGACAATTACTTGTTATTTACCTAACATGTTGATTGTTATTGTCTATGTATGTTTTAGTTCTTTAGCCAGTGTTTCTCCACCCAATGTCTGGTACAGATTGAAACTACCTCAAGAGGTGATAGACAAAGGGTTACTATCGGCACTACAGCTAGAAGCTGTTGTGTATGCATGCCAAAAACATGAAATTTTTCTGCCTAATGGTTCAAGAGCTGGATTTCTTGTAGGTAAGCACCATATTGTATTGTTATTAAAGCCCTATTTTTCTTGAATCATTGTAACAATCTCTTGGCTGGTTTAAGTTACTACTCACATGTGATGGTGGGTCCAGGAATCAAACCTGAGTCCCAAGAAGTGAGAGGTGAGTGTATTAGCCCTATGCCACCCTTGATTCACTAATCTAATGATCAATGTGATGGTGGTGGGTCTAGGAATCAAACCTGAGACCCCAGAGGTGAGAGGCAAGTTTATCAGCCTTTCAAGGATATTGTTGGTACTTTTCGTCATAATTCCTTGTTAATTTTATCTTTTCATATAACTCAGGTGATGGTGCAGGAGTAGGGAAAGGAAGGATTGTTGCAGGTAAATTTAGAAATCTAGGAATCATCTAGAAGAATTGTTAATATTATAGTTAAAGTCCACACCTTCTCTTTGCTTCACTTTCCATTTCATTCCCATCTGCTTTGTTTACTTTGATTTAC
This sequence comes from Actinia equina, assembly GCA_011057435.1. Lineage (NCBI taxonomy): Eukaryota > Metazoa > Cnidaria > Anthozoa > Actiniaria > Actiniidae > Actinia > Actinia equina. The sequence continues at coordinate 212,846 of WHPX01000456.1, forward strand.
TTCAATTCAATTCAATTCCTTTCATGATTTTTTTCTTCCTTATTTGCTTCCTTTCTTTTTTCTTTGCTCTCAATTCCCTCAGACTGATTCCCCTTCTTTCTCTTCCTCTTCCCTTCTTTTTTCTTAAATCTTTCTTTCCCTTTTCTAATAGCAAAAGTAATTCTTTCAGGTAATCTCTAAGATATTCTAATTGTTTGATACCCATGAAAGAATTCTTTATATGATATAAAAGTATCTCTAAGATATTGTTTTAACTGCATCATACATTTTTAGGGATTATTTATGAAAACTATCTTCTTGGAAGAAAAAGAGCAATATGGTATGTATGACAAGTAGCATCCATGTATTCTATATTATTAATGGCTGTAGCCTCGCATGAATGGTTCAGAGCATGATTAGAGGGTAACCCAACCATCTGCAAAAGCAAAGGCAAACACTGAGCTAACAAGAAGATATCCATGGCAACTTAGCCATGTGTCACCAGGGCAACTGTCACACTGAATTTCTTAGTGGAATATTTTTGGTACTTGCCAATAGACCAAGTAAGAACGGTAGGATGAGAGTATATATGGACCGCGTGGCACTAATGAAATAGTTGAAGATATAGAAGGGTAGGACAAAGTGAGCAAAAATCTGCAACTAGCTACAATAGAGATCTAGCAAACCAAGCAAAGTCAGCAAACAGCAAATTCCTCAATCAACTTTGAGGGTAAAGCAATCATGAACATAGCATGAAGATGTGATACGTAAGCCTAACCAACACTCTATCGCTGTTAACTATGATTAATTGATAATCACATCTTATTTATTGTTTTAGGTTGAGTGTGTCAAATGATTTAAAACATGATGCTCACAGGTAAGAGTGAGAATCTTATTCTATCTATTTCCTTGTACATTGTAAGGAAAGCAAGTTGTAAAAAAACAAACATTTTCTTGTTGCCTTTTTTTCATCAAATATTCTTGGTTTTTAACTGTTATTTTACATTTTTTTAGGGACCTCAAGGATATTGGATGTCACATCCATGTTAATTCTTTGAACAAAGTAAGATAAACTCAAGTACTCCATATACAATAAACCATTTATGTTTGTGGGTAGGCTGTTGAACCCGGAGGACAATCCCCTACTTGTACATGAACAGTTCAACAGGTTCTTTTATGTCACCTATTTTATAGCTGGTTAGGAAGGGTTGAGAGATACGGCTTACGGTTTTAAGTCCTTATCAAAGAAGACTTGAATGTCTAACCAATTGCCGGTTATAATATTGCAAAGACAGCACCTTCTCCTCAGTTATTTTAAGACCCTGAGTGTTGGTTCTGTCAATGCTTGAACCATGACCTTCAGCTCAACAGACCAATACTCTTACCAACTGAGCTAAATGGGTGGGAGTTTTTAATATATGAATTGTTTTTCCAGTTTAAATATGATGTAAAGCTATCAGCAAAGTCCATGGGTGGCATCAAGAAAGGTGTCATATTTGCAACATACTCATCTCTCATTGGTGAAAGTCAAAGTGTAGGAAAGTACAACACAAGACTAAAGCAGCTTTTGCACTGGTGTGGATCAGACTATGATGGAGTTGTATCCTTTTTGATTCTTAGACATGCTAAAACAGTTGAATAGAATATTGTACTATACAAATGTGCCATTCTTCAACCATGGGGGGGAGACAGGGACAGATCTAGGATTTTGACTTGCCCATTCACCCAAGAATTGGTATTCAAATTATATGTTATGAGTAAAGCTTTCTTTTGCATTTTTAAAGGCATTCCTGGATACAGACTGTGGGCATATAGAAGATACAACATACCCCTTTCAGAATTTCTTATCCTGGGAAGGGGAGTTCACAGCCTAGCCTCTAAAGATCCTCTTAACTCCTTTGTCATTACAGGCCCCTTCTATTGGAAGGAGGAGATATGGAATTTTTAGGAAGTTCCAGAACATTATGCTGGTTTGAACGTCTTAGTCATGACCAGTTTAAAAGTTTATGTTCATCTTACATTTTGGAGAGTGAATCCTTAACCGATGGAAAGATTATTCTTGATGAGTGTCACAAGGCTAAAAATCTTGTTCCAACGGGTTCATCCAAGCCGACCAAGACTGGTCTGACAGTGCTAGCATTACAAAATAGCCTACCCAAGGCAAGAGTTGTATATTGTAGTGCTACAGGTATGGATCACTAGCTGCTACACTATAACCTCTCTATGATAATCTGGTTTTAGAAAGCTCAAGGTTGCATTGCTGCTATAATTGGCTGTGGGTATAATCTGTTTACTTACCATTGGTTGGTAATAAATAAGTAAACAATCTTTACCTTATGGTAAGTGGTCGCGGTCGCTAACTCTGTTCATTGACCACTTACCATTACCTTGTCAATCACTTATGGACCACATATGGATCACTTATGGACCAGTTATCAACCAGTTATGGGCCACTTATCAACCACTTATCAACCACTTACCAACCAGTTATCAACCAGTTATTGACCACTTATCGACCACTCATAGACCACTTACCAACCACTTTTTGATTACTTAGCGACCGTCACCATTTATTAATCATGCTTTCCCATTTTCATAAATTATGCTTTATCAGCAATACCTCAAGCATTTCTGAATATTTGTATTCTTGTCTTACCAGGAGCATCAGAGCCCAAGAATATGGCTTACATGTCACGTCTTGGTATTTGGGGCACAGGGACACCATTCAGTGAATTCAATGAATTCATTCAAGCTGTGGAACGAAGGTAAGACTGTGCTTCATCATGCTGGGGTACGAATCATTTTCCCTGATATATTTTTACTTGAAAAAAAAGGACAAACAGGCAGACATAGGAGATAAGAATTTAAGATCTGAAGGATGGGACCTGGAAATGTGACATTAGAGTAAATTAAAATAAAAAATATATATATATCACGTGTTACTGACAGTGAAGATGCTCAAACCGTTAACACTTCAAGTTTTTTTTTCATTCAAAAACTTGATTACTGTGAATCATCCCTTGAACAAATCGGCTGGGAATAAGATTTATTTTGATCACTAATAGAACTGTATTTGAACTCAGTGGTTTATTTTTAAAAGAGGATATAAAACAGCGGAAAGTTTAGGAGATAATAACCTAAAAAAATAAGAAGAGATAACTAGCTAAAAACTAGAGTGAGCTGCGTCGGTGTTTCTAATGAAACAGTAATGATAAAAGGATAAATTATACACCGTGAAAAGATGAAAAAACTGACATTCGGACGCTAGTCCTTCGTCAGAGTAAAAGATAAAAAAACATTCTGATGAAAGCTATCACTAGTTATAGCAGAAACGTCATATTTTTTTAAAACCTCTACTAATTTTATCTGTAATCTTACATTTGATTTAACCCCAAAAGTGTTTATGGTCTGAGTGTCCTGAGTGGAACTATTATATACCACATTGCTTCCCTCTTGCTAAATTCAATAATGGTCACACCAATCATAGAATATATCTGTTCTGTTTAGGGGTGTTGGTGCAATGGAAATTGTTGCCATGGACATGAAGGTAATTCACAGATATTCAGTTGTATTAAAAATTAAGATTACCTTGCTGCTAATGCTTGGTCGTAGTGTGTCCTTCAAAGGTGCACCAGGGCTGACATTGCCAATCTTTGCACCAGACAGCGTAAAAGGCTAACACAATGAGTTAAGTTATGCATTGCCATTCTTTCCCTCTGCTTTGGCTATTACTCCCCCATGGCCCTTTATTACATTTATCACATGGCAGCCATGTTTATTCCCATGAGAATAAATTATTTTTCCTGCAAAACTCAACTCATCCCAAAAAGTGCATAAATATGAGGTTATTCAGGAGATATCTATTCTTCAAGCTGCCAACATAGCTGCCATGCAAGAAATACCCATCACTTAGATTGCTTACTCTCTCTCTTTCTTCACGGTCCTTCTCCAAGTCCTCATTCCATGATATTTCTATTTCATCTTTCAGTTACGTGGAATGTACATGGCTCGTCAACTCAGCTTTGCAGGAGTTGGTTTTGACATCAAAGATGTCTGTCTTAGTCAAGACTTCATTGACATGTATGATGCTGCTGTAAATCTGGTAAGAGCTAACACCATACTAAAGGGTATTTGTCCATCTCAGGCTATGGTATTATAATATTGAACATGTCTGATCATAAGGACCCTTAAAACCTACTTGTTAAGGGAGCTCCTCAGCTACTGTTTAATATTATCACCTTCATTGCTGAATGTAATTAGAGATTGCTAGCCCTGAGTACAGATCATACCCAAGTTACTGTTTGTATAAAAATGAAATGGGATCTTGTGGTGTGGTAGAGCAGTTTTAGTAAAAGTGCAGGGAGATGATATGGTCTTGACAAATCCATACTGTAGCCATTGCGCATCTCACCATAACTTTAACTACGCCATAAAGCTATATAAATAATTATTTGAAGCATGATGAGAAGCATGTCAATGTCCAGTGTAACAAGTGTGGGTCAGTACTGTAGGTTTCCCACTCATATGATAACTATTCTATTGGAAAACCATTTGAAACCACTCTACCATGACATGACATGGTAATTATGGTAAAAATGGAAGATATTGTTGATGTTATATTTATTTTATTTGAATATTTCAGTGGGTTGAAGCACGTGAAAAGTTTGAGAAAGCATCAGACTTGATGGATGCTGGTAGTAAGTTCAAGAAGACAATGTGGGGACAGTTTTGGTCGGCACACCAGGTCAGTAGATAATTATATAGTATAGGCCATATATTACTACTGAGATCATTAGTAAAGCATTACATACATGCATTAAGGAAAGTTTTGCATGAATGACAGAAAATGGCAATTCTGTAGGTGTATTGTAGCCAAATTTTATCTTTATCAAACCTTGGAAAATATCTGGACTAGTCAAGCAATTTGAGTTCTTAGGTTTTGCAGAAGGAAAAAACTGATCTAGTAAACTCTAGCCAAGTGTGCTACTACTTTCTTTCTCCACCCTTTAAAATTCTCCAGTAGATTTATCTGCACATTGAGACCAAATGGGTAACTTATTCAGTCTGGAGAAGAGGTCTTAATGATAATGGTCTTAACAGTAACTGTGTTCATTTGTTTCTATTTGGTAGCGGTTTTTCAAGTATCTATGTATCGCATCCAAAGTCAAAGCTGTGGTGGCGATAGCAAAAAGAGCCATAGACATTGGCAAGGTAAGCCAGTGGTTTGGAAAAGTACCTGAACAACTTGAGGGTCTGCGGAAAAATGTTAAACTGCCATTTCAGGGTGCACTTTGATTTTTGCTTTATCGTTTTTTTTCACCATCTGTTAGTGGCATATCTAGCTGCCTATTAACTTATCTCTTGCCTCAGGGCTGTAGCCAGAGTTTTTAAAGGGAGGGTGAACATTGAATAAAATCGGACCATTGATCGTTTCTTTTAAGGAACAGAATATAAAAAAAAGGAAACCAAAAGACAGCAGAACCCAAAAAAAAGTAACACCAAAAGAAAGCATAACTAAAAAAAGAAAAAGAAAAGGTGGATGAGCAGACCTTAACCTTTTTTGGGGGGGTGCATGTGCACAGGTGCTCCCCCCTAGTTACGGCCCTGTGCCTGGTATGATTCCACATTCTTATTGAGATTCTGGCAACAAAAATTGTTGACATCAGTCGGTGCAATGCAGATTCATCTTATATACATATGTTAATGTAACTTCTAATGTTTCAGTGCATCGTGATTGGACTACAATCAACTGGAGAAGCAAGAACATTAGAACAGTTAGAAGAAGCAGGAGGAGAGCTGACAGACTTCGTCTCAACAGCCAAGTAAGCACTTTTTAGACATAATCTTACTCAAGCAGGTAACATCTGAGGGTGATGAGAGCATTAACCAGTCATAATCTTCTGCTTTATATGATGAGAAAAAACAGTGGAAATTGCAAAATATAAAATTGCCTTTCTGCATTTTGATGTGCTGTAATTTTTAATAGGGATAAATGAAAGATTGTAACATGTTCAATATTTGTTCTCCAGAGGTGTAATCCAGACTTTAGTTGATAAGCACTTCCCTGCCTCAGACAAGAAGAAGATGGCTGACTTTCAGGGCTTTAAAGATTCATACTTGAATGGTTCAAGGTCTGAGGTGTCGTCACCTGTACCACAGAAGAAACGAAAACTAAATAGTAGTAAGTCTGTTCCTTGAATCCCCTTATGTGGAAAACATTCCTAATCTTTACTATTGTTACAGGATGGAAATCATTTAGAATATATTCTCTAGTATGACTGTGAAAAACTATAGTGACCTTGTCTAAATCTATTGAATGGACAGTGATTTTGCGCACTGTGATTGGTTCAAAGTCAGGGCGTAGATAGTATTTTCTGGGGGGTGAGGAGGGCAAAATTCAAAAGTCCACCCCTTTTGTTTGGGCCCCAAAAATGCTGAACCAAAAAATGAGATAAAAAAGAGAGCCAGTATTGAGTTTTATGGTTTAATTTTGCAAATCTTAGCAAACCAAAAACAAATTTTCATACGAATTCCAAAAAGCTGCCATTTTTTTTGCCACGGGGAGGGGGGGGGGCATGGTGACCTCAGCCGTCCTCTCAACGCCATTGAAAGGAACCAGAAATGTGGCATTTCACAGTCATAGAAAATCCACTCTGATCAGCTAAATAAATCTCACCTTGTCGTTTGCTTTGCAATAGATCATTTGAAAAACTGAGAAAAAGATCATTGAATTCCCTATTCCCATTTTATTTTTTGTTTGTCTCAATTTCTAAATATTTTGAGGGTGGTTTAGGCAGGACCATGACCAGGGTAAAATGCCTGTAGTACATATATGGGAGTTCTTACATGGCTTGTATTCTTTAGGTGTGAAAAAACCCAAGTCTGGTCTTGAACGTATCTTTGACTGTAAGTACCTTCCTTGTAATATTGAATACAGCTTGTTCACAGTTGCATGTAACCTGATACAGTACCGACCATCTCAAATGGCCGACACTGAATAACTTGAAGAGTGCTCATATACAGGCATTATTTAAGGCACTTGAGAGCCTAGTTACATTAAGTTTAGTGTTAATCAAATGCAGATACAAATTTCAAAGACTGTGAATATTAACTTATGCATTGATGTGATGTGCCTTGGATGTGAAATTACTGTATTTGTGGGTTCTGGTTGGATGGTTAAGTAAATGGATAATATTGTAAATTTTTTGTCTTGTCTAACAGTAACATAAGATGACATGACATATCTTGTTGCATACATAGAAAAGAGTCTTTCTATTGATTACAGTAATGTTTTACTTGATTATGTAGTGAGTAGTGGATCTGAAAGTGATTCCAGTGATAATGGTATGGATGTTAGTAAAGAGAATGAAGACAGCCTGGATTCCATTGAGTCTGATGTCAATATTCAGTCATCTGCCAATGAGTCTGATTCTGGTGAGGATGACTTTAATCCTTTTGGTGGCTTTGAGTCAGATCAAGAAGGTAGGCCTTTAAACTGTCATCCGTTCTTATCCCTTGTTTCTTTACAGACAATGATATAAAAAATATTTATTTATTTATTAATACACAGTAGCCTTACAAGCTAGAAGCTTGTGTGGCTGTGTATCCTCCATACACACTCCTCACTACATTCGAATATTGTATACTGTAAAGCATCGCTTGAGAATGAACTCAAGGTCAACTTATCAGAATTTGGGATTCAACATTGTATTTTGATTAGAATCAAATATTGAATATTTATTTGGTACTGGGTTTACCTATGGTACAGTTGGACCATGGAACCCCATTTATTCATTCATACACATCTTTTTTCCAGACCCTTGGTTGAATCGTAAAGTTAAAAAGAAGTCAAAAAGCAAGCCCCACAGGGAGAGTCCAAGCATGGGTAATCCTAATATCAACACAGCACTAGCGGCAGCAGGTCTTAGCGTGTCTACGCCCATCTGGAATAGACCTGTTAATGGTCTACCAAACCTTTCCTCCATCAGGACAGCAAGCCCTACTCCGTTTTCAATAAACACTGGTCAGTCAACTGGTAATGTTGTCCATATAGCCACTACATGTATACATTCAATTGAAAAATAGTTGTTGGGTTCAGAAACATAAAACATAAAAGCCGAGACCGAAATGGCACATAGGAAATGACATAATTATATTATAATTTATTCATATGCGCCATCCATGCAGTCAGGTTAAGAATGCCAAACGTGTATTAAAGACAGTGGACTGATGCCATGGGTCGCTGGTCACAGCATGCATCTAAATAACATACTTCCCATGTGTCATTTCCGTCTCAGCTTCTTGTCTTATGTTTCTGTACATGACAACGATTCTTCAATAAGCCTGAAGCGAGATGACGTTTTACCCCCACCTCAAAATCCTTTTCACACTGCTTTTGTTCTTTAATTATGACTATTGTTCCTGTTTCTCTAAGGAATCAGACATTTTAATATGGAAGAATTTTAAAACGTCATCTCGCTTCAGGCTTATTGAGTGTATGCAGGGATCCTACAATAAAAATGTACAATAGTTATTATTATTATTATTCTTTTCACATACTTTTTGTTTTAAAATAAATATGAGATCATCATGTATGCAAGTCCAATCATTTCAAAATTCAAATTTTTTTACTTATCTTTAGTGATAATAGGAGTTGTAATGGAGAGTTTTAGATGTACGTTCGTTCACAACAAACATGAAGTCAGTTGACCAATGAAAATTTATTTTAGATTACTGAAAAGGAATTGCAAAAATTAATCCAAGTAGTAGTAATACACTAGCGTATTTTGTGTGTCATGAGAAAGTTTGCAAAATGCAAAGTAAAAACCAGGAAAACTGATGAAAATGTGGTCAAAAATAGTCAATCTAAAACTCTTTAATATCGTTTACCACAGGGAACCCAATCGCCAGAATACAACAGCAGAACCTTCATCAATCCCAGAGTGCCCCAGTACTATCATCCTTACTACAGAAGGCTGAAGGTAGTCCCACGTTAGGATCAGCTGGTGATCAGTGCTGTGCTATGAAGAAAGAACTACTGGAAAAGATAGAAAAACTTGGAAGGATCTTGCCTCCTAATACACTAGATGAACTGATCAACTCTTTAGGAGGACCTGATAATGTCGCTGAGGTTAGTACCATTCCATTCTATTCCATTCCATCCTATTCCATTCCATCCTATTCCATTCCATCCTATTCCATTCTATTCTATTCCATTCTATTCTATTCCTTCCATCCCATCCCATCCTGTTCTATTCCATTTCATTCTATTCCTTCCATTTAATATCCTATTCGGTCCTTTTTTTACCATTTCTTTTATTGCTCATGCGTTCATCCTTTTTTATTTGATTCATTCATCCTTTTGTTCGCTCGTGCTAGCTTTCCTCTTCTGTTATTCTTTTACGGTTTTGTGTGTGTCCATCCATCCATTCATCCATCCATTCATCTGTTGGTCAGTCTGTCGATCCGTACATCCCTCCATTAACCCATTCACCTACCCACCTATCCACCCACTACCCTTCCATACATCCAAACGTTCATTCATTCATCCATTCGTTCATTTACCTTCATTCAATTTCATTTTTACTATAGTATCTCTCTCATTCTCTTAATGGTACAATAAACTGTTGGTGTTATTTTGATATTATATTTCAAAGTGTATTTGGTATTTGCTGTACAGATGACAGGTCGTAAAGGACGAGTGGTCAGTCATGAGGATGGCAGTGTAAGCTACGAATCCAGAAGCAGACAGGACGTATCTTTAGAATTCCTCAACATTGAAGAGAAGAAACGCTTCATGAACGGAGATAAGGTAAGCTAAGTAAACGATAATATACCTTTACCTTGTTTTCCCATTTCAGACCATGTGTCACAATCTTGAAAATAAGATTCTTTGTTTGAGTTATATCCACATATATGTGTTTGCTCATGCACAACTGTTAAACAAAGAAATGATACTTAAGTGAATGACACGTGGTCTGAAATGAGAAAACATTAAGGTAAAGAGGTATATTGCATCTATATCTTCAAGGTAACGAATCCATAGGATTCATGAATAACTTAAACACAAGGAGGTTTGTCTATTTGATGGTGATCATGTTTTCTTCTCAGCACGTTGCTATTATCTCGGAGGCGGCAAGTTCTGGTATATCACTACAGGCAGACCGAAGGGTCCAGGTAAGGATATTCATTTTCTTCCATTTCATTCCTTTAGTACCTTCCTCTTCTCCCCTTTGTCACTCTACTACATCTCCTTTTTCTCTTTACCCTCATACTCCCAGTTTTCCTCCTCTTTCTCTCCACCTCTTTCTTCTCCATTTCTCCACCTCTTTCTTCTCCATATTCTCCACCTCTTTCTTCTCCATATTCTACACCTTATCTTACTTCACCAGCAGTGCCGTCTGTTATTATAATTATTCGCCCGTTGTCTAGTTTTGGTTGCATAGTAATCATCGTTGTTCTTGTTGTTTGTAGAATCAAAGAAGAAGAGTCCACATCACCCTTGAGTTACCTTGGAGTGCTGATAAAGCTATTCAACAGTTTGGTAAGAAATTAACTCATCATATTCTTTTTCGTCTCTCGATACACTACAGAGACGCGCATGTTTTATAGAACTTAACTAGAAATGAGATTAATGATGCCCGTGAATGTTCCTCCAACAGGACGGTCACATCGATCAAACCAGGTCAGTGCTCCAGAGTATATATTTCTTATCTCGGAACTGGCCGGCGAGAGACGATTCGCATCTATTGTAGCCAAACGACTTGAAAGCTTGGTGAGTATTAGGCTTACAATAGGTCTTATATAGTCTTATAATAGGTCGTTTGTAATCACACCCAGGACAATCAAATCACGGCCATGTTGGTTTATCTAACCACGGGGGAACCATGAGAAGGAGCTAGCACGAGAAATATATTTGTAAATTCCAACCAACATGGCGGCGAAGACGTAACAGCTGATACTGAAGAGATATAGTATAGTAGCCATGTTGGCAGTGCTCACACTTGTTATACCATCAACATGGCGGCAATGACATAATAATTACAAGATACATGACAGCCATGTAGATGGTACTTAGTTGAGAAGCCGACACGTTTTGATTGCCACCAACATAATGGCCATGCACATGGCGGTAAAAGGGGATCGTTGGTCCAAATAGTATGAAAGTATCACGCAGCATATTATCTATACAACGATCTGTTTCTATCAACAGGGAGCATTAACACACGGAGACAGACGTGCCACCGAATCACGTGACTTCAGTAGATACAACTTTGATAACAAGGTATTGACTTCTGAACCCAGCCTTTGATAGAGTATTAATTGACCCCCTGATCGCAGATGGTCCCCTTGCCTAAACTATGCCATGAAAATGAGTTTTGGGTTGCTGTAATAAATAATAACATAGATTGGATGATAATACTAATATATATATAATAATTTTGTTATAGTATGGTCGTGCGGCTCTAGAGACTGTTCTCAAGTCTGTTCTTGGTCATGTTACTCCTATGGTTTCTCCACCGTCAGAATATAAAGGCAACTTCTTTAATGGTAAGTGGTATACGTTTCCAGTCAGGTAACATTTAACCATAATATTGATGTAGTATTAATAATGTGTTATTATCTAGATGTACGTGTTGCTCTTCTTGGTGTTGGCCTGGTAACAAAGGATGAGCGAGGCTCTTACAATATGCTTGACAAAGGTAATCCGTCAATTATCATAATACTGACAACAAGCTTGTTGGTCAGGGACGTGGTCGATTAGAGGGGGGGCATTGCACCATTTTCCCGTTGTAGTGTTGGTAGTGCTGTTGGTAGTGGTGTGGTAGTGGTGTTGGTAGTGGTGTTGGTAGTGGTGTTGGTAGTGGTGTTGGTAGTGTTGTTGGTAGTGGTGTTGGTAGTGTTTGTTGGTAGTGGTGTTGGTAGTGTTGTTGGTAGTGGTGGTTGGTAGTGGTGTTGGTAGTGTTGTTGGTAGTGCTGTTGGTAGTGGTGTTGGTAGTGGGTTGGTAGTGGTGTTGGTAGTGGTGTTAGTGGTGTTGGTAGTGTTGTTGGTAGTGGTGTTGGTTAGTGGTGTTGGTAGTGCTGTTGGTAGTGGTGTTGGTTAGTGGTGTTGGTAGTGGTGTTGGTAGTGGTGTTGGTAGTGGTGTTGGTAGTGGTGTATGGTAGTGGTGTTGGTAGTGGTGTTGGCTAGGTGGTGTTGTGGTAGTGGTGTTGGTAGTGGCGTTTGGTAGTGGTGTTGGTAGTGGTGTGGTAGTGTGTTGGTAGTGGTGTTGGTAGTGTTGTTGGTAGTGGTGTTGGTAGTGGTGTTGGTAGTGGTGTTGGTAGTGTGTTGGTAGTGGTGTTGGTAGTGGTGTTGGTAGTGGTGTTGGTAGTGATGTTGGTAGTGGTGTTGGTAGTGATGTTGGTAGTGGTGTTGGTAGTGTGGTGGTAGTGGTGTTGGTAGTGCTGTTGGTCGTGCTGTGGTAGTTTGATAGATTGTTGGTAGTGCTGATAGAGATGCTGACGTTCAATTGAATAAGGATGATTGTCAGCTTGGTTTGTAACTTAACTTTTTTTTCTATATTTGCATGTCAGATTACACCAACCTGTCGAGGTTTCTCAACCGTATCCTGGGTGTTACGGTACGATTACAGAACAGTCTATTCGTGTATTTCATGGATACTCTTGCAGCTGTCATCCAACAGGCCAAGAGGGATGGACGATGGGATGAGGGGATTGTTGGTAAGACATTATACAATTATTAATTTGTGTCTTTTTTGAGGTACCTTTGTGGGAAGCAAGAAATTCGTAGTTCAATCCTCACATGATTGAATCGACTTCTTTCAACTGAAACTTTCTAATTTCGATAAACCGATTGCATTGTTGTCTAACTTGGGTGCAATAGCTTATAATTAGGTTTTCAATACCTTTCACTGATAGAGAAATAGGGTTAAGCAGGGGGGATCCAGGAATTTGTTCAGGGAGGGGTGCTGCGCACAAAGTTCTCCCAAGGAGGGGTGCACCCCTTAGAATCAGAGGGAAAGAACATTATTTTGTATTGGTTATCTTCGAAGTAGGGGCGCAAAGTTGAACCAGGGAGGGGTGCGCACCCCCTGCATTCCTCCGCTGGATCCGTGGGTAAAGTGTACTTTTTGCTTATTTTTAGTTGCATCTTTCCTTCATGGGGGAATGGGAGGAATAGATAAATGAATGTTTAGATGAATAGATGAATAAAAGGGATAATATCCCCATTTTGTTGTATTCAGATCTTGGGTCACAAGGAGAAGAAGTGACGGAACTTAGTGTTCAAACATTCGTTGGCAGCAAGACGATGGGTACAGCCACAACTGAACTACACACTGTATGTAATAAACAAAATAATTAGAGATATAAGAATAAATATAAATAGTATTTGAATGCTTCCTTCCTTCCTTCCTTCCTTCCTTCCTTCCTTCCTTCCTTCCTTCCTTCCTTCCTTCCTTCCTTCCTTCCTTCTTTCCTTCCTTCCTTCCTTCCTTCCTTCCCTTCCTCCCTCCCTCCCTCCCTCCCTCCCTCCTTCCTTCCTTCCTTACTTCCTTGTCCCATTTTTCACATACTTGTTTTCGTAACATTTGGGTGGTGTTCTGTGTGAATGTAGGTGTGTGTAGAGCGTGGCATGTCATGGGAAGAAGCCTACAATATGTCACTCAGTCAAACTGATCCCAACGAAGGATTCTACGTATCACACCAGGTAAACATCTTGTTTCTAATACTATAGTAACATGCTGATGCCTAGTAAAGAATAATACACAACTTCTTAAGCAAGGCTTTGTTGCATAGCAAACAAATGGGTAGCTCAGGGGGTGGGGGTGGGGATTGGTTCCAATGTGCCAAGAATATATATCGCGAAAGCAAAGAACATTTTATTAAAACTATCTATTAGAAGGACAATAGCATTCGAATTAAACGAAGGTTTTAATCATATTGTAGATTGCTTCTCCTGGCACTTCTCCCGTCTTCTGTTAATCTCCGCTTGTTTTATAATTGCGTATGCGCACGCTTTCTATTATTTCGACAGTTTCAATCTCATTTCTTTATTTACTCTTACCAAGGTTCGGAATGATAAACGGATAGCTATTTTCGTGGTATCTCAAAACAACAAGAAGAAAGTATATTGTGTGTATCGACCCAACACAAGGCTTCAGTCCAAACAAGAAACTATCAATGACATCAAGAAGAAATACAGAAAGGTAATAAGGTCATTTCTTTTGTTTCATTCTGTTGGCAATAATTACAAACCATCTATTGATTTTAAGGTTACATCATCGGAAGCCAAACCGTATTGGATATCTCAGTTCGAATCATCCTTCTCTCAATGCAGCCATGCATATTGGTAGGTAGTGTTATTAGCTTAGTAGAATACAGAATTCCATATTATTCAATCGCTATTGTGTTATTTTCATTCATGTAATATGACGAGACAAACTTCATTTTCCGTGAAAAAACATACGGCTTTTCATTGGCTAATCAGTAACCGCTGTACTATGATTGGTTCAAAAGATAAAGACAAGTCTGTAGCATGCTAGATTTTCTCTGTGTATTTAGGATCGTGAAATGGTCGTATTTGATAAGAGCAATAGTAGTGATTTTATCTTGTTTGGTTCAGTGATTGTGCTCCGTAACTGTGCCAGATCGAGAGATAATTCGCTTAAAGGAGTAACACCATCATCCCCGAACTCTTCTCCTCCCTGGCCATGAATCTGCCATTTTTCCATACTTGTATACATCTGCCATAACACTTAGCAATTTTTTCCCCACTACCGCAGGAAAGGAAACTGTAAGAGATCAACACTTGGTTTATCGTGTGAAGTTGGTCTTCGTCGTCGTTCGTACAACATCCTGAGTGGTTCAGTATTAAGCGTGTGGAGTAAAGTAGAAAGTGTACTTGCAGGGCAGTCTGGGAGTAATTCCAAGGTCCAGATAATACGATGTAAACGAAGTGATGGCGGGAAAATTGTGGGTACGTATGCGTCTTCTCATCCATCTCAAACCTCTTGAGAATAAAATTCTTGTCATTGATATCATTTGTTCAATCCACTTTTAACTAACGTGTTTATATTGGTTTACAACAGGATGTCTCATTCCCAGCAACTGTGTCCCAGCGCTTGCAAGAACTTTGTCTCCACTCGATGACGGCCAAACAGAAGCAATAGAGATTTTATAAAGCTTAAATTACAACACAGGACGTTCGCTGAAAGAAATGCTTCACGACTTACTTGTTGAAAAAGGAACGATGTTGGTTAGCTACCTAGAACGTCCTTGGAACACAAACCATGCCATCACTGAAATTGAATTATTGGAGGTGTCCAACGGCGTAGTGTTGTACAACTCGTTATTTACTTCGAAACCACAGCTTCTGTGAACATCTCGTTCGTTTCTTCGCATATGTGGTTTTGGGGATACATGCTCACGCATTGCATTAGTAAGACTATTTTCCATACGTTCATAAGATAAATAAACTTGAACAATATGTGAGCAGTCATGTTGGATGATATAGCTTTGTCCTCCAACATGGAACCGGCTCAAGCTGCTGCACCATAGGTGTCCCATACTAACACATACACATGGTAATTTATTACAACAAAAAGGGCACATTTATTTTGTAGAAATACTGCTCGCAATATGCGACGACATTAAGTATGTCAGCTGTGTAAAATACGTTGATGTTAATCCTTTTGATAAAAAAAACTAGAAATGTTGACATTTGGGTTTCGGCGAAGCCATGCATTCCCATCAGATATTAGATAAATATATTGACAAAATCCTTTTAGAGGGAAATTGTTGTTTGAGGGATGTCGTTACTATTTTTCACTGCAATAAAAATTTACGAGTGAAAAAAATGCAGTCCACGAAACGTAATTTCCCATACGACGCCCTGTTTAAGAGCATAAAATTGGCGGTTCCACTTCTACTTTTGCTGTTCATACCTCATTACACAGGTTATTTAGATATTATTCTCAGTGGATGTAAATATAAATACGGTGTTTCGCACCAACTAAAGCCCCTCGACAAACGTCGTTGGCTGTTACACAAGAATTTACATTTAAGTTCCGAATTTTCTTCTATATTTAGTTTCTTGAGCCAATACTAATTTCTTGAAAGTCCAGCGGCTGATTGCCAGGCGTTTGACTTGAAGCCTAGCAACCAACCGCTGGCCAAGATCTTTGTCCTTAACTTCAAGGTATTCATTCAAGTCATTTCCGGATTTGGTCACGTGATATTTTCCCTAGAAATAACGTTAAAAAGTATTATACATGTACACGTTGGAAATCAAGAGAACAAACGTTCAAACGATTAAAGAGAATAACTTTGAAGATATAAATTCCTTACAGTATCTATTAGGCATTCCGAGGTTGAGAAAATATAAGTTGAGTTAGCATTGTAATGTATTATTTAGGACAAACAGACACCATTTTGGAAATACGTCCACCTCACAATGGCTAATAGTATGGGAGGGGTGACGTGCACTGGTGGTGAGGAAGTGGTGGGTGGTGTAGTATGTATGTAGATAACAGTAGTATCAGAGGTAGAGCGGTTTTCGCATGACTGTCGGAAGCTCACTGCACGAACACGGCCATGACACGGCAAGGCATACGCCAGACCAATCACATTTTTCACAATCATACGAAAACTGCTCTAAAGGGAATAGTGTCAGTGATGACTGTCATCATAAATGTCTTGTACCATGAAGTAATATCATCCACTTGGAATATTAGAACAATGCAGTGCTCGTAATTGCCATCTTTCCTGCACTAAAATGAGCAATACATCAAGGGGGTCTTACTAAATTAAATAAACGATACAACAATTCAAATTCGTAATGTACTGATCTATAAGATGTTCCTAAACTAGTCGAAATTCTCGCTAACTTATTCTCGTGTATAGAAAAGTCGTTCAGTTTGGACTCATGGTTGCCTTAGAGCAATAAATCCTGGAAATATATTTGAGATCTTTAAGGCTGAGTTCATAATGTATGGTAGACGGGGGGGGGGGGGGGGGGATAGGGAAAGTTGTGGTAGGAAAAAGGGGGGATGGGCAAATCAGTTTATCAGAAAAAATGGGGGGATACACAATTTTTGGAAGAAGCTACAAGCCTCGCCTAGGGCGGATCGTATTTTTTTGTATGACTTTAGTGGGGGTGTTCAGAATTATTCGTTCTACTCCCGATCGAGTAGTCAGCCAATCGGATTACGAATCGAAAACAATACAATTATTGGAGTTATATGTATTGAAAGTCTTTAAAGCTACTCAAGGAGATGAAATTATGAAAGAGAGAGAAAAAAAAAGTACATTCACACAAAAACAAAATGGAATAAACTCGAGTATTCACGGGTTAGAATAGAACGACAGTAACAGCGGCTTTTTCCAGCTAAACAAGCGAGCTCCGGTATAAAATAGTTCATATATCTTTTGCGTGAATCGATGTTATGAGAGAGAAAGTTAATGTTTTTACAGACTAAGCTAGACACAGTTTTCTAATTACTATTTCTTATCGTATGAAAACAAGATAAAGAACGATCAACTAGCTATTAAAAATATCGATATAAGATTTCAGTAAGGCTACCATCACGCACAAGTTTAGATAATAGTATGCTTTGAATTTACAAGTAAACTTCTTAGCTCCTCCAATTAGCATGTACACCTCTGGTTACACCCTAAACACTCTTTACCCCTTTGCTTAGTTATTTTAGCACTATTCCTTTAAATCTTATGCATGATAGAAATATTCCTCTTAGACTTTTCTATACATTTATAATATATTCATACATTAAATTTAGTTTAAGCTGTTTAGTTCTAAGACTTTTACTCGTATTATTTTTTAAAATAAGATATCACACTTAGGAATTTACTATTCCCTTCAAAGACTAAGCTATAATATCACATTGATTGTAGTATGACACCTGTCATAAAATTATTATGAATTAGAGCTCATGTAATTAGTTTAAGTCAGAAGAGAAGAAGAAGAGGGCTAGAGAAAGTAGAATAAAGATCCCGGAGCTCGTACCGAGAGCGGTCGTCCCATAACAGAGATTTTCATAAACTTTAGTAATTTAAAAAAAATGAAAAGAATTACTTTATATCAGAGAAACCAAAAGCTTAGTTCTGACATCCTGCGTCAGCTGGTCGTATTGGTTGTTTAATTGCTCATGTGACTTAACAACCACCCTATTCTAGTACATTAATTGTGCTGCTAGAGAGATGCGGCTGTTATCTCATCAAAGACATTAGGTACTGTATTAAGAATATAACAAGCGCTAAGCCACCAAGTTCATCATCTTTCGAGTGAACCGTGCACGGGACGGATACTCCTGTATGTAAAAAAAGATAGATTATAGATTACTCTGCAGGCTTAAAGTGATACGATTGAATACACTTCTTTCCAGGTTTGTTTTCAGGCAAGAAAGATGCATAGCAAGATATTTTTTGTAAGATTTCTGTTCTTCGTCATCTTTTTCCACTGCGTTCCTTGAAAGGTTTGTTGAATACTGAAACAAGTTTTACATTTATGCTTTGAATGTTTCAATTAATTACAACATTATTTTATTCCTATTTTAAACTCATTGAACGAAATCAAAAAGAAAATTGTGAATTTTGTAAAGAATCGATATCCGGAGAGAGAAGAGTCGATTCTAACTCAAAGCAAATTCTGTCGTTTATGAGAAAAAATGTATCGCACTTAATTGCATTTGATACGCAAGTGGCAAACATCTGGCCGATGTTTCATTCAAAATATCAAACAGTTTTTATCCAGTTATCCCACATGTCAGAAATTACTGGAAAAAGATTAGAGAAATTTTGATGAATTTTTATAAAATGATACAAAACATGCCGAAATATTAATGTCAAAATAGCGACAGCTCCTTTCAACCAATAACAGATGGTTTGCTTTTCATCCCATGAGTTTCCAACCCTCTTGATTCCGCTACCAAGAAATGTCAAAATAGATTCAGATTTATACAAATATTGCTTAGCTTTGCCAAAAAGAGTTTATAAACTTTAAGGTGACGTGACTGCCTACTTTTGGAAATTGATTTAAACTTTTTTTTAAACTTCGATTTCCCGAATTGAAATTTAGTGCTGATTCCAAATCTGGAAAGAAAAATAGGGTGTCCCGAGCTTGTTTTCTAGATAATCAGCATTTAATTGAAGCTTATGCACGAGCTTTTGGAGTAAGAATTGCGCCACCGGAAGTGATAAGAAAAAAATTAAGATTCATAAGATAATAGTTTTTCGCAGACTACATGATTGCAAGAATGAAGGCTAGTCAATCATTCTACAATAATACATGGATATTTTCGACAATAAGACAAAGAGATACATTGATTTGTCATATTTTGCAGCTTTGGTGCTCTGAAAAAATCTCATAAAGTCGAACAAAATCCCTACCAAAAATCAATTTTTTCATGTGTTACTGAATTAAATTTTTTCTAAAATGTTGATATAACCTAGAGTTTTTCGAGTGAGCTATTAAAAAATAGAGAGCCCCGTGCAAATTTTGAGGGTTTTGAAGCTTAAAACGCGTATGGTTCTTCAATAAAATCTTGTAGATTTTTCAGCGGTTTTTGAGCGCGCGCATATCGTGGGCTCAAATCGAACGTTCAAAAGTAGGCAGCCACCTTAATAACACATTGATAAACGTTAACTTTATTTTAAAGAAACAGTACATTGTGCAGAATTTTAAATCCGGACGTGTGTGGGGATTTGCAGAACACACGAAACACGAAAGAAGTGTTAGAATAACCATATTGTTTAATTGCATAGGATATGTACTGTTTAATAAACGAGCAGGAGTGTTTTATCGGATATAAAACACGAGGCGTAGCCGAGTGGTTTTATACCCGATAAAACACGATCTGCGAGTTTATTGAACGGCTTAAAAAACTCGTGATGAATGTTATCATATTGTACTGAATTCTTTATGAAATGAACAAAGTTTGATAGAGAAAATCCAAGTTAAAGTTTATGCAAATGAAGACGAATCTTTATCAGATATAAAACCTCCTTCACGGTCATGATTTCTATTGTGTTTCCTTCATGAATTATTAATGAGTTTTTTAATGTATATATAAACTACTTCGACGACACGATGGCCATCTTGGATCACATTGCAATATGGGGCGTCCAAGGTCAAATATAGAGCTAATGTGATACAGCTTGATAATATATTTCAATTGATATCGCCTGTCAATATTGCAACTAATTAACGAAACAAAGACAAACAATGAATCTATACATGTTATTAACTATATTTGTTTTGTTTTGCCCCCTGAACGACCCGTAATGCCTTGCGATTCAAGATGGCCGCCGTATGGGCGTCGAAGCACACAATTGTTCAAAACGCATAAATTGTTTAAAACTTGTGTCCTAGATTCTCTATTCGTTGACATTCAAAACTCAAGTGGAACCATTTCAAGCCCCAATTATCCAGGACAATACCCCAAAAATACCGAAGTCACGTGGAAAATAACCATTCCAAATGGCACTAAAATGGCTTTCTGGATAAATGACATCGACATTAAGAGTTACCTCAACTGCTTCATAGACTGGATACGAGTATATGATGGTCCACTAGTTACTAGTCTCCAGATAGCACACCTGTGTGGTACGTCCAAAGGGTTCCCAATTCTGTCTAGTGGTAAAAGCCTTGTTGTGAAGTTCCGTTCATCTAATTCACAGAAAACTGGTTACAGAGGGTTTTCTGCGTCCTATTCAACAGCAAAGCCGGGAAAACGTAAGCTTTCTATAGATTTTTATATAAGATCTGCATTCATGTATTCAAATATTTTTTTCTGAAACGCAAATTTTTGTTTACGCTTCGGCGTGATGGAAAATAGATTCAACTGAATATGGGGACACTTCTGCACATGCTGGACGATTGATCTAAAAATAAGACTTATTACTTTAAAAAGATTGAAAGTCATCAACGTTCCAACTGAGATAATGACTCAATCATGACCATCTGTGTGTAAATGGGGGTGTTTTATCTATGTTTTTGTTGTTTTTACTTTGGCAAAGTTGAAATTATAATGAATAGAATATTCCATATCGACTTATAAACAAAAAATCACTGCAATTGAACTAAATGAAAAAGATTCGATTGAATCAATGAATACAGTCAGTCATGTTGAGGCGCAAAAAAAAAAAAAAAAAAAAACCTGAAGAAAAGAAAAAAGAATTTAAAAAAATGCAAATTAATGTTTTGATAAAAAATCTGATTAGTTAGGGATTGTATGGAAATATAATATTTTTTTTATCTGTGAAAGGAAATATCTCGAGGAAAAATCTCCAAAAGTCTTTTCTAGTCAGTCGCTCTCCATTTAAATTGTTTCTAAGGCATAGATAACTTTTCTTTGCTTGAGGATACATTTGATGTTGATCTGATCTACTTGGTCATTAGTTCGTAAGTGTCCTTGTCATCGTACTCGATAATAACTGAACCTCCCTCAGGGACTTTTGATTGTTTGAACTCCATTGATTATTTTTTGGCCGTTCTCAGTTCACTAGTTATCAGTTTTTACTACTATAACTGTATTAATTTTCCAAGACAATTCTCTATTGATTTATATCGTTAGTCAAAAGGAAATGCCTAGCTTGGGTCCTAGAGTCCCGTTCACAATTTCTGCTTTGGGTAGCATCTTGGTTCTGTAATTTTGCTTTCTGATTGATACCCAATAAAAGATACTATTCGGATATCCGTCGGATAGTCGAAACACTTGTATGTGAATATGACAGGTTTTTTTTGTCACACAAAAGAAATGCATTATTCGACTCTTTCAGTTGGTTTAAAAAAAGGAAGAAGTATCATCGAAGAATGACTACTTCTCGTCACTCACTCACCAATGAATTAGCAGCTGTATATTTGTCCCATTGTATTTCAGCTTGTTTTCCATATTCTGGAGTAACCCTTACACATCCTGAAGGAAATATCTCATCACCAGGCTATCCGCAGCCATACCCATCATACACCGCGTGCCGATGGGACATAATAGCAAAAGAAGATCATTATATTCAGCTGATGATCATCGATACACATATCAAGCCTGTGATAAGCTACTCTGCTAGAGATTATGTATCTCTAAGGGATGGATTGGACAAGAACGATAAAGAGTTAATGTGGATCTCCAGAACTATTTCCAAACCAATACTTGTGTTATCAAATGGAAGAATAATGTCTGTCGCGTTTATGAGCCGTCACAAAGACAGCCCGACCTTTTACCGAGGATTTCATGCTATTTATAAACTCTATCATTCAGTAAGTTATTGACCCTTTTATCTTGAGTTTGATAATTCCCCATTTCAGACCACGTGTCATTCCCTCCAAAATAAGATCCTTTGTTTGACTTGTATCTATATTCATTTGTCTTCCCATGCGCAACCATTAATTAAAGAAAGAAATGATACTCTGGGGAATCATACGTGGTCTGTAAGGTATAAAGGACTATTCGTTGGAGTTTTTGCCACAAAATTAGTATATCTGCACCTCCCACTCGTTCTTGACTGCAGCACGTGTCATTAATCATCTTGACAACAAGTTTAACATGTGTACTGAGTTTTATCCCCTTGAGAATCGTGAGAAACTTAGTGACGCAAATCCATGGCATGAATAATATATGTTATTTATTTAACTTTTTTGTTTTTGTTAAAGTTTGTGGTCGTTTCTCTATCAAGAACCAGCCTTCCACACGAGGTTACTTTCACAGCACCAACTTTCCCAACCAATATCCCCCAAACCACCTCTGTTATTGGCGATTCGATGCTCCTCACGGTCATTTCGTTCGTCTTTTATTTTTGACATTTGAAACTGAACGCTATTATGATAAGGTAACGATCTATAATGGTAACACGACAAGCAAGGATGTGTTGGTCCACCCTAAGTGGTTCTCATGATGGGTATTTGGTCGAATCGACTGGAGAAAGTTTGATGGTACAGTTTAAAGCCGATAGAGTGATGCAACTCAAAGGGTTTAATGGCACCTACCAGCTTATACTAGACAAGCGTGAGTATATTAACATTATTGGCACAATACGGAATAAAAGCAAACTGGAAGAAACACGCAAAAAATAATCTATTAATGCAATGCCTTGGAGATCTGTTCTTTCGTTTTTCCATCATTCCCAAAAAGAATCATCTTCAAGAACCTTGGTATCAGTAAAATGTCCCCTCATGTATCATGATAAGATATCTTATTTTTACTTTCTTCCGGTTTTTTCCCTCAGGCTGCAAGAGAGGAGACGTGATGATCGTGAACGAGTCCTCCGGATCTTTCCATAGCTCGAACCATCCATTTCCTTACCCGGCCAATTCTCTCTGCACCTGGAATATCACAGCACCGACTGGGTACAGAATAAACCTGACGTTGAGTACAATGGACATCGACCCCAGCCAACACTGCACATCTGATTTCATGGAGATACGTGACGGGAAAACAAGGGGAAGCCCTCTCCTTGGAAAATACTGTGGTAATAGCAGTGATGTTCCGTTACCTATCATATCTAGTGGCCCATATATGTTGGTTTTTTTTACCTCTGATGATCTCACTATAGCTACAGGATTCGTCGCTGATTATTCCATGATTCCTGCTCAGAGTGAGTACCAGTTCATAATTTTCCTGATTTTTTCTACAGACGTCAAACAAAATTCATGGACGCGTCTTCGGTAAGCGCGCGAAAATCCTCGATCCTGATTGGTGGAATAAAACTACGCAAATTATCTCCCCACTCGCTTCAAACGGAAATAGTATTAGACGTTCTGCTTTTGTTTTTCATGTAATAAGTCCTGTTATTTCTAATCCTATACAGACAAGTCTTCCATGGTCACCTGCTCTTTTGACCATGGCATGTGTGGATGGCAGAGGTCAGGATCAGTATCATCATACTCCTGGGCTTTGTACAGCAGGTATCTCATATATGAGGTCTAACAACAGACCTTCATCTCGCCATTTACCGGCAAAAGGTATCTATCACTTAACTTTATCATGATGATGATATGGCGGTGAGAATGTAGCTGCATGATGATGATGTCGTCGTTATTTCTGTTCCTGTTGGTGGTGATGATGGTTTCATCGAGTTGATCGTCGTCGTATCCTTCAGACATCAGTCGTTTTCTCCTTCCTTTGTTTCTTTTCTTTTCCTTTGGGTTCTTCATATCTTCAGTATCTTTTCCCCTATTGTTTTCTTTCGGCAGGAAGATATACCTACATCATTCATGAAGGCACCGGCCACAGAAAATCTTCAACTCTCACCTTCTCTTCATTTTCTGGGTCAAAGTGCATTTCTTTCCATTACATCTTGCTTGGTGTTGACCAGACGGAATTGACTCTAAGTGTCGGAGACAATCAAGTCTATAAAATGAATGGTAACCAAGGCAACGAGTGGAAGAAAGCACTCATCAACATCACAGGACTGACTGGCGGGGTGAGTCAATTTAAATAATGATAATGATGAGGACGATGGTGGTGATGATGATGATGATGATGATGATGATGGTGGTGATGATGATGGTGATGTTGGTGATGATGATGATGATGGTGATGTTGGTGATGATGATGATGATGATGGTTGTGATGTTGTTGATGATGATGATGTTGGTGATGTTGGTGATGATGATGATGGTGGTGATGATGATGATGGTGATGTTGGTGATGATGGTGATATGATGATGATGATGATGTTCATGATGGTGATAACGATCATATGATAGTGATATCATGATCAATCTGTTTCATGTTTCTATTTTAGCTATCTTTTAACGGTACTGTATACCACAAAGAGTCGTTTGTTGCCATCGATGATGTTAACGGATTTGACAATTGTAACGGTAGGTTAAATTAAAAAAGCCCCCCCTCTCTTTTTAGCCCCCCTCTCCTCCCCCTTCCTAACTAAAGAATCACGTATACTGATTAAAGGTGTTTATATCACTACAGATTATGCGAGATGGCAAATAGTAATGCTTCCATTTAATCATCATGTGTTACAATCATATTATATCCTGACAGCGTACAACTTACTGCGTTTCGACTCAGTAAATCAATAAGCCCCCCTCTAAATTAAGTCCCCCCCCCCCCCCCTAAACGTGCCTGAAATAAATAAGCCCCCGGTGGGCTAAATAGAGGATTTACGGTGAGCCATTCTTGGTCGTATTAGGAGTAGACAGGGACTGGAAAATGCACTCATTTCTACTCTCCCCTGCTTTCTTCCACGTTCGTTCACCACCTGCTCTTGTTTAGATGAAAAAAGAAGAAAGAATTCCAGAAGTGAGGATTCAAAGTTCAATCATTAATACAAAATCTTTCGTTTCTTGTTGTTTCGTTATTAGTGACGTCATGTCAAGTATTAGAAGCACCAGCCAATGGCAGCATGACCTGCACATCTGTCGATCATATGGGTAGCACTTGTACATTTACATGTTACCATGGTTATATTATGGAAGGACCTTCTTCTCGATCTTGTCTCTATGGGACATGGACGAAATGGCAGCCATTTTGTTGTAAGTCCTTTTTGTGGTTACAAACATCATTCATGGCTTCCCCCGCCCCCCCTTTAAGTCCCAGATTCCTCATCTATCAGCTCTGGGGTCTGAGGTTTGATTTCTGGGCGCATCATCACATGTGAGTAGAGTTTATTGGGTCTCCTAACTCAGGTAAAACCCAGCACTAATTCCAATCTGCCGATGAGGTTTTTCAAGGTTTGAGTAAAACTGTTGTTTGATTGGTATGGTGTCGTTTCTTTGTTTCAGTGAAGGTACGTCTTGCAGATGGTTCATCACCATTACAAGGCCGTGTAGAGATCTCACATAAAGGAGTCTGGGGCACAAGTGTGTGGACAAACATGGACCATAAAAGAAGCTCGTGTTATTTGTAGAATGCTTGGTTTATCTGACGCCTTTGCAGCCATAAAACATTCATTCTTCGGTCATGGGACAGGACAAATATGGCTGACTGAAGTCCAGTGTACTGGGCTAGAGCGATCAGTGACCGAGTGCAAACACGCGGACTGGGGAGAGGCATCGACCTGTACTCATAAAGAGGACTTAGGAGTCATCTGTGGACGACCTGCCTGTAAGTTCGTACCAAAAAGTTTATTTTCGAGGATTGGGTTGTAGTGCAACCGCAAAGAATGCATAGTTTTGTTGGTAGTTTTTTTGTTGTTGAATAGATCCGCCATTTTGCCAACTTTAACAACTTCCACTACTTGTGTCAACGCTCCAGTTATTGTTTATCGACAGATTTAGAAATGCGCCAATGTTTGTGTTTTTGAATTTTGAAAGATACAAATTTGAAAAACGTTGAAGGTTAATTCAATTTGTCTATCTGAAAAGGACAGAGTACCACGTGACTCGTTCCTCTATGCAATGTTCATACCACAGGTATCCCAATAGGATAGGATAAGTCAGGCGGTTTACGGATTTATGAACATTAAGTTTTTTATTTGCGAGTTTTTAAGATTAATAAAATTCATTTTTCATTTTATTTTTTTAGTATCCATTCGTCTAGCTGATGGCCATTTCTCCAACCAAGGTCGCGTTGAAGTTGCTGTAAATGGTTTATGGGGACAAGTGTGTGATGATTCATTCGGTATTGAAGAAGCTATCGTTGCTTGTCGTATGCTTGGTTTGCCTCCCCCATTTACATCAAGCACTGTTTACCTTAAAGGAAGCAAGTATGGGGAGGATGGTAAACCTGTTTGGATGTCAAGTATTCGATGCACTGGAAGAGAACTCGATCTTCTGGCTTGTCAGCATAAGTTGGGATATGGTGAATCGTTATATTGTAGAGGATTATGGCGAAGAGCAGGTCTGATTTGTGGCGACACTCAAGGTCAGTCTGTAACATCATGTTTACTTGAATATCTCATTGTTAGTCCATGGCATGGGGATTGTGCACGTTACTTGTCGCACAGGGAATGGGTCACACTTTTGGGTAGACAGATCAAGTAACAGATCAATATGATGGAAGAATCGAATGAATAATGAGAAACCAATTGAAGAGCTTTCGTTAGGAAAGTGTCCCACATTCCTAACATGAAAGATTAAGATCAAGATTTCTCAGATCAAGATTGCTTAACTGATATAATGCCTATTAAACCTAATCGACAAGAAATCAGGAATTTTTTTAAAAAAAAGGGAATTATTGTATATTTAAAATTTTGCAATAAAAAAAATATTTTGAAAAAATATCATATATGCATGGTGGGATTCGAACCTATGTCCAACGACAGAAAAAAAATCGATTCCACTGTGCCATACCCCCGAGACATCCGCAGAGCTGGGGCGGCGTATGGACTTCGGACCTGACGGCAATTAAATCCTTCTGCCCTTGGGTGTACGAATTACACAAGAAAATGTTCTAGCCGAAGCATCAGGGGAGAGACCAGCCGGCCCCCAGACCATATCGGCTAATCCCTTGCATCTCTGCCACGCACGGAATCGGTTGAAAAAATACTGTTAAAAAGTCTAGTCTATTCGGTGAATTGTTTTCACGGCTATTGTTATGCTGATTTACCTGGAACCGTGGTCCAGTGGATAAATCGTTGTCGTTCAAGATATTGAGTCAAGCTCGTCTGGGGAGGGTTAGCACGTGGATGGGTAAACATCATACCTACTCAATGTTTTTTTTTTGTTTTTGTTTTTTGTTTTTGTTTTGTTTTTGTTTTCGTTTTCGTTTTGTTTGTTTTTGTTTTCAACGCAAAATATTTAGAAGTTGGCTGTGTTTTTTTGCCCGCAATTCGTCCCAGAGTAACACCGATCAATTCCTGTCTACCCAACTAGTTTTCTCATTCTCCTAGTGACAATTTTTTCTCAGTCTTCCATTCGTTTACGACAAGAACAATAAAGACCAAGCCATATAAGTAAAAATTGAAGGACATTTACATCATCCTCCGGGCTGATGTCAAGGCACGGCTTACTCACAGATCGAGTTCAAATTTTGCGCGTAGTTCGGGTTTTGAGAACCAGGAGAAAAATCTTCGAATCATTGGGAGAGATTAAACAAACTCTTCTTCAATGTTATGACGACTCCAGCTATTTGACCTGAGACGACTACCGGCACGCCACACTTGATTTTGGAATACACTTGAACCTTTCTATTGTATTTCGTGCCGTTGACAGACAGAGGGTATGTGAAGGGAGAGTGTGTAGTGGAGAGATTAAACACCAACATTCAGTTATATATGATTTTCTTTGGCCTATTTCAGTTTGTATGTACAACAGACCTAACATCATGAACGCTAGCAGTGGTTCTATAATGACCGCCTATTATCCAGTCCCTATATCTGTGTTTACAGCACTTAATAAATGTAACTGGCTGATCAAGGCCCCAGCGGGAAGTCACGTGATCATGACTGTAATGAACGTTCAGTATAGTCATTATGGCAGGATACAGTTTCGGGATGGTTATACCATGCAAAGCCCTTTACTCGTTGAACTGTGGCAGTATAAGTACAAATATACCACAAGAACTCCACTCATCATCAAGTCTACCGGTCGTTACATGTTGGTCTGGGATAGAACCAGTAATACAGGATTTCATGCTATCTACAGAACTGAAAAAAATGGTTTTAGTAAGTTATTATTGGTCCGTCCCTGCCTCCCTGCCTCCCTGCCTCCCTGCCTCCCTGCCTCCCTGCCTCCCTGCCTCCCTGCCTCCCTGCCTCCTCCATTCACCATTCCCTTTATTTCGTTTTTCATTTTCCATCTTAGGATCTAGCTGTTCTCCTTTAAAAATCCCTGTCAACGGTAACATGACGTGTTCATCCGGGAACCTCACTGGTAGCGTGTGTTCATTTACGTGTAATCGTGAAGGAGCCTTGAGTGGCCCTGCTAATGTGACATGTGGTGTGAATGGACAGTGGAGTGACGACAGGCCGTTCTGTGGTGAGTCATTTGTAGGAAGTGAATAGAAAGGAAATGAAATTAATAAAAAGATGGGAAGGGCTTTGAAAGGAAAGTATAGTATGCTTTAGTAATATCAATATCTTGATTGAGGGTCATTGGTATAGGGATCGCATCAGGAGGTGTTATTTACCGCTCGTCAAATCATCTATGTTGTAATTGGTACGTGGACCGGTTTATGCTAGCGCTGTGATTGGTTGTTTGGTTTTTACGTCTCCACCCAAAGTTCTTACTCATTTTCTTTGAAATCTACTCTCTCATTCAATCTCATTTTCTTTTCATTAGTTGATGTCAAATTACTCAACGGTGAAAAAGCCAACATCGGAGAGATATATATTTCGATTGATGGCACCTGGACAAGAATCTGCCATTACAACCCTCATAATACTCATGTGTGGGGGTTAAGAGAAACCAACGTCGTTTGTAGGATGCTTGGACTCCCTAATGCCACCTTAACGCCGGGCTTTAAGCTGAAAATAGGTTCAACCTTTACGTTGGGAAATGACATAGCTATGTGTTCAGGAGAAGAAGAATCCTTGGCAAGGTGTCAAAAGTTTTTTCCCTACAAACAGGGTCGCTATTGTATGGAAATAACATCTGCGGTTTGTGGAACACCTCCGTGTAAGTAGAACAGCTTAATATGATGGGTTTTATTGCTTGCAAATTTCTTCAGCCATCTAAGTGCATTAAAGCTTGGTTGAAACTAATTTGCATAAAAATATATGTTTTAAGAACCTCTTGTCTTATATATAGTGAACTCCTAATACAACATATCAATGATGACTGCGCTGAGCCGATTATTCAATGATAAAAAGGATTTTTGTTTTGTTACTTCACAGTATGTCAGTCCTGTTCTTGCTCTCAGAGTCCACTTAATGGTGTAAAAGTCAACTGCACGTCTGTAGGACTTACAAGAGTTCCACAAGAATTGAAGTTTTACATAAATATCCTGTATAGTATAACAGATTATCGTAAATATTGTACAGGAGAAATATGGGACGGGAGGCGATCAAAGCGACCTTCCTTCGTTCAATTCTTGACATGGAGGACTTTTCGCATTCATGCCCTTTATTTGTCATGATATATGATTGTGCGTTAACTCTAGCTGTTCTGTATATTTTATAATTCAAAGGGATCTTACGAATAATCAAATTAAAAATATCGAGAAAGAAGAGCTTGAATACTATACACAGTTAATGCTTTTGTAAGTAAGTGGTCTTTTTGAACACTGTTACCAGTGTCATGTAAGCCATATTGTGTAGTAATTAACACCCGCGCGTACTATATCTTTGATCTGCTGTATTTATCCACAACAGAAATCTTACAAACAACAGAATAACTTCGATAAAAGAAACAACCTTCCAAGGATGTAAAGCTCTGGTTGGTCTGTAAGTATTCTGCGAATCTTTAGGTATAAGCTAAAGTAGAAAAGATACAAAGACTTCGAATAAGATATTAACAACTAACCGGTTCAATTGTAATTTTTGTAGTAATTTAGAAGGGAATCCAATCCACCAGATAAATGGACAACCTTTTCTCACAGGAGTAGTTCACGTATTGTAAGGAAACATTAATATATACCTAATTGTTTACTGCTGGAAGAGAGTGAGTATATTAGCCTTGCGGCGAGGGCTTTTTCTCTGTGACGTTCTCGCAGTTTTCCAGTCCCTCCAAGAAAATCAACATGTTAGCTGAGAGTTGTGCGCATAGATTATTAAATGTAACAATATCTTGTTAGTGGATTGTGTATATTATGGGAGTAGATCAAGGGTTCTACATTTTTACCGTTCAGGACATTACGACAGTCAAAACTCTTTACTATCAGGGATAACGTATTCAAGTCATCTTTTTTGAAAACTCTGTAAGTCACAACAGTCTAGCTATAGCCTAGTCCCATCCCCACCCTAACCCCCTTCAAACACAGCTCTGAATCTATCCCTACCCCACCCCCTTCAAACACAGCTCAGAATCTATCCCCACCCCACCCCCTTCAAACACCCCTCTAGTCCCACCTTAACCGTACCCCGCTACAAGTTCAATCTATTGATCATCGAGTCTTTGTTAGAGATTTATCGATGAATTACCTCACTACAATCAAGACAACAACCCTGGGATATATCATGAAACTAGAAGTACTGTGAGTACAAGAGTTTATGATGATGTAAAGAAGAGATAATTGTAACATCTCATCGTACACGCAGTTGCTCAGGCTACTTTATGTATTAATCTTAACGTCGTACTCAGGTTTTTGTCAAGTAACAATATATCTACCATCGGGGATGCGGCTTTTGCAAGTTGCCCATTTCTGGAGAATTTGTAAGTATAAAGAAAATGGTAGATATTTGTTTATATATAATGGGTTATTATGTCCCAATGTTGTCCCCATTCTGTCCCATGGCCGAAGAAATGAAGTGTGTTGATCTAGTGACATTGCAATATACCTTTGATGAATGTTGTGTGCTAACATGGGTGCGCATTCAAAATTAATATCGTTACTGACATGTTTCATTTTTAGGTTTCTTGAAAACAATCAGATTCGCGTCATCACTTCCAAAATGCTGTACCAAGCTCTGCGTCTTGATGTAATGTGAGTATAATAAAACCTGATCAAGTGTCTCTGACAGTCTATTTGACGTACTGGTTCAAGTGTCCCTGACAGTCTATTTAACGTACTGGTTCAAATGTCCCTGACAGTCTATTTGAAGTACTGGTTTAAGTGTCCCTGACAGCCTATTTGACGTACTGGTTCAAGTGTCCCTGACAGTCTATTTGACGTACTAGTTCAAATGTCCCTGACAGTCTATTTGACGTACTGGTTTTAGTGTCCCTGACAGTCTATTTGACGTACTGGTTTTAGTGTCCCTGACAGTCTATTTGACGTACTGGTTTTAGTGTCCCTGACAGCCTATTTGACGTACTGGTTTAAGTGTCCCTGACAGTCTATTTGACGTACTGGTTCAAGTGTCCCTGACAGTCTATTTGACGTACTGGTTTAAGTGTCCCTGACGGTCTATTTGACGTACTGGTTTTAGTGTCCCTGACAGTCTATTTGACGTACTGGTTTTAGTGTCCCTGACAGTCTATTTGACGTACTGGTCTTAGTGACTTTGCATATTGTCTTTCCGTCGCTTTAACATATTTGTGCCAAATTTCATCTTTTTTAATTTAAATAATCATTTAAAATAACCATGCGAGTCAAC
Source organism: Actinia equina (assembly GCA_011057435.1). Taxonomy (NCBI): domain Eukaryota; kingdom Metazoa; phylum Cnidaria; class Anthozoa; order Actiniaria; family Actiniidae; genus Actinia; species Actinia equina. Next base: position 244,931 of record WHPX01000456.1, read on the forward strand.
CTGCCTATATAGGGGAGGGGTTGGGGTGTGCTTACCCCTCTAGATCCGACCTATGATCTATTTGCTCTTGTTTTCAGAGTTCTTTCCAACAACCCTCTTGAGTCAATCGAACCTGGATCTTTCTCTTCCAACACTAAACTCACAATGATGTACGTATGTATGTATGTACGTATGGATGGTGGTTTGGTTCGTAATTAATGTAATCAGCAATATGTAATTTAAGGGATTAATGGTGGGGAAGCGGTACTACTTTCTCCTCTCACCTCTGCTGCGGTGGCCCATGATTAGGAACATGCAGCAAATCAGACGACTTGCTGTCTGTATATTACACGACTTGCTGTCTGTATATTACACGAGTTGCTGTCTGTATATTACACGACTTGCTGTCTGTATATTACACGACTTGCTGTTTGTATATTACACGACTTGCTGTCTGTATATTACACGAGTTGCTGTCTGTGTATTACACGAGTTGCTGTCTGTGTATTACACGAGTTGCTGTCTGTATATTAGACGAGTTGCTGTCTGTATATTAGACGAGTTGCTGTCTGTATATTACACGACTTGCTGTCTGTATAACACACGAGTTGCTGTCTGTATATTACACGAGTTGCTGTCTGTATATTACACGAGTTGCTGTCTGTGTATTACACGAGTTGCTGTCTGTATATTAGACGAGTTGCTGTCTGTATATTAGACGAGTTGCTGTCTGTATATTACACGACTTGCTGTCTGTATAACACACGAGTTGCTGTCTGTATATTACACGACTTGCTGTCTGTATATTACACGACTTGCTGTCTGTATATTACACGAGTTGCTGTCTGTATATTAGACTAGTTGCTGTCTGTATATTAGACTAGTTGCTGTCTGTATATTAGACGACTTGCTGTCTGTATATTATACGAGTTGCTGCATAAAACGACACATTTCAATGTAAAGCTGGCCGGATTTACCAAATAAGGCATGTAAACGTTTGTTTTGCAGCAAAATGCCCGTGCATAGAAGAATGAGAATACATTAGATGTGAACATACTTTTGCGCGTTGCGCTTTAATCTATGCCAGAATTTTTTCAGGGTTAGTTCGATGTTTGATGTTTTTATTATCAGTTACATGCTCAACACCAACATCCACACGCTGATGATGGGCAAGACACATTACGTACAATCAAGTCTATCGTCGGTAGTGTAAGTAATTAAGTTAAGTGTTAATGTACGTACAGTGAGCTAATGGACCAAGTCCTGCCGACTGGCCGATCAATCGACTGACGTCTGATTCTTTTCAGGAGTGTTTGGCTACTTTGGTGCTAAATAAACGGGTGTATGACTGGCTGATGACCGAGTGAAAGGCTTAAGTGATTGACTGATTGGGTGTCTGATAATATACCGGGTATCTGATTGGGTGTCAGAAAATAGACTGGGTGTCTGATAATGTACTGGGTGTCTGATTAGGTGTCAGAAAATAGACTGGGCGTCTGAGAATGTACTGGGTGTCTTATTGGGTGTCAGAAAATAGACTGGGTGTCTGATAATGTACTGGGTGTCTGATTGGGTGTCAGAAAATAGACTGGGTGTCTGATAATGTACTGGGTGTCTGATTGGGTGTCAGAAAATAGACTGGGTGTCTGATGATTGACTGAATTTTTGATTGATGGCTGCCTGTATCTTATAGGTCAACACTAAATCAACCTCCTCCTGTGCTTGTGTCACGTGACTCACAAGCTGCCTTAGAGAACTCAGGTTACGTTTGTCGCGTTGAAGTGTTTGCTGGTTATTCTAAGTGCTATCCATGTGCACCAGGCAGTTTTAAACTGGGAACTCGCTGCATAGAATGTCCAGTTGGTCAGTACTTCTTCAATCAATAGACCATTTTCAATTTCAGTACAATACCGCTGTCTTCCTTGATTACAGACTCATTTACTCAGGCTTAGCCTCGAATCAGTGTCTAAATATCGGTAAAGAAAAGAATGCACAACTTCAACAATACAAACATTTTAACATTCCACGGAACTTCATTGGAAGACGTGAATATTTTATATTATATACAAAAGTTAAATCGAGGCTCAGACCGACTAACAGAGAACTCGAAACTGGAGTATCGGTTTTCTCACCTTCACACTTACTGAACTCTTCTCTTTTCCAGGAGGGTTTTATCAGGACTCTATTGCGCAATTTAAGATCTACTCTTATGGTAATGGCTGCCTGGAGTGTCCAATAGGCTCGTTTGTAAGCTCAGACGACGCACCAGGGCGAGCGGAGAGTGATTGCTCTGTTTGTCCACTGGGTAAGAAACCAAGTTTTAGAACTGATTAGTTGTCTATTTGTCTGGGCATATGGATCCCGTCAATCATAAGACAAAACAACTATTCAGGAGTTGAGAGCATGTGGACCGCGTAGCACTTATGAAATACATGAAGATATAGAAATATAGGTAAGTCATAGTGCTTGGAAACGAGGTTATTCCGGGCGAAAGCCCTAGGAATTAAATTCGGAAAAATTAATTTCCGACTTTGCTGGGAATCGAATCAACTTATCTATATCTTCATGTATTCAGACAGTTGTACATTCGATGGATTGAAGCCAAAACGTTAGCCGGAGATATGACAGACAGAGACACAGAGAATCCATTTAAGATAAAAAAAACAGTTTTTGCATCCAGGTCGTGATGGTCGCTGTCAAAAGTATCAAGGGGAGTGTGAGAGCGTGGCAATTTCAGGCTAAAATTTAAACAACGCCGATAGTTATATATTCTTTTACCTATAATTGAATTCCTGTCAAAAGCAATAAGCATCCAACGAAAGATTTCTCGTTACGCATGCTGAACTTTTACAAACCGTTTTTTTTTTCCACTTAGGTACTGACCTTACGAGGAAGTCTGGGTACCAAGCTTGTCTATGTCTGACCAATCACTATCGACTTGATCGTTTTGGCCCCTGCCTGCAATGCACCAAGGGATACATATGCCATAACGATTCGGTCAGCTTATTAAAAGGTTTCTATTGGCACTGGCCCAGTAACAGTTCGCTTCAACTCTACAACTCTTTTACTGCAAATCTCCAAAGACGCGGAGTTCTCTACGACAACAGTCTGACTAAATACAATAGGTCTATTCCTAAAGCATATGCGTGCCCCATGGCTCATTCATGTATTGGAGGACTCGAGTCCAAGTGTGCGAGGGGTTATAAGGGTCCCCTCTGTGCTGTCTGTAGCCAAGGCTTTTACCATCTCATCTCAAGATGTCAGGAATGCCCCACACTACCATGGATTGTAGCCCAGATTGTAGTCATGCTCATAGTTCTTGTGATTCTCCTTGTGGTAGTTTGCTATCAACGGAAACAGACAACTTCCTCTACGAGATCGACGTCTGACATGATACTTGCTAAACTGAAGATTGTCATAGGGTTCTATCAAGTGACATCTGGAACATTGGAATCATTTACATATGTCTCTTGGCCACCTGCCATCATGACACTTGCAAAGTATGCCAAGATGATGCAGCTTAACCTTCTTCAAATTGTCCCTTTGGGTTGCCTGAGTGATTCTTTTGCTGTTGATGCGTATTTGAATCTTGCCTTCATTATGATTTTCAACGTAATGGTCATCATTACTTGTGGGATGTATTTCTTAGTGAAAACACTCCTGGCTCGAAACAACGACCAGATTGACGAAGATAAAAGGATCGTCGTGCAGAGGGAGATCAAATCAAGTAGCTTAAGGGTTGCTTTCGTTTTTCTTTTCATTACTTACCCATCGACTTGTGTCCAGATCTTCCAAATGCTTCCACAAACCTGCCATGAAGTTTGCACCGGATCTGACGCAAACAACTGCGATTCCTACTTGAGATCAGACTATTCATTAAAGTGTAATGACGACAAGTACAAAAATCTTAGGCCTTTGATTTATCTTCTTGTTGCTTACCCTATTGTTTTTCCTGTCTTCTCTCTTTTTCTTCTTTGGAAGTACCAGCACAAATTTGGGGCCGTCACAAAAACTACGAGCACCAAAGAAGAAACCGAGGTCAACCTACTACGAAAAAATGCAGTATCCATGGGATTAAGATTTCTTTACGAGAACTACTCAGATGAATGTTGGTTTTGGGAGGTAACGGAGCTGATGCGCAAGGTTCTTCTTACGTCAGTCATGTCGCTGATGGATTCTGAAAGTCGTACCTACCTCGGTCTATCCTCCATCCTCTCTGGCTTGTTCAGCGTATTCTTTGCCTACAACAAGCCCATTCCAGATTTGTTTGAACACTGGTTACAACTAGCGTCTTTACTGGCCACTAGTGTTAATATGACGGCCGGTTTACTGCTCAAGATACCTACACAAGAAACGACGTCAGGTCTGAGCGGGGAGATCGAAGAAATCGGTGTGACTGCACTTCTTCTGTTTGCCAATGTTTTTGTTGTTGGAATGTTAGTTGGTGAGTATCAGGTAATCTGAATTTATGACAGGAGATTTCAATTGTATTGTTCGCGCGCAAAGCTTTCCTCTAATTGAACGCGATGATGCCTAGTTTTATTATTATTATTGATAACATTTTGTAGGGGGGATTGGGAAAGACTTCTTGCGGCAAGTAGTGGGTGCAATGATGATACTCATATGAGTGGCAGATCCAGAACGATTTCAAGAGGGATGGTTGGTACCAAGAAAGGCATTACGTAGCGTCAATATTTAGGTTTTACGTTATCCTGTTTTATTACTTTTCAACTTCAAAGGGGATGACAAGCTCTGGTTCCTCTCTTCTACATTGGTTTACTTTAATTGCCAAATACACTCGTACTCAATGTTTTGCCCATTTCAGACTACCCGTCACTCTTTTGATAATGATAAGATTATTCATTTGAGTTGTATCCATACTCATGTGTCTTCTCATATGCAATCGTTAAACAAAGAAATGGTACTCTAGGGAATGACATGTGGTTTAAAAATGGGAAAACATTGGATTGATTACAGTTAACTACTGTGAAACACAAATGGATTAATCATTTGTATGATTTCAGCTCAGTATGTCGTATCAGTTGGACAAATCGCTTGGAAATTCAAAAGCAATCCTCGATGTTCTGTCGAATGCTGTTTCATGCTGTTTCTGACCCTCAACGAAGCCGGTGGAGAGGCTAGTGGAGGAAAACCCATCTCCGGACTCAGTGCAGTACAGTTAGAACAGCTTGATCAGATGGCAGTACCAACGATGGAAAAAAGGATTGACAAGCCTGACGAACTGGAAATGAAAGGCCCGAGTACCTCTTGAAGCCGTGTTGTTGATACTTCGGGTAGACACGTGACGTCTATCGCTTAATCATATAGCACCAAGACTTCATCACTTTTAAAATTGGTGCATAAAACATTATGTTTTATCAAGAGTCCTTTCTCTTGGTTTGATTGATTGTTTGCAGTAGTTGCATGTTTCTATGTATTAAACAAACATGCACCCGACTTTGCTATACATGTCGTTATATTGCTTTGAGGATAAAAGCAATGTTATATAATCGATAAGAAACATTTTAGAACTTTAATCACAAGATTCACAAAGCTCAATATTGGAGAAGAATTTATCTCTGCTTGCTACTGTATTCTGAGTGCCATGCCATACTAGCTCATACTTATACTGACACATATAAAACAGCTGATACGAGAGTTCCAAAATTTCTTTGTTGAATGGTGCCCTATTACACCCCACATCCAGTTCGTCCACTCCCCCTTAGGGCGAGCGTTTTCATACCACTCATACCCAATGGTTTTGAAGAGCGAATGTTGAAAAATTCCACTAAACGACCTCAGATCGCGCTGAAAACTTCACCAGAAAACGGAACAAGTGCAAGCAACGACTGTAGCAAGTTTTGAAGCAAATATTTCAGTGAAACATTTTATAGTTATATCTTCATCATAACTCCCATACACCCCCTTAAAAAACACGCACGCGCGCACTACCCTTTCTTCCCAAATTGGGTTCCCTGTGTTGCCTTCTTTCTTCTCATGGGCTTCCTTTGTCAACCTGCGAGGTTGTTGTTGATCACGATGATGTGGTGTTTTGATTTGTACTTAAGTATTCTAACGATTTTTAGTATTTTAAAAGTTTATGGAACTAAATCCAACATCACATTCGATGAGAATGGATATATTTTGTATTGTCCGTGTATGGGTAAGTCTTGATTATTTTAGAAACGTTGTACGTTGCTTTTATTAATTTGTTGGGCGTCATACGAGGGGATTTAAACTTCGAAATCGATAACAATGTACTGTTTTTTAGCTCTAAATATGTATAACTAAAGAGAAAATAAATTCCTTAGTAAGATATTCCACTGTTCACAATTGTTTTTAAGCTACCAATTTCTTTCTTAAGTTTTTTTAACTCATTACAATTCATTTTTTAGTCAAAGACGATTCGTCTACAAAATCTTATTTTGATCAGTTTGAAAAACTTTATTTAAGAGCTAGAGTACTTGTTTCTACTTTTGTAGGCAGATACGGCAATCAAGCAGATCATTTTCTAGGGTCAATAGCATTTGCTAAGGGACTTAACAGGACTCTAGTCCTACCGCCTTGGCGAACATATGTAAGTATATCAATATATAATATCAATATTCTTTCTCTAGGCACCTGTAAAAGTATTCTCTTGATCAATTATAGTCGAAGTTCCCTTACATGTATGTCATACAATATCCTAAGATTTTAATTATTTTTGGTTGTTTGAGTTTTTTACTTTTAAAAATATATAATTCATAGTATATATATACATATATAATTCATAGTTTTATTATATTTTCAATTTTATTGATTTCTTTTAATTTTCCCCTTTTGCAGAAAAATATTAAGTTTTCAGAATTTTTTGAGGTAGCTCCTCTGCAAGAATATCACAGAGTTCTTTTGATGGAAGAATTTTTAGAAAAAATAGCTCCAAAATATTGGCCTGTTGGGAAGAGAATAGGTTATTGTTGGCTTCCACATCAATCTACTATTAAGTGTACTCTCAAGGTAATTTTACGATACAATACTACCAAAATCACTCCACTCTTTGCACAACCAATTACATAACGATCAATCACAAATTGAATTTTAATTTAAGTCACATGACCGATATCTCTAAATGGTCACATGAGTTAACCGAATATCAAAATGCAATTTGACCTTTACTTAGGTGATGCTACAGTCGAGTGGTTGAGACATTATCATACTCATTATAGTTTTTATTTTCTTAGTTATTGTAAATGCATAGAGATTCTTAAGTGTGTAAAAAAGAACCTCTATTCATTATTATTATTACTGTTGCTATTATTATTATTATTATTATTACTATTATTATTATTATTATTACTATATTTTTGTTATTATTACTATTTTATTATAACTCTATTCAATAAAGTAAGTCGTTTCAAAAAGCTAGATCAATTTTGCAGTACTTTCCAGTCAAATGTGAAATCCTACAATTTTTGGTATGCAATAGGCACATACCCTTGAAAACTTTGTGATTTCCAAAGAAGAGACTAAAGGTGCCATGCACATTCATATTCTTTATACTAAAACAGAATATATTACCTTTATCATGATTCCCTTTATAGGGCTGGGGGGGGGGGGGGGGGGGGGAGTGCAATATAAGTAAGTAAAAATTCTCTAATAAAGCTTCAAAAAATTGAGTGCATGCTTCACTGACTCCTTGATATGAAATGAAAAAAATATTTTGTTTCATGACTCCCATTTTTCCTATTTTTCATTCTTGCATTATCTTGTTCAATTAACTGTAAATAACTTTTGTTCGTATCATTCAATGATTGTCAAGGAAGGGAATCCATTCCAACAGTTTTGGGATGAGCTTGGTGTTGACTTTGATGGTTATATGTCACATCATCTTAGTTTCGATGTAGAAGATCCTTACACCAAGAAGGAATGGGAACTAGAGTAAGTTTATTATGGACCATTTTTGAGTTCATGGATGGTGCTGTAATATTGGGACAAAATTGCTATTTAAAATAACCAGTCCTTACCCCTTGTTCAAAAAAGGTGGGGGTTTTATAGCATATAGCTAATTATTTAAAACTTGATATTCATTAATGGAAACAAGGTACAGTGGGCATGCACGCTTGGGTTCATACTTAGTAGTAGTACTCTCACCTCTCATCTGTGAGGGTAGATTTGGGGGGAAGGCACTGAGATGATTTGCTTGGTACAAACAAGAAATCTGATTATGACCACCCATATTTACATAAAAATTGGCCACATTGTTGTTTTCTATACTGTTTAATGTAAAAGTGCTGTACTACTCAAATTCCTTCATGAATCCACCCCTTGGGCCAGATTATTTAAAATGACCCCCTCAAATTCCATTGGCCCCTCAAGCTCCCCAGTAACAAATAAATAGCCCCTAACAGCACACTTACGGTTTGATTTGTGAGTTAGCAGTGCCCAGACTTTTGACTATACATTCCCTAAACAAGAATACCGAAGACGTGGGTTCAAATCCTGCCAAGGGCATATGATATTTTTCTCTTATTTCTCTCCTTCATTATATACACACCGAACGCATAATTTCTACTTTACTATATCTATTATCTGCGTACATTTACGGTGTTCAACTTACCTATAGAGAAAAAATATCGCTCTGGGATCCTCACCAATACCCTACATTTCATATTCTGGCTGCGTTACCAGCGTGGTTGGTCCTTGTAGTGTAGTGGTTAACACATCGGACTAGAATACCGAAGACGTGGGTTCAAATCCTGCCAAGGGCATATGATATTTTTCTCTTATTTCTCTGATTCATTATATACACACCGAACGCATAATTTCTACTTTACTATGTCTATTATCTGCGTACATTTACGGTGTTCAACTTACCTATAGAGAAAAAATATCGCTCTGGGATCCTCACGAATACCCTACATTTCATATTCTGGCTGCGTTACCAGCGTGGTTGGTCCTTGTAGTGTAGTGGTTAACACATCGGACTAGAATACCGAAGACGTGGGTTCAAATCCTGCCAAGGGCATATGATATTTTTCTCTTATTTCTCTCCTTCATTCCCTAAACAGTTTGCTCAAGCACTAGCCAGGCTTCTCCTCTTTTCCTCGATCACTTCACACAATGATCATTTATTGTTACATTGCTAGGTTCCCACCCTCATCGTTTCCAGTATTAGCACTAAGAGGAGCCCCAGCTAGGTTCCCAGTGAATGAGGACCACAGACACATACAGAGATATCTAAAATGGTCTCCTCACTTACTGAAACAAGCGAGTAAGCTGATTGAACTTTTGCCTAAGGGACCATTTGTTGGTATTCATCTTCGTAATGGATTAGACTGGGTAGGTATGACTGTGTGTTTGCTAAGCTGGGCGACATATCCCTAGGTCTAAAACCCTTATGTTCTCACGTACGCTCGTTGTGAAATGGCGTATAGTGCGCACCGGCTGCCGTGTCCTTATTAAACCAACGCTTCTGTTGGCTCAGATGGTTAAGATATTTGTAGCACGAAATGTCTTGGGTTCCAACCCTAACCGTACCAATACACAGGGTCTTAAAATAAATTCAACACTGAATACAAGCACGTTTCGTATTTGCGCGAGTAATTCGTAATTCACGGCAGGACGTGCCGTCGGCCGTGACCTTGACAGGATTGGCTATTTGCTAGATAAATTACTCGAACGATTTACTTAGGTATAACTTAAGTTAAATCCTCCCGCAATATAAATCCAAAAAAATGATTGTACCACTTCTTACAGGAGAATGCTTGTATGCATGCAGAAGGGCTGCCCAACTTCATGGCATCCCCACAGTGTCTTGGCTACACCCAGTATCGCAAACTTACCAAAGAGATTTGCTTTCCTTCGAAAGGGGAAATCTTGAACCGAACTAAGGCAACAGTAGAGAGGATCAAAGCTAGTGCTGTGTATGTTGCTACGGATAATGAACCAATGCTCTCAGATTTGAAAGCCACTCTTTTGGAGTATAAGGTATGTACAACTGAAATGATGTACTTTTTTATACTTTCGTTTGCTTTGCGAGAGAAGCACGCACATGTAATAAGAAATAGCTATAATAAACCTGTGGCCGTCGTTCTGCAAGGGCAGATCCAGGATGTTTTTGAGGGGGGATCCAAAACCTACACTCAATTAGTGATGTCATTTTTGATACGCTATACAAGTCTAAACCTCAGTTGCAGTTTCAGGAATGTTAGAAGGGGATGATTATTACAAAGGTTATACAGGAATTCAAGGAAAAGGGGGGTGGTTGTTACTAACGATATACCGAGATATTTGAGCAAAAGAGGGTAAATAGTCACCCACTTTACCACCCCTGGATCCGCCTCTGCACCAACATAAGAGTCATGACTTTCAAAAGAAAAGGTTTACGATATATAAAGGGGGAACGAGATGTAATGGGGGGACCGGACCCCCTGAACCCCTTCCCTGGATCGGCCATTGGACTCCTACAATAAATGCTCTTCAGTCGTGATAGTAAGTGATAGTACTAAGTTTACTCTAAGAAATTCTGATTTATTCTATGAGTGTTCTCTGTTTTTTTCCCCCAGACGCACGTCGTTCATGCGAATCCTTCACTTCCTCAGATAGATCTAATTATCCTTGCCAAATCAGACTTCTTTATTGGGAACTGCGTTTCGTCGTTTACCGCTCATGTTAAACGTGAAAGAGACGTTAATGGTTTACCTTCTTCATTCTGGGGTTATACTGAAAAATAGAAGCAGCAGCAGCAACAACAACGACGACACCATCGTCACTAGCAGCAACAGCAACAATACACCAACACAACCAACACCACCAAAACTGAAAAACAGAACAAACTACAGCAAAACATAAATAGGAACTGGCAAGAAAGATGGCACACCGCGCCGATGCACACTATATAGAATTCGTTTTCATAAAATAAAAACAAACAGCAAAAATCACTAGCACATAGGGGAACAGTAGGGGAAAAGGCAGACAAAGTAAAAATATTGAATTAGTAATTAAAATTTGTCAAGAAATGAAAGCGAAGCAGATTCGAAATAAACGTATTCAAAAAGGTCATATTACCGAAATGAGCAAGAGCAGCAAAGGCTTTCTTTTTCAGCCATGCAAATTACCGGACCCCGATGCGCACATTCCTCTTGAATGATGAACTCTTTTTTCCTGTATCTCAACCAACCCAGTTTGTCAATCCGTTGGGAGATTTCGATTTCATAGGGCGCAAACCGCTCTGCATACTGTAATACTAAAAAAATACTCAAAAAATCCTTGTTGAGAGCTGACACCAATTTACTTCATTACTTTGGCATACTCTTCGATAGGGAACCCAATTCAGGGAACCCAATTCATAAATTGTTAATATCTCAAAATTTCTGCATATAGAAATATTGCTTTGAAAAGTCCTCAAATAAAATTATTATTTATCGTTGATAACATTTCGTCCCCCTAAACAAACAAATAAACTGACAAAAATAAATAAAACAAAAGAGGAGGTCCCAGTTTCTCTCGTCCTATATCGCAAAGGTTCATGGGTAATCCATCCACGTGCTTCATTTTACAGAAGAAGAAAAACGCGTTGGTGAGTTTGTGAAGTTTGTCTTAACTTTTGGCCTTCTTTTTCCCGAATTAGAGACCCCAAAAGCACCAAATACCTTCGTAGGTTCCAAGTGATGAGAATAATTGCAAAGTTAGACTGCATTTAGTGTAGGATGACTGATAATTTAAGTCTCTGATGGATGAATCTTTGAGTTACAAGTGTAAGCCATGTGCTTGAAATCTAAGTCAAACGGCTTACTTGTGGAAGTTTAATTTTGTCTTCTTTTTCTTACAGGTATTTTGTAGTACGCTTGGGATTTTAAGGTAAGAGTATACCTCAGTGAGATTTGGTAGAGATTAATCTAAGAATCGAACCATAGAAAAATGCATTTTTTACCGCTTTAAGTTGAAGCAGATCAGCAATCTTAAGCAGTGGAATTTGTAGCTGGAATGATGAGAGAACAATAACTTTCGTTCTTCTGAAGGAAGACATGTGGAAATCTTTAAGATCTCTGACCAGCTTAGCAAGACGTAGTGTTTTTATTTGTTAAAACCAAGTTCTTTGACTATGTGAGCAAATTCTGAGAGCACTATGGTGGGGGGGGGGGGGGGGGGGGGGGGTTGTTTGGGGGTGTATTTGAATAAGTGCAGAATCATATGAGGGGAAGGAGGTATAAAATGTTATGAGATATGCCTTTGGATATCAAGGGTGGTGTAATAGTAGTATCTAGTTGCCTCTTTGGGGTCTCAGTTTGACTCCTGGACTGGGCATCACATCATAGTTGACAAAAAATTTTTTACACAATTTATAGAAGGAATATAAGTGCTATGTTGATAACCTTTTCAGTTAAAAAATAATGATGTAATTTGTATTATTACAACAAAGCTATTTGATGGCAGCAGTCAATATGTATTTCAAGAAAGAACAATATCCTATACTATACCTGGCAAGTTGATACCACAGAATTTTAATTTTGTAAGTATTTTTTCAATAATCCATTTTTCCACTTTATTAACACAAGTGAAGTGTTTAATTAAGTTTGTGATTCTACCAACAGAATTTGATTGTAAGATGAACACGATCCAATTAGTAACAGGAGTATTAAGGTTTTGCCAAAGTGCTTGAAGAAACTCCTAATAATTGGAAGTCAGGTAATTAATTTACGTCTGTAGTAATTAGTATTGTCTGGATAACGAGATGCAATGATGAGTAGAACATGAATTTCTTCACCTGAAAACACTTTAGTGAAGATATCTAATGTTTCTGAGGTAAATGTTATGGAGAATTATGTTTATTTACATGTAAATAAATGTTGATGTAGCTTCCAATATATTTTGTAGGTGGAGGATTCAAAAGGCTTCTGAACTGTATGACAACAGGTGTTTGCCACTCTGTTATTCTAAATTACAAGAGAAGCAATGAGAAGAAACACAAGGTACAGCAATTTGTAATCAGGGCATCAAGGGTGGCATAGCAGTAGAACATTTTGCCTTTTATCTGCTGGGATGTTTCGGATTTGATTTCTGGAATTGTCATCATATGCAAGTAAAGTGTTGAATTTCTGCCTTTATTTGAGAGTTTTTGTTCAGGTTTCCTAGTTTTACTCCCTCCTAGTAAACAAGACAAGCTAAATTCCAATTCATTTTGTTAGAAGAGCTAGCAGTGCTCTGACTTTCAAGGCTGGATCTTTGAGTTGGTCATGCCCTGATTCAGATCAGCCCAGAGGTTGATTAACTTATGAAAGAAAAAGAGGAAAATAAAGAAATTTTATTCAGGGTGGTTTTAATTGATCGTTTGAGTCATTGGTGCAACTCCTTGCTTTAAGTGATATTGTCAGATGTTTGCCAAGCCAAATTCACCAAAACAGGTGTTTTGCTCAGCTGCTGTGATGATACTGAACAGATAACTGAATATCTGTGTAGAAAAAAATACGAGCTTTTTAAATCTGAGCAGCTTTCTAGATTTCTTATATTCCTTATCATATGTTTTATCCAGAATTTTTATTAATGTATTTTATTCTACTGTATTAGATATAAAGTCAAGTAATCTTGAGGTACATGTTGATCAGTAATCCATTTTGATAATGACAATGGTTTAAGAAGGAGTTATCCCAGAAATACTGGTAAGTAGCTAGCTAAGAATATTTATTTTTTCTTTCCTCTGAGACCTCAATTTAAATTTATTGCACCTACATAATAAGTTATTTCTGTAATCGTAGTGCTCCTTTAAGAAAACTTTGTTTTCCAACAGTCACGGAAATACTTTAATAAAATCCACTGAATCTTCAGCCTTTTGTCATGATGGCAAATTATACAATACTGTACATCCTATTGAGAAGCATTGTAATACTTAAGTAAAGTATTGAAAGAAATATGATTCCCAAGTGATGAGTTGCACACATCACCAGTGCTTGGGGAGTTCCCAGGCACTGGCTGATATCATGATGACATCTAGAATGCACAGGGGCCATCTGATGGGATCATGTGATCACACCTTTCATGCAACTCTAATTGTCATTGAATAAGTGTTACATGTATGTGGTGTTAAGCCAATTTGTGGTTTATTGTCATAAGTGTATACTGTGTAAGGTATAAGGTGTAAGTGTATACTGTGTAAGGTATAAGGTGTAAGTGTATACTGTGTAAGTGTATAAGGTGTACACTGTGTGATGCACATAAGATGGGAGTAAAGTTTGCATTAAGAATATCTGCACACAAATGGTTTGAGCATAAAAAATAATTCACTTTCAAAGATAAATTCAACTGCACAGAACTAACATTCTTTCAAATAATAGAACAGCCATTGGACTTGGCTTTGACAAATATAAAAATATGCTACTTTATGTTAAGCCTTTTATGGGAATATGAAGCTTCATTGTCTGGTATTTAACTCATGATTCAACATTGTCTGGCATGTTAAAACGGTTGAAGATTACATGTTTATTTTTGTATTTGTTTGAACAGGTTGAATGGAGGCTGAATCAACAGAAACCAGTTTGTTCCATGCATTGTCACTACAATGTTCATTCATAGTAATAAAACTGGATTTCATCTATTTGTTGTAATGTTTTGGGACAATATTCATTCACGTGTAGCAAACTTGTTTTTTAGTGCATTTTGATTCTGTCTCATAAATTTCAGAATATTTTTTGTTAGAAATTTATTTTAAAGTGTCGTCATTAATTTTTTAATATTTTTAAAAATCATTTCATATGTTCTTGGTACTTTTCAACAACTTCTTGATGAGTCCACCATTCCCTTCCTCCAGGGTTTGTGGATTGGGTATCACCTGATGCATACACCCTCAACTTCTTTGAAATAACACTTAGATATCACATGACTGCTTTAGGCCCTGTTTTCAAAGGAGGAGGAGGAGGATCTTAGAACTAAGATCTCCCTCTCAGGCGAATCAACCATGCATTACAGTTTACATTAGAAAAGAGGTGTGAACCTTATCCCTAGTGCTAGGATTTTCCTATCTACAAGACAGAAAGATCCTACTGCTAGGAATATATATACTAGTACCAGAAAGAAGCCTGCCAATGTACATGTAAAAAGAAAGCAGTTAGTATATAGCCGGCAGGTTGATCCAAGCTCTAGAATCATTTTCCTTCCATGTAAACAGTGCCTTGGGCTCATCTGATGATCTCAAAGTACTTTAGAAACTCGACTCTGAGTCTCACCGTGACTGTATAACAGTTCGAACGTCATTTGGCCATGAAAACCAGAACTTGAGTATTTGGCTTAAATTAAAATAAAAAGCAGGTTTCGTAATATTGTATTGTTTCATTTGTTTATTCAATACTTCGAAGAATAAACTGGAATATCTAAAGAGTTGTGTTTGCTTAAATTGCATTAAGATCGAAAACTTCCGAGAAGATTTTAGTTTGACGCATTTTGGAGTCTTTGGGTGTATAACATGCTTGCGCAGGGGGTTGGCAACGTTCATCATATGATGAATGACTGGAGTGCTTTATGTATGAATAGATGAAACAAATTAAATTTGTCTAAGAATATTATGTGATATGATAGGAGTAAAATTAAAGATTCTCCCGAAAAGATATATGCCTTCAGGTCATTTTATTTCGCCATGGAGGATTATATTTTTACTTCTGTATTGTTTGTTTTATATAAATAAGCTTGCCCTGTTCAAAAAATCTTTGTTTCATTCATCTTGATTCTGGATACAAATTATAGAAAACAATGTGTCCCGGATGAAACCTATTTCCAAATCCCAGAAAGGATCATCTTCAAAGGGCGAAAAAACAAAAATATATATATCTGATGAATAAAGCTTTTTGTTTCGCGAGTTTAGCACTTGAAGTTGAATTTTATTGACTTATTAATTTAAATGTTAATGAGCGCACAGCGGAAAACTCATTTATTATTATTATTCAGAAGTTAGGAGTGTTTTTGTCGTTAGAGATTCCATTTAACAGTTAATAGTTTGTGTGTGAAGGCATTGGCGTTTTTGAAAGGCAAACTCTTTTTTAAATGTCCCAATATAATTCTCAGAATACAAAATTCGAGCACAGAACTGCGTAGCTTGATTAGGAATTATATCTTTTTTCCCCATAGCTGATAAGGATTTCATTCAGCAGTACACTGCACGGTACATGCAGAGTATACTATATTACCTATGATAGTTCTTGCTATTAAATATTTCAATTGCCCTACCAAAACCAGCCAGAGGAAAATGTAAGAAATGCGATAAATGGAGTCGGTTTTGTGAATTCTGATTTGACAGGGTCAAAGGTTCTGTTCTTCGTAGTCAATCTTCTAGAGTTACAAATAACTTGAATATCGGAGTGTTGTGATAAGAAATACACGATCAAAAAATATCGGTCAAATCGAACTGTTTCTCGGACAGGAATTCCCCCTCAATCGAAATACCTGTCAGAATAGTCGTTTTAGGCATCAAGAAGTGTAATATCTTTATCAAATAAATATTGTCGCTTTTAAAAACGGGAATAGCTGAAATTATATTATTCAAATTAAGCTCTTCTGAATGATATTGAATTGTAGTGACGTCAGCCTTTTAACAGTCATGTTGCCATAGAGAATAGTCATTCTTCACAGCCGTCCGTCCTCATTTGAACAAGGCTTGGCACTTCGTTTGTTGCGGATCTTATAACATTTTGAGCTGCTTATTCGTTCAGTCTCCTCGCTGAACAGATCGACCATATTTGACTCAGTTACTCACGAACGCGCGTTAAAAACAAGTACGAAGCAGTTAGAAGTGACAGTTGAGAATTCCCGATAAAATAGTGTTTACAACTGGCCAAGCCCATCGCATTGACTACGTGTATTCAATCATCCGCCGCTATATACCAACGTAAACTAGTGTTTTGAACAAAGCGTTGCCTGGTATCAAGGTTTATCGAAGCCATGTTTTTAAGCGTCTGTTCGCTTGGCGAGTGTTCTACAAAGCATGTCCAATCAGTTTAGTATTCCTCCAGGATTAACTAGTCTTTTAGAGGAATTCGTTGTTAAATGTATACAGGAAAATCCTGAAGATTTGGTAGAATTTGCAGCCGATTATTTCACGATGTTCAAGAGAAGAAAAGACAAGAATCAAGCGAGCAAGGCCGAGAAGAAAGCCGCCGAAAACGAAGTCAAAGATGATTTACCAAGTTGTGATGCACCGAAGCCTACAACTGGAAGACAGAGAAGGCAAGCAGTATCGGCCGATGCCTATGACCCAAACAAAGAAAGCGATGTTAAAACTGTCCATTATCCAAAAACCGATGAACAGTTGAAGCGTTTGAAAGAAGCAGTAAAAAATATTCTGCTCTTTAAAGCATGTGAAGTTGAACAGTTACAAGAAGTGCTGAAAGCTATGTTTGAAAAGCGAGTTAAGCCCGAAGAGATGATCATAAAACAGGGAGACGACGGTGATAATTTTTACGTTGTCGACAGCGGCGAATACGATGTATTCATTGACCAACCCCAAGGGCCCCCTAAAAAGGTCTTTACCTACCAGAATGCAGGCAGCTTTGGCGAGCTAGCTCTGCTATATAACTGTCCAAGGAATGCTACGATCATCGCCAAGACCGAGGGAATCGTATGGGCTCTAGACCAGTCGACGTTTAGACGAATTGTGGCCGGCGCAGCCATGAGGAAACGCGAAAAATACATAAATCTTCTTAAGAAAGTCGACATGCTCGAAAATCTTAAATCCGAAGAACTCGAAAACCTCGCCGATGCTTTAGAGCAGAGTGTGTTTGAAGATGGCGAGTGTATTATCAAGGAGAAAGATGAAGCTGATTGTATGTATTTTATCGAAGAGGGCAGAGTTCGCGTCGCTGTCTCCGATGGCAAGACCGAAAAAGAGATCTCCATCTTGTCAAAAGGAGGGATCTTTGGTGAGCTGGCTCTAGTCATGAAACAGACTCGATCGGCTTCAGTTTATTCAAAAGGCAAATGTAAATGTGCTCGCTTAACAGTCGACGCATTTGAACGTCTTCTGGGTCCCTGTATGGATATTATGAAAAGAAACGCATCGCATTACGAAGCACAGAGGAAGAAGCTAGGCCTCGAATAAGATATGAATAAATCAAGCAGGTCAGCCAGAGCTGTTTAGCGACGAATCGATGTTTCAAAGAACACCTGCTACCGGTAATGAAAAAAAACAGCATTCAAGACTTATCCTCTTTAAGAATTCTGCTTAGGAACTTCTGTTTCAATATGCTGTGTTGTTTCAGAAAGAAAAAATATATTTAAATTTGATAAGAGTTTTTTTTTGGACGTAGTTTGTAGCTCATTCAATATCTAGTGATTTTAGTTTTCACTGACTAGTTCGTTTACAGTATTGTGAATTATCTCCGGTTTTATGGGTCGTAGCTAGTATTCCTAATTGAACCATACAATTCACACAAGGCGTAATTTTTTTGAAATTTTACATGTAAAAGCCCCGCCATTCCATATGTTAAATTTCAAAGAGCGCGGTCGTACCTTGAGGGAAAGTGGTCAATTATTTTCATAGAATTTAGCGAATTAACAAATACTAGGTGTAACTCTTTCAGCATTATATTCGTAGTTCAACAATAAAGTTTAAAAAAACAGCTTTCTTTGAAAGCTCCAAAAAAGTCAGCTTTTTTCTTATTTTTCTTTTCAATTCATTACATATCATTTACTGTCTCAAAACCATTAAAACCTAAGTGGGATCTTGTGGTCAGGTTTGGGTTTTTTGTTATGAATCAAAAATGAATTTGTAATTCAAACAATACGCATTATTATTCAGCTTCTGCTAGAGAACCTCGGTACGTGATTGGTTGATGGCTCTTATATTGATCACAAGCAGCAGGTTATGTTGTAACACTGGAAAAAATACTGAATTCTAATGAGAGATATTCGCCCCCAATTGGTTCGTTTGGTCAATATTAATACTGAACCATATAAAAAAAACATCTTTAACTCGACAAAATCTCGGCCACAATTCGAGGTTAAATATCTTACATAAACAGATGAACAAATTTGTCAAAAACACTTTTAAATGTTTTCTCGTATTAGATGTTTTTTTCCCCTAAATCGTATCATAATTACAAAGCTGTAGTAGACATCCAACTTGGCTTTAAAATAGTTCATTCGCAATATTTTATACCGCCCACGCTTTTCTTTTTACATTAGATCATATTCTTAAAATCTTTGAAAAATTAGCTTAAAGTAAGCCCGAAAAGATCCTGCTGATTTGGTTATCATGACGAAAATAGCGGCTTACGGCAACAGTGACGATAGTGATGACGAAGCTTGGATTGTCTTGCGCAATATTAAGAACTAATTATGCTTGAAGCTTTCAGAGTCTTAGACTTATGGCGTGGTTGCGTGGTAAAACCGGGCAGTCAGGCAGCTGTCTCGAATATTATGAATATAGAATAACAGTGACAGCCAGGGAGGAGAAAAATATCTCTATGTATGCATAATACAACACTATATCACTAATAAGATTGCTAAAAATGCATCAGTTTTGGCTGTTGATCAGTTCGATGAAAACCAACTATTAATGCAATACTGCACAATGAGCAAATGAATCGCATCTTAATTTGATCATGTTAAAAAATGAGAAAAACTGGAAGTGAAAAAATGAATATAAGTCGGGGAAATAAAGGAGAAAGGAAAACATGGGAAAGAGAAAAAGGAAGGAAGGAAAAAAGTGGATAAATGAAGTAAAAGAAAATAAGAGTAAAACAAAGAAAGAAACCAATAGCATGAGTTCCATTTTTAATCGCAGTAATTTTTAATTGTCAATCACAATCTTGATCTTTTTTCAAATAATTATTTATGTATGAAAACAAACCAACTTATTATTTCTTTATGTCCGTCGAATTTTCTCCGTATTCAGTTCTAAATTGAAAGACCAATTTCACTTTACTCGTCTCGTTCCATTTATCTCCAGTTATCGTTAAAATATGTGACTTCATAAAGCAGCTTAAATCTTCAAGTGTCCGAATAAAAACCAAATCAATCCGACCTGTCTTGCTGAATGCAAATAAAGACTGGATATATCGACAAGACTGGTCAGTTTAAGCTGGCCAATAGCGGTATGCCTCACTGCCAGCTTGTCGACTTTCTTGTCAACTCTCTTCTTCGTTGTTGTTCAGTTTTAGCTCTGTTATAGCCGATTTATTCTATTAATTTTCTATAAAAAAAACTCTTTATTGGTCGTTTTTCCATCTGCATGTTTAGTTGACAGCAGTAAGCAATCATTTTCTATGATCTTTTATTGACTCACACCAAATAATACCGCCAATAATTCATTTAGACAAAAGTCTTCGAACATAATGAAAAAAATCTTGCTTCATTTGTTCAGCGTCCTATAGCAGACGATTCGATAGCTTACTAGCTTCATGCGTTTTAAGGATTAAAGTGGATTAGAAAATACGTCGTAGTTTGACTTGAATGCTTAAGTGTTCATTGGCAAGAGACGATTGATTGTCGAATCGATGAAGGTTCGCGATCTTCGGTTTCTAGGCAACGGCCATGAATCTATCAAAAACACATCAGCCACTAATGCAACTTCAA
Source organism: Actinia equina (assembly GCA_011057435.1). NCBI lineage: Eukaryota > Metazoa > Cnidaria > Anthozoa > Actiniaria > Actiniidae > Actinia > Actinia equina. The sequence goes on from WHPX01000456.1 coordinate 265,445, forward strand.
ATTTCTCGTTACTTGCTCAATACTTTGTGAAATATTACTTTTGCCTAAGCATATTAGGGGTTTTAAGTCACTTCTCGTCTGTTATTCTATACTAATATTCTATGGACTTTTTGTATTAATTTAATTTAATTGTAAAAATAGTAGAAAAAAAAAACATTTTGATAGGTCCTTTTCTTTGCCATAAGTTCGGCTTTGTTTGATTTTCATCTATCTTTTCAAGCGTAGATAAAGAAGATAAACGGTAGATAAAGAAGATAAACTCAAGGGTGTAAACTAGAAAATTATCACGCCCAAAAGTGAAATGATATTAGTCTCGATTAATCACATTCTTACTTGAAATAATTTATAATAGAGTGTATGGCCTGGTCCTTTGTAAAATGTTGCATGACCAGCATGGTATAGGGAATAAAAGTCAGTAGTATAACTATAGTCCCATCGCAGTGATTTCCTAGAGGAATAGTTCTGGGGGACAAAACAATAGGCCGTCTTTTCTTATGCAAACAAAAAACAAAAACAAAAACAAAATCCATTGTTTTGTTCCCCTGAACATTTCCTCTCGGGGATTGTAAGGGGTGTATATCCACGTGGATGGGATGCTATTCCATCATATGTTAAGGATTAGGTTACTAGATTTCTGTACAGTTGAAAGTATTGGTATTCATAGAAAGATATGTTGGCAGCATTAAAATACGAATATATATTACAAATTATGCACTCAATCACTTCACTACCTGCATTGGTCCATGGGAAGCTTTGGGTTGTGATCGATATAATCCTTTTGTTCAAAACACTCTAGGGCGCTGTCATTTACATCATATCCTATTGGTCGCTCGCTCAGTGTTGAGCATTTTAGACCGCTCTAAATAAATACGAGTTTCCAAATAAACGAAATTAATACATTAATATATGTTTGAAATTTCACTTCTTTTAAATGTAGCCAGTGTGGTGGCTAGTCATCGGTATCTACGTACGAGTATGTGAGAAATAATGTGTCCGTGCAACAAATGAACTGTACCAATAATTATCATCAACCAATTTACTATCAACTACGAATCAGATTACGAAAGCTTTCATAGTTATTTTCACTCATCTTAGCTTTAGTTTTTGGATATCTTCACTAAATTTGATGACAAAATAGATTGCGGTTGATAGAACTGTGAGTAATGATGGTTTTAATGATCAATGAATGGTAAGTATCCGAGAAAACGACGAGAACTTTAATATTATTCATGCCTTGGAAAACATCTGGAATGCTTGTCTTTTTGCGCATAAGATTTATTAAAAGAAAAGACAATTGCGGTGATGAGGAAGTTTTTTTTTTTCTTTTTTCTTTTTTTGCTTTAAAATTAATGAGAAGAAGACAAATCTTGGACATCTCCAGGATATCAGTGAACATCTGCAAGACGCATGGATCACGTTTTGCCTAAAGGGCGTATTTGAATTTCGTCTGAGTATGACAAAGTTTATTTTTAAGACTAATAGGAATCTGTAGGACTCAAGACCATTGCCAGCAAACAATTTTCCTGCACGTATTCATACGGGCCGCAATTGTTTACCAGAGTCTGGAAATTACTGACGATTTTTGTGCTCAAGTGTCCCTCTTTGAATGTTTTTCTTTCTTTGAAAGAGATGTTAAGTTTGAAGTGTGTTGGAGTGTTGCTTGTTTTAGGGATCCTCTTCCTTGGGGGATGTCGAGGCATCTATTTCAAGGAATATTGTAATAGGTAAGTTGTCCTTTGTCTCATCCAAAGACACTGATAACCTATTTATTAAATGAAGTTCATAACACCAGTTTTCAAATCGACATTTCAGTCACACGTACTTGTAGTTTGTTAGTGTTTTGACACTTATAAAATCAAAGCTTTGTGTTGTAGAGACTTAAGTCGAGACACTACTTAAAAGAAACTCGTACTGAAAGCCAGCATCCTTTGGTAGGATTGAAATCTTGAGATAGCTGAAAAGAAAGCTTATCAAAATATGACTTCGACTAAATACTCTTCTCTAAAAAAGAGACGATCTGGTCAAAGGCCTCCCTTGCATTAGGAGTTTTTCATAGGAAGGCTTTTTTTATTTTTTGTTTTGTTTAGTAAGGTTTGCTAGAAATGCGGTTATGTTGACGCATGGCTCATGAAATCAAATGCATAAAATGGCGCGTGTATACAAAATGTATAAATGTCCCCTTGCATGGTAATAATGGTTTTCCATTTCAGACAACGTGTCATTCTTTTGAGAATAAGATTCTTTGTTCTAGTTAACGTTGTATCTATTTTTATGTGTATTCTCATGCGCAACTGTTAAACAAAGAAATAATAGTCTAGGAAAAGACACGTGGTCTGGATTGGGAAAACATTACGCTCAAGATTGAGGTTCACTTCGATCATTTTTTTTCCTTATTTTTCTCTTTGTGCAGGTGTGATTTATAGCAATGATTATGAAAGCCTTGTCAATACACTACAGTATCTGATTAACAATGAAATCAATGGGAATAACAAGCTACTGCCTGAAGCTTATCGCTTCAAAACTGTAATGGTAAACAGCAAAGGAAAAAACCTTCTTTCGGGAGGTGAGTTTGGGTGTGTCGAGTACAATGAGTGCAAGCTTTTTTACTCCAAAGTAGAACTAACGTCTTAATTATCAGTATACAGTTCTAAACTTTTTAAAGAGTCTTTAAACTTCAAAAGCTTTCTTCTCATCTACAATCTATTGTGTGGTTTGTTTGATCGATTTGTAAAATAAGGATGTCGGGGATAAGAGATGAAAGTTAGTTTATGCCGAGATAAAAAAGAGGTCATGCATCTCGCAGTGAAATAAACAGTAATACAAAAGTACCAAAAAAGATGACTATTTATTGTCTGGCATCCGAACTGATAAGCATATATGAGCCAAAGGGGAAATAGGCGATAGGTCATTCGAATACTGAAAGGAATGATGGGCATACATCTAAGCACGACAGCAAACAGCACTGAATGTCTAAACGTGTTCTTGACAAATGTTTTCACACTTTGTGTTTCAGAAGTAGCAGCAAAACTCTCCAGAGCAGTTTGTATATTCGACTTGTATTCCAATGACCCAGATGCATATGCATTGAGTGACATGTTGAAAATACCGCTGATCATGGCTGACAATCTAAACGATGATCTGCACAACAAATACGTGTTGTCAATGCGACCACACTACTCGGTCATTAGCCAAGCTCTTTATGACGTGGCCATGTACTTTAAATATGATGAAGTAGCCATAGTATATGATGGTAAGGAATAGGTCACGTGTCTGTTTCCATGACAACAATATCAAATACTTCTACTAATAACAGGTCAAGTAATATCTTTTGTATCCATGACAACGGTAGTGACAGGCATTATTGGCAGAAGTAATAGGACACGTGTCTATTTCCATAGCAACAGTATCAAATACCTCGTACTCTTCTAGTAACAGGTCAAGTATTATTGTTTATATATGACAACGTCAGTAACGGGCATTATTGGCAGAGGTCACGTGTCCAATTTCAATGGCAACTAAATCAGCCTCATTGAGACACGAGTTTCAGGAAGAAGAGGATTTCATGTGGCCCAACCAAACTCGCTTAGCCTGACTTGCGAAACCTTGTCAATGTTAAAAGTCCTATGCGACCAAAAGTGTGCAAATGAATACCTGGTTTCTCATGTTTCATCTTGTTCATAGAGCGTAAGACTCGCCTGGCTTCTCATTTTTACGCCAAAGCTCGTACTGAAGACAGATTTAACGTTCAGTTGATCCCAGAACTAGACCTCAAAGATCCCAAGAAAACTGCCTCGTCACTCCAGATACTGCAGAACACCTACATCAAAAATGTTATATTGATATGTGATCAGAAAGACATGGCAGATATCATGAATCAGGTGAGGACTGTTCACAGCTGCAACACGTGAAGGGAGGTGTTGGTTATAAAACATGTCAGCTTGGCCATTTTCTATTTAAGACCACGTGGCATCATTCCCTTAATATAAATATATATTTTTAAGAATAACACTAGGGAATGATATGCACGTGGACTAAAATAGATGTTTCTATTTTCTAAGTTTTTTTGGTTTTATTTTTTTAGGTACTGCGCGTTGGAATCAATGACCAGGACTACAAGTGGTTTTCATCAGACGTGGTAAGTTGATTATCGATGAAGCGAATTTCCTATCCGTAGTCACGAAATACCGCAAATACACGCGTAGCGGGTGAACTAGAGCTCGCATCTCACCAATGCGACCCAGGTTCGATTCCCGGACTCCGCGATGTAGTATGTAAGTAACGTTTTAAGTAGGTTTTTTTTCTTTTCCGGGTTTTCTTTGCTTGTCTCTCTCCGAAAAAATAAGCTTCTAAATTCCAATTGGATCATGGGACGAAAGCCACGGGTTTGTGAATTCCAAGGACGAAACAACGGCGATTTAGCATGTTAGATTTTGTGAATAGAGCAGAGGAAAACCGGAGAACCTGGAGAAAACTCAAACCCTAGAAAACTATTTTCATATATAATTCCGTGTCCAGGAATTGAACCTCAGATCCCCAGAGATGAGAGGCAAGTGCACTTGATTTGTCGAGTAACCTACTGCCTATGTTCTCGATTCACAGGAGGTAGCAGGTCCCAACAAGACTTATCCATCCATACTTGGAATGGTTGGACTCAGTCTTCATTTATCCAACGAACATGCTGCAAGACAACTGGAGATGATATCTTCGCGTGATGGAGGCGGTGGCGTGCCTTTATCGCCGGTAAGAGCCCTATCTACTTCGTGTTATTAAAAGTATATTGAGAGCATATTTCCCTGCGGCTGTGAAATTGTGCGCCACTGCACGGCACGGCACGGCACGCATGGTAACGGTAATGGTACGAAATCAGTTATCATTTGTTACATAAAAAAGGAATAGCTACATGCAAAACTACTGGTCTTCCAACCATTGTGGTTAATTGGTCCCACCGTCACGGCAAACATCACCGTCATGGTACGGAGTAGACGTTATCAGTTACACTAAAACAATAACTGTGCGCAAACCTACTGGTCATCCAACCAGTGTAAGTCATCTGCTCGCTATCACGGTCACGGTACATCAGGTTGCGCGCAAGGTTTTTGGTGTAAAAAATGATCCAATCACACGCTTATTTTCGATAACGGTAATATGAATACGATGTGGCAACAGTACGGCTAGGACTAGGAATGAATGGCCTTCTCTTTTTGTATCATTTACTAGGTTGTATACGCTGCAATGAATGATTCTCTTTACATGTTAACCAGAGTCATACGGAGTTTTATAACAGTAGAGATTTGGCAGAACATCTATCCTGGCACTTCAACCGACAGTTGCCCCCTAAAAACCAAACCTAGTCTTGTTGGTCCAAAGTTACTTGAAAAGCTGCAAACGGTGAGTAAAGCACTGGGTTTGATTGTTAACGGTTAGAGGGATTTGATGGAAGCCATGTTATAGGGCAAAATAAAGATTGGGTTATTAAGGTATCTTACAATCAAATCAAACTAAGAAAACGGTGAACACCTTAAATATGTCTGAAAAGTCAAACATCGCGTTCTGACCAATCGTATGCGACAATGAATTGTCCTATTTGATTACGACGTCACATCAAAACAATCTATTGTTTAAACACAAAGGATCATGGTTGTCGTACGGGGTCGAGTCAATGCAAATTCGCCGAAAATTGTTCTAATTTCCGTATCAATCTACGAAGAGAAGTAGAGTAGAGAAGAGAAGAGAAGAGTAGTGTTGTATTTAACAAATAAAACAGCTTTTCCGTGCTCAGAAAAAGCTGTTTAATGCGTTTCATGTTATAGTCAATTTATACATAGCTAATTTTATTTCGGTATTCTACTTATTTACGCAAAAACAAAGACGGTCGCACGATCTAACAGCACTTCGCGCGCGTGGATGGCGTCAGCACTGTGCTCCGTGAGCTAATAAAGCACAGTTTTCAACCAATCAGCGCGCGCGTACTATCCTAACTATAAAATACTATATTATATTATTAGATAACCCATCGTGGCCTCACCGGACGAGTCAGTTTTGATAGTAATGGCAAGCGGGCCTCCAAGAGAGCACTCGACATACTTAACATTGCAGAAGATGGCGTCGAGAAGGTCACTTTCATAAGTTGTTAAATCTATCTGCATTGTTGTTACAAAATTTACTCATATTTTTTCATATTCATTATTATATCATTTCATGTTTTCGCGACATAACCAATGAACAAATAGAAAACGTGACCACGTGTCATTCTCTAGAGTATCATATCTTGTTTAATGGTTGTACACGAGACGACACATGAATATAGATACAACTCAAACAAAGAATCTTATTCTCAAGAACATTTGTCATTCTCTAGAGTATCATATCTTTGTTTAATGGTTGTACATGAGAAGACACATGAATATGGATACATCTCAAACAAAGAATCTTATTCTCAAGAACATTTGTCATTCTCTAGAGTATCATATCTTTGTTCAAGTGTTGTACATGAGAAGACACATGAATATGGATACATCTCAAACAAAGAATCTTATTCTCAAGAACATTTGTCATTCTCTAGAGTATCATATCTTTGTTCAAGGGTTGTACATGAGAAGACACATGAATATGGATACATCTCAAACAAAGAATCTTATTCTCAAGACCATGTGTCATTCTCTAGAGTATCATTTCTTTGTTTAAGGGTTGTACATGAGAAGACACATGAATATGGATACAACTCAAACAAAGAATCTTATTCTCAAGACCTTGTGTCATTCTCTAGAGTATCATATCTTTGTTTAATGGTTGTACATGAGAAGACACATGAATATGGATACATCTCAAACAAAGAATCTTATTCTCAAGGGAATAATGACACGTGGTCTGAATTGGGTAAAATAAAGGGAAAGCTAAAAGGTCTATTCTGTGGCACAGAATGTTCTTAAACATCTCATTTGTTGTTGATTTTGTCTCTCGTGATTACAGGTTGGCTCGTGGAAACCGAATCCCAAAAACAACCAAGAACCGATCACGATGAAGAATGTTAACCCAATCAGGTGGTTGGGTGATTTTGCTGAGTTGGTGAAATGTCATAATCCAGGAAAACCGGGGAAGAAGTTCACCAAGCAACGTAAAGTGTTTAGGATCACCGCCGTTATTGTACGTTTTGTTTCAAAACCTCTCTCCTTCCTTCCTTCCTGTCGTCCATCATTCTCTCCCTCCTTCCTTCCTTCCTGTCGTCCATCATTTCCTCCTTCCTTCCTTCCTTCCTTCCTTCCTTCCTTCCTTCGCTCCTTTTTTTCTTTCCTTCGTTCGTTCTTTCTTTACTTCTTACCTTGTTTCCTTTCTTTCTTCCATCCTTCCCATCTTTCCTTTCCTTTTATCGACCTTCCTTTCTTCCTTCCTCTCTTATCCGTTTCTTCGTTCATTTATACATTTTTTCCTACCATCCCATTAATCAATCTTTCTTTTCCAACATCTATTCCAAGGAGCCTCCATTTCTTGAATGGAGCAACGGTAGCATAGAAACACGACCAGTTTCCAACAGCAGTCTACAGGGGTTCTGCTTGGACATACTCAACGAACTCTCCAGAACTGTTGGTTTTGATTACAAAATCTTACTCAGAAAAGATACCACTTACGCGCGCAAGGTGGATGGCAAGTGGACTGGTATGCTCGGTGACCTCATCGAGAAGGTATGAACAACTTTACGCCAATGTTATCGATAACTTGAAGAAATATCTGGGCTGATCTAAGTCAGGGCACGGCTAACTCACAGATTGAGCCCTGAAACAACCTCTGGGCTGATCTAAGTCAGGGCACGGCTAACTCACAGATCAAACCCTCAAACAACCTCTGGGCTGATCTAAGTCAGGGCACGGCTAACTCACAGATAGAACCCTGAAACAACCTCTGGGCTGATCTAAGTCAGGGCACGGCTAACTCACAGATCAAACCCTGAAACAACCTCTGGACTGATCTAAGTCAGGGCACGGCTAACTCACAGATCAAACCCTGAAACAACCTCTGGGCTGATCTAAGTCAGGGCATGGCTAACTTACAGACTGAACCTTGAAGCAACCCCTGGGCTGATCTAAGTCAGGACACGGCTAACTCACAGATTGAACCTTGAAACAACCCCCGGGCTTATCTAAGTCAGGGCATGGCTAACTCATAGATTGAACATTGAAACAGCCCCCTATGCTCACTTGAAATCTTACTGAAACAATGTAGTTCTTCTCGAGATTTCATTCTTCTGTTTATTAACAAAATCTTTTTCCTGTGTAGAAAGCAGATCTTGCACTTGCTCCAATCACCATCACCTCCGAGAGAGAACAGTTGATTGATTTTAGCAAGCCATTCTGGGACTTTAGCATGAGTTTGATCATGCAGAAAGAAACAGAAGACGAGGTTCAGTTGTTTGCATTCGTCAAGCCATTTGACGGCCTCGTTTGGCTTCTTACCATCGGTGTTGTAAGTATAGGGATTGTCTGCGAAAAACCCTAACCAATGGAGTCTAGTATCTCATGACTGGAAAAACTCTGCGGTGCACGTTCGATAAAATGATATCTAGGAACCCATAAGTTTTACGATGGCAATGTGTAATTAAGCCAACCACGCTTTAGCTTTAAATTCTGATAGTCTGTGGGGGTAAAGGGCGCACCTTCGAGCGCTTTGCACATGAGCCTCTGGCTCGGAAGAATTGGGCAACCCCTCCCCTCGTATTCGAAGTAAAATGAATCCCTCAAATGAATCCTTATGCTTGCGCATGGTAATTCATGTAATATACAACTATTTAACAATCGCATGACTCAGCATACAGTCTCAGTCTTGTTCTCCATTTTCGTTTTTCAAAGGTCCTTTTCGTGACAGTTATGATGTACGCTGTAGATCTGTTCAGCCCCTTTGGGCACAGAGCTGAAGCTAGGGAAACAGGAGAAGGAGCCGGTGACGAGTTTAACTTGTTCAACAGCCTTTGGTTTGCTACAGCTTCCATGTTACAACAAGGTGGTGACAATACTCCAAAGTCGCCGTCCGGAAGGATCTTAGCTGCTGCGTTTTGGTTCTTTATCTTGATTATCATTTCTACGTATACGGCCAACCTAGCTGCTTTTTTTACCAGTAAGTATAAAGTCTTTACTGTTAAATACAAAGGTCCCAATATGTAGCTCTGTGGCACTCCTGGATAATGTGACAGTAAGACCCTGGGCCTGTAACAATATGACTTTGATAAGGTAGTTGTTCAACCTAATTTAGACATTCAATTTTGCCGAAACAAAAACGATTAATCAGAAAACTGTTCCAAAATCAATGTAAATTAAAGTTTATAGTGCTTGTTGATTCTAATTAAGTATGTTCAAACCCTTGAAAAATGTCCCCAAGGCACTCCATACTGCAAGTGCGCTATGCTTTTTTTGTTTGGCGATTGACTCAATGTATTTCGATAAAACTTACATCTCTGCCTATAAACGACCATTATTTTTTTTGGTTGATGCTATAATGGCCTTTTCCAATTGATGCTCATTTTTCGATTATTCCAGTTAAACAGTCCAAAAGATCGATCAACTCGCTTCAAGATCTAGTCAAACAAGACAAGATTAAATATGGTGTCCTCAACAGCGGAGCTATGAAAGCTTTCTTCGAGAGCTCCCAAGTATCTCTGTATCGACAGATGTTTTCTCAAATGAGACAACAAAACAGCTTCGTATCTAGTACCAAGGAAGGCGTGGCTAAAGCCAGAGCAGGAGGATACGCATACCTGACTGAGCAGCCTTACCTCGACTACTACAACCAGAAAAAACCATGTAATACAATGTTACTTGAAAACCTACTGACGGCCAAGAGCTATGGCTTTGGATTACAGAGAAACTCACCTTACGTAAATGAGCTGTCTGTGGCTATATTAGATGTATGTATAAACTGAAAAGATTAATTAAGTCATTCGTATCTACTTGTATCACTTGTATATACACTTGTAATCATGAATAATGAACTTTGCCACTCTTATGTACGTTTATGGGAAATTAAGTTGAACACTCTTACGCAAATAGCAGTAAAAACAGAACAAAAAAGAAGGGAAGGAATAGGAAGGGAAGAGAAAAGGACGGAACGGATTGGAAGGGAAGAGAAAGAAAGTGAAGAGTGTTAGTGAGAATTGTGTATATTATTATTGTCGTGTTACAGCTTCGAGAGAATGGTTTTATTGAGAAAACACGTGCCAAATGGTGGGACGAACGTAGCGAGTGTGCAGGCAAGAAGGATGCAAAACCAGAATCAACGACAAGTCTTGGAATCCAAAACATGGCGGGCGTCTTTATCATTCTTCTCGGTGGCGTCGCTTTTTCTTTCCTTCTCGTTGTCATAGAGATAAAATGCAAGAGGATCGTCAACATGTTGACCAAAAACCAGGTAAATCAAATCGCCGTTATGTATTCACAACTACCACAATCCTTTACGGCCTTTAATATGTGATGACGTCATTTATTATTTTATTACGTCATTCAATACATTTAGGAGCGGCCTGGGTACCACTGTCTGAGGTTGCTATGCTGGGGATACGTTTTAACATAAAACTTGGCCAACTGCGATTGGGATTTAAGGCAGTAAGAAATGTTGATTGGTACCCCGGCCTCTCTCCCTTGCCCTTTGTTGGCTTTCATTAACTGAAATATTTGACTCGTTTACTTTCTTGGTTTACCGCGCGAGTCACCTTAAATGTTGGTCAAGGTTTGTACTGAAATTCATTCTTGTGCTCCAAGGGAAGCAGCAGGAAAGTTTCTCGGTCACAAACAATCAAACCGAACGAGGTTTGTCGAGAAAGTATCAATGCCAGTCAGATACCTGTACGGGTAGTAGTGTCGCAGGGACCGAAGCAGCTGAAGCCAGTGGTACTCCAGGAACAGCCTGCTCCTTCTCAGGAGGAGGAAGCCTCTGGGTGGAGGGCTTGGTTTGTTCGGTGGATATGAGGTATGAGTGACGGATATAACTTACCAAACAGACAGACAGACAGACAGACCTGACAATCATATCCATTTTATCCATCTCATCAGTCAGTAAATCCCTTCTCATTCCGATCGCCTTTTTTTCTTTATTCACTTTCTTTATTCTTTCTCGTTTTCGTTTCGTTTAAATATTTTTTCGTTTTTTGCCGTTTCAATTTTTGTTTTAGTGTTTAACAGACGAGGAAGAATACGACGATGATTCAAATGAACAGCTTCCTGAACAGCATCTTGTACCAAAGCGACCAAACTATCTTAACTTACCGGAAGGTTACGCCAGAACACAAGAAAGTAAACTTTAGTTTATCGTATCATTTAACCAGAATTTGCAGTGAATTGAATATCGCTGAACAGTTATTGACACGTAGTCGAGGGGGAAGGGAGGGACAGGACGTTTTTGGTCACCCACATACTATAACCATGTTAATCATAAGTTCAGTAAAACAATATTATTCAGAGTTAATGTGATACTAATGATCTTAAGTTTTAATTTTAAATAAGGTAAAAAAGCTGTGTCTGTCGGATCACAGGAGAGAGATAAAGAGATAAGGCGTATTTAAGCATTTCGCATGAGCTATTCAAACTATGGAATGACCACGTATCGTGGTGTATGTGTGTGTCACCTTGGTGACTGAATATAACTGTGGACATTGTGTCAATTGTAAAACTAATCAGGTTTAATTCTCTTAATTTGATAAATTGAGTGGGAAACTTACAACATCGTGCTGTGCATAGTTTAAAAATGATGATTTTCCTAGCTTTCTGATTGGCTAAAAAATGATGATTTGTCTAGCTTTCTGATTGGCTAAAAAATGAAGATTTTTCTTGCTTTGTGATTGGTTTGTTTTGGAAGTCGCTAGGGTGGTAAATTTTCCACTGTTTATAAATGCCTATAACTCTTAAACTGCTGTATTGCCAGTAAGACCTTTGAATTACGTTTTACTGATTTGATTAAGAAAATAAAGATCTTCAAGAATAAATAAAAAAGAGAATAAAATGATATTTTTAATTTCTTGGCGAGTGCAATTAAAGAACTTTCAAAACATTACGAGTGTCTATTAATTCGTACGAGAAGATCGTGCGATTTTTAGTTAATAGCTCACTCAACAAAATTTCAGTAAAAAATGCCAAGCGACGCCGTTCATCTTTGTCTATTTTCAGTCCATCGCACAACTGAAATGCATAAAAAAGATTAGTTCTTACGGCTTTAAAATTTTATTTATATGTTTTTTATTTACAAAATGATAGAAAATAATTGTTTTGACATTGTTTTGGCCGTGTTGCCGTAGCGACTTAATTCGGTACTCCTACGGAGTACAATTAACGCTATAATCGTACTTCTCTTCGACCAATCAGAGTCGAGTAATTTTGTTGAGTGTACTATAATAAAAGAGACTCACTCAATTGATAAAAATAACAAATAAAATATCTAAAGCCCTGTCAGTTTGCAACAATAATCAAAGATGAATATACACCTATTTCAAAAAACGTCGGTCGAAGATCTGAATTGGGCGATCTGAGACTGAACTGAATCTTTGTACTTTTATAGTTTCCTGGCTAAAATACAAAACAAAATCACATCTCTATCTCAAAGATAATGCTCCATATTCCATTTTTTAAGGAAAAGGTTTTGTTTGGCTGTGTATATATTTTATCTTGCAGCGTGTACTCACTCTTAGATTTCGGATTTCAGATCTCCAACCGACAACGTATTTTGAAATAGGTGTATGATAAAAAACAATAAATGAGTTTCTCGGCTAGACTTGATTAAACTGATCTAAGTTAGAATTTAGTGCCCCAGCTGTGTCATCCTCCGACATTCGGACGTGAGTTTAATGAGGGAAAGGCCGAGAAGGCAGGATGGACGTGGACAAATGCGCCAGTTATATTAGTTAAAATAGCCTCCTACGCAGGCGTTCTTACGGGGTTTGAATACGTTTTCGTACTAGAACCATAATTGTAACTCTTTTTATACCACACGTCAAAAGATACCTTGAAAACGCGTAGTGATTCTAGGCCTTAAAGTTAAAGTTTACGAAACTTACAATGCGTGTAATTACTTTCTTACAAAAACAAACATGGCCGCCATGTCGCGGTTTGTAATTTCATTCTTTTAGCGGAACGATTTCAAACCATTTATCAACATACAGTTCCACCATGTATGTAGAAGTAATCTCTCAGTCTTTATACCAATGGACTTAATTGATTCTAATTGAAGTAAAAAACCTTCACTGTGACTGTCACATATTTCAGGCATACGGCGGGACAACACATGGGCTCCCTTTCGTCAATCGTAGAACTTTGGTTGCTATTCTGCTTGAAGGTTGACATCAGTTATAACTCTTTTCAACTTCTCATCAAGGTTAAGAAAAATTCTTCTTAAATTTAGATTACCGTGACAAAAATGACGACCTCACATCCAAATGTATCCGATAATGAATTTCATCAATACTTTTCATTCTTAGGGTTAACAGCAGCTAGAATGACCTCCCATCCCGTTCCTGGTTGATTTTAAATAACTATATGTATTCACAGTATAGTGTGCAGTTGAAGATGAACGTTTATATACAGGCCACTAAATGTTTATCCCTACTATGCCTGACCTTGCACGTACTGTACATGCAGGGGAATTTCAATTCCTCTGACACGATGTTCCAGACCGATTCAAAAAGATCTTCGTGTGTGTGCAAAAGTGACCCCAGGATTAGTCATACTTATAGTTTTTCTTTGAGTCTTGCATTTAATGCAGGGTTTCTTTTTCGTGATACTTCTTTTAGTCTGCGAAGCATATTTGTAATGACTTCAAATTGACCCTAAAGTTAACCACTGCAGCAATCGCTCCTAACTGATCTACGTACCGAGCCATCTTTTTAGGTGTTAAGTAAGATTTAAAATAGGATAATTCTTACTTATAACTTTTAGGTCTTACTCAAGATTGTCAGTTCTCTTGGTCAACTAACGAGATTAAGCAGAAGATCGGTTGATGCCGTAAGATAAAGATTAATAACCTTTCAACTAGAAAATTTTCTACCGACATGACCAGGCATTTCAAATCCTTACGAAAAAGAACCGATGAAAATGAAGAGATTACTTACATTCCTTTGGACGTGATTCATTGATCCAGAGAATCCAAAGATCAAATCGATATTGTTGGTTTTGTTTTTTATTTATGTAACATTTCACACCACACGAAACTATATTCCATATTAAACTTAGAAAGGATAAAAGAAGAGCTTTTAGGAAATAACTTACAAATGAACAAAGAAAAGGACATTTGATTTTTTTTTTGTATCAATCCCTATCTTTTCTTTCTTTGGATCTTGAGCGAAACATATATGAAGACATTTTAGTCGTTAATTAATCACTGAAAATTTGAAAACTGATTTGAGAATGATAAACGGGATTAATTTTACACAGTATTTAAGAATAACCACTAAAATACTGCTGGTGCTAAAATCGTTGTTAATTTGATTGTCTAGGATGTTGGAAATGTTGGTGTATCCATCAACCACGGCGAAAACTATCGAGATATATTTCTTATACCCTGCAAGATCCAAACTAAAAAGACTAAAAAAAGGAATACCTTTATTTAAATTCTTTAACCAGCCGACGAAAAGATATTTATCGTTTATTTTGAAAGCACAAATCACTGTATTATTGATGAGCGTCAAAAAGGAGTTGCGTGTTTTATTCATATTCTGAATGATTCCTAACAACACTTACAAAAACAGTTTGACTTACGAATTCGGACTAAAATGATAGATAAACGCAAATAGTTTGGCTGTGAAATATTTTACCTTGAGTCTTAAAATATTTTTAGTAAATCTACTAATGTTGTGAAGCAGTCGTAATCGAGTGCCTGGCACGCGTTCTACATCACGTGGTCATACTGATAATTCTTCAAATAATGATAAAAGTGAGCCAGATAGCCCACAATCTTCACTCATTGGCCAAAATAAAAAAAGCTAAATTGAAGATTAAGAGATCACCAGCGAAATGTAAATTCTTTAACAAATTCAGTCAAAGAGGCGAAGACGTTATCTTCAAAACTCTGCTGTTGATTAAACCAATAACGTAGATATTCAGATTTTCCGGCCCTTTTTGTTCCAGTTTCTGGTACCATGTTACCAAGACAGGTGGTTTAAATCAGTACTACTTTCATAACTCAAACAGTGTAGCAGATAAAAATGGCTAAAAATCCTTACCACGATTTTACTGAGGACTTGTTTAATCATACTTTTTTTTCTACCGAATTCTGTGGCAGCTCTGCGAAAATGGAAGCCAGTCCTTGGTAAGTTTATTTCTTGATTTCATCATTTTGTGAACTCTTAACAGCAGAAAAGCTGATCAATATGGCTGGAATAATCCCTTAGATCTAATGCTATAAACATATTTTAACATTTTAGAAACTCATATTTTAGCTACGTGTTTGTATTACGAAAAGGTGTCCTTTCAGTTTGAAAATTTCACATAAAAAACATTCAAAATCAACTTTAGATTTTTAATCTTAATTAGATAAACAGCTCAATATTTCAAGATATTTAAGCTTGAAGCAGTCTTATTCTTTTGTAAAATAGAGTTGCATTTTCGCTTGAAGAACTGAATTACATCCTCCTTAATAAATGTGGCTTTGAGATGATCAGTCTGCTCAGTAGTATTGTTTTCGTAACATTTATTGTTTTAAAATAGCTATCAGATCATCGCTGTTTCAAGATTTCAATATCTCAACTTAACAGTTGATTGCTTCAATGGTTTAGGTGTTATTTACCATCCAAAGGATGAGCTTCTCTTCACAGCCTTTAAACAAGCAATTGATCGCCTCAACAAACAGAATTTACCTCAACAACTTGAGATGGTCAGTTTCAAAACATACGGACGCGAGAATATACTGAGTTATGGTAAGTTATGAAGGGGTTCCACAGTGTTCTACATTGGGTCCTCTTTTAGAATCTTGCCAAGAGCTAAAAATATTAATAGCATGCAATTTTAAAATGGCAGATTCATTGACCCTTGTTCAGAATTAAAACAAATATTTCCAGGAAAAAATATCCTTCATTTTCAGTAATGCGTATCACAGGCGGTGCCGCTTCTAAGTCAGCACGTTTTGATGGTCAGTGGATGCCAAAAATAATATTGTAGTTACAGAAGATTGCTTTGTCTTAGGGAAAAAACATCGTTCAGTGAATGCATCTATATTTCATGTATTTCGTTTATTTTTTACCATAAATAAAATATTTATGAATGTCAATTTAATCAAAACATTTACCGAACACACTCCTATGGTGTAATTAGATCGATATTTTCCATTTTAATTAATTTCATTATTTTTAGACTCTTTCACTATTTTTGTTAGTTTGTTGAATAAATTTTTCTTTTTTCGTCATTCTTTATTATTTACTCGTCCATATCTGCCTCCATTTTTTCATAGAATCTAGCAAGAGTCTCCGCTCTTCGACCTGCATCTTCGACCTGTCTTTCAACGATGAAAAAACCTACGGATTAGCGGAGCTGCTTCGCACTCCAATGATCACCCTCGAGACCATCAAGACTGACATTCGTAACCGTTATATCTTCTCGCTTCGTCCATCCGATGAAACCCTTGCTCTGGCCACCAATGATCTTATGAATTACTTCTACAAGGATAATAGAAAAGTAGCGATAGTAGGAGACGGTTAGTATGCTTGGCTTTCAACTACAACAAACTGATCTGAAAGAAAATGTTAACTAATCAGAATCGAGAAAATCTGCAAAACCGAGGTGTCGTTTTTCCTTTGAAATTATTGATTTCTAGGCCGCCAACTAAAAGAATAACGGTGTAATACGCCCTTGATAATAGTGACGCAATAATAATTGAGTTTAAAAGTTATATTGCAATGGCACGCATGTTTTTATTAAGTTTCGTTGGTCGTTTTTCACAGGCTTCCTCAGTTTTGCAGTGACGTCATTTCTACGTCACTATTTCAGATCAGCCGGAAGTATAATTATTAAGACAATTTCTGTTATGGATTCTTTTTTTTTTGTTTTGTTTTACAGCTTTATTTGGGAAAACTAATATTACGATGCATTGAATAGAAGGAATAAAAACAAAGCTCATAGTTACCCAAAAAGGAAAATCACGAACGGGAGACGAGACCCATGTAAGGTGTTTTGGAATCTTTTTTTCTTAACTGCAATATTAACCTATTATCCACTATACATTTCGTGCTTGGTATGGAATATGAAACAAAACCGGACCTAATTTTTCTTAAAATGGCTGTATATATACTGTAACATTACGCTACCGTTTTTTAGACTGTGACCTATCGCTAGTTACATTTGCATCATCCCTAGTGCATTTTTGGGCTCGTATGCAACATGCAACAAAAACGTTTACCAACCTTTTAAAAAATAACCATTCTTTGAGCATGCGCATCAATTACCACTGACGCATTTACGAATGGTATCCCATTCAATCACTTTCACGTGACCAGTATTTTTTATCTTTTCAGCCAAACGAGCCCATCTCACTTCACGTATATTCTCCATCGCGCGATATCGGAATCGAGTAACACCCGTCATGATTCCCCTACTGAACTCGGATAACGTTAGAGAGACGCAAAGAGGGCTGACAGTGTTGCTGAGATCAAATATCAAGTTTGTCGTACTGGTAGCAGACCCACAGAATATCAGCAAACTTCTGGAAAGGGTATTATACTTACTTTAATCTGATTTTCTTTTTGCTTGAATAAAGGAAACGAAAAAAAAAACACTGATGACAAAGCAAAAGATTTTTTATCCTTATCTAAAATTTAGGTTTTCTTGTGAATGAATAGAAGGAGGAGAAAAAAGAAAGAAAGAGAAATAGGGATGAAAAAGAAAAAAAGAAACGAAAAAAAAATAGGAAGAGAAGAAAGGGGAGGAAAGGGGAGGAAAGGGAAGGAAAGGGGAGGAAAGGGGAGAAAAGGAGAAGAAAGGGGAGAAAAGGGGAGAAAAGGGGAGAAAGGGAGAAAAGGGGAGAAAAGGGAGGCAAAAATCTTGGATAAATTCTAATAAACTCAAGTAAACTTATAGCTCTTATAGTTCTCAGTTATCTTTATATATCCCGATCATACCTTTTGTTGATTTTGTTTATTTGAAAATAGTTCCGAAACGTTTTTGCTAATGTTAATAATGGTAGTGCTTAAAGGTTATTCTTCATATTTTGCAGGCCATGAAAAGTGGTTGTGTGTACTCAGACTCTAAGTGGATTGCAGTTGACATGGTATGTATTCTATTGGCTTATACTCTATGGTATACTTGTACACAATGTCATGACCCATATTAATGTTCTTCCACAGGAACTGACTGGTAATATCTCAGCTCTTGAGTTTCGTGGTCTTGTAGGGCTTCGTCTTTACTATGACTATCAACACAAACTCAAACGAGAAGCAGAAAGACAAACAAGATCAGCGCGCTCTAAAAGAATATCTATGGTAAGTGTTAGTATGCTGTTGGACAATTGATAAGATAATGAATCATGTATCATCGTCATTACTGCATCATCATCATCCTGACATTATCACCTGCACCATCATCATTTATTATATCATCGTTTTTACATCTTCATCTCCGAGTTTTTTTATTTACATCGCACCAAAGTCAACACTTCGCTGCCCACCTATAAAAGCATGTACTTTCAACAGTTATTGATCGAACAACTGGTGCGATAAATGATAAATGTTGAACCATTTATTGGCTGATCACTTCAAAACCTACAGTATGCAATACCTGTTTATTGCACATGCGCAACGTCTGTTTATAACAATCAAAAGCATCCCACATGAGGAAAGACGGTAACAGGAGAGTACTCACCAGAGTAAAAATTAGGTAGTCGCTGTTCATAGCAAAGGGGTTAATCATCTACTGTCTAGGGGCCGAATAACCTCTCCCTTAGGCTTTTGCCGAGCTTCCTGACCAGGCTGTAAGTCCTCCCGGGGATAGCAGTGTTGGGGTAGCAATCTCCGGCATAGTCCTAATTTCTCCGCTCTGCCATACGGCTTTAGGTCTGGATGTATTGTCCTAATTTAACAAAGTCCAAAATGATAAAGAAAAATAAAACAACTTGTTGCACAAGGTGATGGAAAAACCAAAAATCGCAGTACAATGTTTTTTCGTGCCTTCGTTTCGTGCCTTCGTTTTACCATACATGCTCCTCCTTCCTATATTTAGTCCTCTGATCAATTCCCTGTTACATGTATTTTACATTTAATTAGAGGTCACTGTTGTTCCTATGTAGGCAAGCTTCGCAGTCCTCAATGACTCCATACATGCAGTCAGTGAAGCTATTCGTAAGATCAAGCAAATCCCCTATTACAGCCAAGGGAATGACGGCTGCCCGATCAAAGAAGCTACTGGATCAGACGACAGAGGACAAAACGGGTTTATCAATAAGTTAATGATGGTAATTGATATTTATTTATAGTTAATAACCTTTGATGTATTTTTCCAAAGAGCGCCAGAACGTTATGTGGCTGCGCAATTCTTGTCAGTTTCCCACGTTTATTATACCTTGTTTTGGTTGCTTGAGTGCGCGTTCTCTGTTCTATGAGTTCTACCGAGGTATCTGTTGCTCAGGGTTGAACTTGATTTAGGGTTTACCTAGATTATTCATGCTTTTCAGTGAAGGTCGGTAGAATTTCAAAGTGTTTGTTATGTTCAAGTTGTGCATTCTTTACTTTACCGTTGGTATTTGTGAATATTTAGACACTGATTCGAGGCTAAGCCTGAGTAAATGAGTCTGTAGTAGCCTCATCGCAGCCATGTCGTAGAACAAATCATATATTTTTTCTTCTGAGAAATGAAATCTCTTGTCATGCAAAAAAAAACATAATGTTCCGCCCTGCAATATGGCTGCCTTACTGAATAATGCGTAATTCTCGGAAATACTAAATTTCTTTCCTATTTTTCTGATGGTTAAGGTTCGGTTTCAAGGTCTTACTGGACCAGTTAAGTTCAACCCTAAATCACGTGATAGAGAAGTGCAACTGATCGATATTATGAACATACAAGCTCAAACAGGAATGCCACCATCCTTTATGTACCCGGTAAGCGTACTTAACCTTATACCCGGTACTCCTATATGTAACTCTAAGAGTATCGCTCCATTTACACGGTAAGAAACCTTTCATACTTAAAACACCCGGTACCCCTATTAGTACAACTACGGAAATACCTCTATTTACCCGGTACAAAACCTTAACTACCTCACAAGCCTGGTACCCCCATAAGTACCACTACGGGAATACCTCCATTTACCCGGTACGAAACCTTATATACCTCAAATGTCCGGTACCCCTATATGTACCACTACTGAAATGCCTCCATTTACCCGGTACGAAACCTTACATACCTCACATGTCCGGTACCCCTATATGTACCACTACTGAAATGCCTCCATTTACCCGGTACGAAACCTTACATACCTCACATGTCCGGTACCCTATATGTAGCACTACGGGAATACCTCCATTTACCCGGGTACTCCTATATGTAGCACTACGGAAATACTTTCATTTACCCGGATACGAAACCTTACATACCTCAAATGTCCGGTACCTCTATATGTAGCACTACGGAAATACCTTCATTTACCCGGGTACCCCTATATGTAGCACTACGGGAATACCTTCATTTACCCGGGTACCCCTATTTGTACCACTACGGGAATACCTCCATTTACCCCTGTACGTAACCTTTCATACCTCACAAACCCGGTACATATTTATTTACTTGTTTCGATCCCTATTTTCAAGATCGGTTACTGGAAAGCAAACAGAGATACCGAGGTTGGTTCCGTGGTCCTGAAAAACAACGATGTAGTTTTGTGGAATGGTTTTTACTGGGAAGAAATCCGCTGTGACTTTAGAAGCCTTGCTGCAAGACAAAAGTTTAATCGTAATCACAAACCTTTAGTTATAACTACTATTTTGGTAAGAAGAAGTAATGATGAAAAGGTAAATTATACACCGTGAAAAAGATGAAAAAACTTACTGACGTTTCGGACGCTAGTCCTTCGTCGGAGCGACTAGCGTCCGAAACGTCAGTAAGTTTTTTCATCTTTTTCACGGTGTATAATTTACCTTTTCATCATTACTGTTTCATTAGAAACACCGACGCAGCTCACACTAGTTTTAGCTAGTTATACCTTTTGGTAAGAAGAGTTTAATTTACAATATTGATGAGGATATTTTGTTCAAAGTGATTTCGGTAAACTGAAAATTCGATAGGTTTCAATCACGGTTTGGCCTCCGTCTATGATTTTATGTAAGGAAATCAAATCCCATGCTTCTCATCTAATAAGAAGCCTCGCATAATAACAATATGACAGGGAACCAAGAGTAGTGTCGTGGTGGTACACTCGCGTCTCACCTCTGGATCTTGTTGGATGGACTTGGCATGACATATGCGTTTGTTGGGTCTCTCCCGTAAATCTAGGTGTTTTTTTCGGTGCCCTCTGAATATAGAAAGTTATTGTGCAACGGTATAAAATATAAAGTCAGGCCCAGCATGTTGTGGTACGGCACGCAGCAGCACTGCACATCATTTGGTATCCGACTCCTTCAATGAATAAGTTTGATTGACGTCCACCAAAAACCTATTTTGTCGTGACGGCAAATGTCATGTAAACACTTTGATTGACGTCCACCAAAACCCTATTCTGTCGTGACGGCAAATGTCATGTAAACACTTTGATTGACGTCCACCAAAATTCTACGATTCCTTGGATGCTATTGATAATGTAATTGGTTAACAGGACTCTCCTTACATGATGCTCAAGAAAAACGCGTCCAACCTGAAAGGAAACGACAGATTCGAGGGGTTTGGAGCTGATCTAATCAAACTTGTGGCAGACAAACTGATGTTTAATTACAAAATCGTGGAAAGCAAGGAGACGTCTTATGGTTCTCCAGTTGGAGAAGAGTGGAAAGGGCTGATAAGAGAACTGATTGATCAGGTAAATATATCTTGACAATCGAATTAAATTCGACGCCTTTTGAAAATCGCGGGTAACTTGCTTATGCCACGCCCATCACGTGATCCATAGGCGGGAGATATCCAAAAACAAGAAGTGCGAAACGAGTAGTGTCGCTGTAATTACTATCATTTGTTAGTCCCCATTTTCTTGAGTTTCATATATTTGTTTATTTGAATAATCTTATTCTCATGAAAAAAAATCGTCATCGCTTTTTACCACCGCAAGTGCAGAGCAGTGCCGTAGCTCAGCGGGGTTGAAAAGAAAATAGATAGTGCATTAGAATAGATGGTTTATTTTTTGTTTTCCTTTAGGAAGCTGATGTAGCTGTTGGTCCAATAACTATCACAGCAGAACGAGAAGAAGTCATCGATTTTAGCAAACCTTTCTTGGATTTTCGAATCGCGATGATTTTAACAAAGCCAACTGACGAAGAGGTGAACCTGTTCGCTTTTCTTTTACCGTTTGAGGAGCAGTTGTGGCTGTGCGTTTGTGGAGTCGTAAGTGTCATAACCAAAATATGCTATCATCATCATAGAACTATGTATAGTCATCATCACTATCATCACCATCATCATCAATATCATCATTATCACCATCATCATCATCATCATTACCTGACAACATCATTTCCATCATCATCATGAAACACATCATGATAATCATCACACCATCATCATTTGACCATCATCATTAACATCATCATCAGTCATCACTACCTGTCAACATCATTAAACTCGTCATGATCATGATCATGTATCATCATCGTCATCATCATCAACAACATCATCACCACCATATCATGCCACATCATGATTTTAGTCTAACCTTAGTTAACTAATATTCCTCGTTGTCTAGGTGGGTGCAGTAACTATCATTATGTGGTTCCTTGATCGCTTCAGCCCCTACGGTTATCGCGCAGACGCAAAGAACACAGGTGAAGGAGATGGTGGTGAATTCAGCATGTCGAACAGTCTCTGGTTTGCTACAGGGTCGATCCTTCAACAAGGTGCAGATACCACACCCAGGTCAGGGTCAGGGAGAGTGCTGGCCGCTTCCTTTTGGTTATTTACTCTGATACTGATATCTACCTACACAGCTAATCTTGCTGCGTATTTTACAGGTATCTATATTCACTGGTTTGTTTATCCATGTGGTTCCTAAGTTGGTAAGGAGGTAGTAATAGGTACGGTGCTATCGTCAACAAGAAAAAAATGTGTGTTACAATCATGTGAGTTTCAAATATCTCTAAAGCATTCATTTTTTTGTAACGGACATGACCCGCGTTACAGTCACAGCACGCATTACTGTCACGACACGCATTACGGTCACAGCACGCTTACGGTCAAGGCAAGCTTCACAGTCATGGCACGCGTTACAATCACGACAGAGTCACGGTCACAGCACGCGTTACTGTCACGGCACGCGTCACGGTCACGGCACGTTACAGCAGCTCTATACCATGAGAATGCAGCATATCACCGATATATTTTCTTTATTGTTGTCGACAGCTAAGAATACCAAGTCAACCATAAACTCCTTAGAGGATCTTATCGGACAAGACAAGGTTCAATTTGGTGTTCTGAAAGGAGGCTCTTTGTACACGTTCTTTGAGAACTCCAAAGTTCGTACCTACAAAAGGATGTTCGGGATGATGAAGACCTTGGACACATTCGTAAACAGTACGAGATTTGGGGTGAAAAAAGCACGTGAAGGGAACTTTGCTTACTTAACGGATCAGCCGTCGTTAGATTACTACAACCAACGGAAGCCATGTAAAACTATGCTGGTAAAGAATCTACTCGATGCAAAAAGTTATGCCTTGGGGCTACAGAAAAACTCTGAATGGACTAATGAGTTTTCGGTTACATTACTTGAGGTAAGGGATCAGTTTCACTTATAGAGAGACGTACACAAAGGGGGAGGGTTGTCGGATACATTACTTGAGGTAAGGGATCAGTTTCAATTAGAGAGAGACGTACAAAGGGGGGAGGGGGAGGTAAGGGACCAGTTTCACTTAGAGAGAGACGTACAGAGGGGGGAGGGCTTTACAACCACCACTAAAAAATGTTCCGTCCACACGGACTACATTCAATATTCTATGCACACAACGCTCATCTCACATTTTGATTTTTACGGAGGAAACCGTAGAACCCGGAGAACCCTCGTAGTATAGGAGAGAACAACACATCAAACAAACTCAATTCTTAACTTTCAACTTTTCAACGGTGATGGTGATAATGATGGTATTTTGTAATTAAATCCAGCTTCGCGAGGAAGGAGAAGTGGAAAAGCTACGACTACGTTGGTGGGACGATCGTAGTGAGTGTCCTCCCGAAGACCCGTCCAGTTCGCAACCAGCCAGGCTGGCCCTACATCATCTGGCTGGGGTGTTTATTATTCTAGGGGGTGGCGCAGCTATCTCTCTAGCCTTGTTACTGGTGGAAAACAGATGTAGAGATGTGATGGGCAGTGGTAGATCACAGGTTTGTAATCTACTCTTCAAAGGGTATAAACCTTTGTATCGTCAGTTTGTTTTAGTTTATTTATTGAACTCGATGGGATGGATAATTACTTTGCCTTCCTGAGTATATGAAATATCGATAGGCTATAGTGTTAATCTATTCATGTTTAACTAAAAGTACAGCGCAGCCTGATTCTTCTTTTCTTTTCACAGATGGCAGAAAGTTCTCGGGACGATATTGATGGAAGATCATGTAACCAAAACTCGCTCCCAATCAGTGGTCGTGCAGAAATGATGAAACCCTTGAACAACAGCGAGAGAAGGTCTCCAAGACCACCGGGTTTTGACACCAGGATACCTAATGCCTACGCTACTGCTCCTGAAAGTAACCTGTAAAACCGACCACAACCGACCTGTGATGGACGAACCATATATTATCATACGGAAATTAATGCAAGATAGTCGTAGTGCTATTGTACTTTTGATCATTAATATTAATACAAACAAGTTAAGAAAATCCCTGTAGAACCGACTAGGACCGACCAGTAAGAAACAATGCTGGTCATTTTAATCAATTTATATCGATTCGTTGCAATTCAATAAGTATTTGATATTAATAGCAAAAGAAAAGCAGTATAATCAGCTGTATAAAACGGCCAGCAGTAACCAGTGGTGACCTTTATTAATATGTGTTTACTTGATAAAAAGTATGATAGAGAGTATACCATGTATTCCTTGATAAAAACATTTTGTAAAGAATAAGTTGCATAAATGTGCACAAATTAGTAAGTTCAGTAGATCGTAGATAAACATTTTGTACTAATTCCTCCACTTTTGTTAGTTAACTTTTTCAGGGACATAAGTATACACTCTTTTGCATTGCAATAGCATAAACAATCAACTCGTAAAACCTACCACTACAGAACAACAGAACCAAAAAAGGTGAAAGTGTTATTATTTTGCATATGATAACAATAACGGTATCCTGATGTGACATTCCAATAATAATGATATTGCTAATAAATTCATAAATCTCTGAAAAACATCAATGATTTTGAATTACATGCTATACATGGCTATAGACCACGCTTTTTGCATAAAAATAGCCAAAAATACATATCCTTACAAAAAGTGTCAAAATGACCCAAAATCGATCAAAACCATGGGCTATAGTCCATGCTTTTTGTCCAAAAACACCCATTTTTCAAGTTTCACAAAAAAATCATCTTTTTTGGAAAGGTGTGAAAATGACCCAAAATCGAGCAAAACCATGGTCTATAGTCCATGCTTTTTGTCCAAAAACACCCATTTTTCAAGTTTCACAAAAAAATCATCTTTTTGGAAAGGTGTGAAAATGACCCAAAATCGATCAAAACCATGGGCTATAGTCCATGCTTTTTGTCCAAAAACACCCATTTTTCAAGTTCATAAAAAAATAATCATTTCTCAAAAGGTGTGAAAATAACCCAAAAACGACCAAAACCATGGGCTATAGTCCATGCTTTTTGTCCAAAAACACCCATTTTTCAAGTTTCATTAAAAAATCATCATTTCTTAAAAGGTGTGAAAATGACCCAAAATCGATCAAAACCATGGGCTATAGTCCATGCTTTTTGTCCAAAAACACCCATTTTTCAAGGTTCACAAAAAAATCATCTTCTTTGGAAAGGTGTGAAAATGACCCAAAATCGATCAAAACCATGGTCTATAGTCCATGCTTTTTGTCCAAAAACACCCATTTTTCAAGAATCACAAAAAATTCATCTCTTCTTAATAGGTGTGAAAATGACCCAAAATCGAACAAAACCATGGGCTATCGTCCATGCTTTTTGTCCAAAAACACCCATTTATCAAGTTTCATAAAAAAATCATCATTTCTTAAACGGTGTGAAAATGACCCAAAATCGATCAAAACCATGGGCTATAGTCCATGCATTTTGTCCAAAAACACCCATTTTTCAAGTTTCATTATAAAATCATCATTTCTTAAAAGGTGTGAAAATGACCCAAAATCGACCAAAACCATGGGCTATAGTCCATGCTTTTTGTCCAAAAACACCCATTTATCAAGTTTCATAAAAAATCATCATTTCTTAAACGGTGTGAAAATGACCCAAAATCGATCAAAACCATGGGCTATAGTCCATGCATTTTGTCCAAAAACACCCATTTTTCAAGTTTCATTATAAAAATCATCATTTCTTAAAAGGTGTGAAAATGACCTAAAATCGATCAAAACCATGGGCTATAGTCCATGCTTTTTGTCCAAAAACACCCGATTTTTCAACTTTAACAAAAAATTCATCTCTTCTCAAAAGGTGTGAAAATGACCCAAAATCGATCAAAACCATGGGCTATAGTCTATGCTTTTTGTCCAAAAACACCTGATTTTTCAAGTTTGATTAAAAAATCATCTTTTTTGGAAAGGTGTGAAAATGACCCAAAATCGATCAAAACCATGGGCTATAGTCCATGCTTTTTGTCCAAAAACACCCATTTTTCAAGTATCATAAAAAATCATGTTTTTTGGAAAGGTGTGAAAATGACCCAAAATCGATCAAAACCATGGGCTATAGTCCATGCTTTTTGTCCAAAAACACCCATTTTTCAAGTTTCATTATAAAAATCATCATTTCTTAAAAGGTGTGAAAATGACCCAAAATCGATCAAAACCATGGGCTATAGTCCATGCTTTTTGTCCAAAAACACCCATTTTTCATGTTTCACAAAAAATCATCTTTTTTGGAAAGGTGTGAAAATGACCCAAAATCGAGCAAAACCATGGTCTATAGTCCATGCTTTTTGTCCAAAAACACCCATTTTTCAAGGTTCACAAAAAAATCATCTTCTTTGGAAAGGTGTGAAAATGACCCAAAATCGATCAAAACCATGGGCTATAGTCCATGCTTTTTGTCCAAAAATACCCATTTTTGAACATTCACAAAAAAATCATCTCTTCTCAAAAGGTGTGAAAATGACCCAAAATCGATCACAACCATGGGCTATAGTCCATGCTTTTTGTCCAAAAACACCCAATTTTCAAGTATCATAAAAAAATCATGTTTTTTGGAAAGGTGTGAAAATGACCCAAAATCGATCAAAACCATAGGCTATAGTCCATGCTTTTTGTCCAAAAACACCCATTTTTCAAGTTTCATAAAAATATCATCATTTCTTAAAAGGTGTGAAAATGACCCAAAATCGATCAAAACCATGGGCTATAGTCCATGCTTTTTGTCCGAAAACACCCATTTTTCAAGTTTCATAAAAATATCATCATTTCTTAAAAGGTGTGAAAATGACCCAAAATCGATCAAAACCATGGGCTATAGTCCACGCTTTATGCCGAAAAACATGCATTTTTCAAGTTTCACAATTAATTTTCCAAAAAATTTTTGTTATTGTACAAACTGATCACTCAGATTGCAAAATCAAATGTTTAGATTAAAAGTTGTACTTATGGATGTTTTTTTTATTTATTTTAGACTTATCTGTTTGGATTTATTTGACTCATTAATAATGTTATTAAATGTACTTAATGTTCTGGCTTTTAGCAATATGGTTAATAAATTTGCATTATGACAAAGCTGACCAACCATCAATATATGGTTACACATATTAACTACTGGGTCGTGGTGTCACAATTCTCCAGAGGGCAATTTTAAGTTAAGTTTTTCCTTTTAATTTCCCACATTTCTATATCTGTTGCCTTTCTTTTCCTGGTGTTGTATGGAATGCATAGACGAGAACCCTTGGCTGCTGATTGTACATGATATAATCTATTATATAATAATTATAATCTGTTTATCTTCATCATGGTTTACACAAATTGTACTAAATGTACTTCAGCAAATTGGGTGTATTACAAATAGTGTGGGAAATGATACAAGTATACCCAATACTTGTATTGGGTATTTTCTATTCTCTGTTCAACTTTCTGATGATATTAGATAGTGTATTTTTTTCCTTTTCCCGGGAATCAGTCAAATTCATTTGTCAGGGTCCAGCTTTGATCTGAGCTCTTTTATCGATAATTTCTTCTCTTCAACATTCTTTTCAAGTTCCACAAGAGTTCTTTCCTGAAGAAGAATACATGTAAAATTAAAGTTGAACAAACCTCTATAGATTGCAACATCTAGTAGGGGTGGGGGAGGTTAGTTAGGCCCAAAATCCTACCTTTAGCCAGACATTTTGCAAATAAGTCTTGTTTTACGAGGGAAATATAACAGAAAAAAGGATGGGTTCTTGTTTCCAATCTGGCTTTTTTGTAGTTTTCGATATTCTGTGAACTCAGTAATTACAAACAGCATGTTGCAATTTGATTTTTCACTGTTGTCAATCAAAAAGAATCAGTTGGTACCTTTTATGTTCTTGACTGGTGGCAGTGAAAAAGCAATTTCACAATTAGCCGTTGGAGTGTCTGAGTTCACAGAATATTGAAAACCATGGTAATTCCTGATCAAATTTTCAATTATTAGTTGATTTTTAAGGGAGGAAAGCTGGAGAAAAATCCTCAAAGCACAGGAGGGAAACAACAAAGAACTCTACACACTACACCAAGCCCAGCAGACAATCAAACCTGGGTCCCATTGGTGAGAGGTGAGTATTAGCATCACATGCCAACCATGCTTCCTATCCTGGGGATGTAATCTTTGGATAGAGGATAGGATATTCTGCTGCTCATAACCAGCTGAGTTGACTTTCAGAAAGAACTCAAGGTCAACCAATTAGAATTGAGCATATTTCAACATAGCAATTTGATTAGCATAATTAATATAGACACATTCATTGATATCAGCACATATCTGGCACATATCTGACTTTGAAATAAAAGTTTTTGACTCTGTATTGATCAAGACAGCTCTTCCTCTGAGTTTGTCTATGACAAGGGTTGTAATGGAAGGTGAAACTGGTCTATTGGTGAAAACTATACACATTTTAATTAGAGATTGTTTTCTGTAGAGAAAATAGAATGTATAGTATTTGGTATACTTTAAGGTTCATGGAATGTGTTAGTATTTTTTAAGTTACGGGGGGGGGGGGGGGAGGGGCTGGGGGGAATATGTGAAAGATATTTAAAAAATCTTCAGTGTAATATGATTTACACAGCACAGTAACAAAGAACATCACAATAACAAAAAACAATACCAGCTTTACCATCTATAGAACGAGTCACAATATATATATAACAAAAGAGCAGCATAGTTTTTTTTACACTTTTATAAACGGTACTAAAGAAATCGTATATATTTAGAAGCTTACTTGTTCTTTTATTTGAATATTCTCACGGAAATAAAATCCTGCTGCACCTCCAAACATGGTACCAAGCACGATCACAGCTACAAGCCTGCTACTTCGACTTTTAAAAACCATTCTGTACTGTGCCTGGTGTAGAAGACATTACCAAGCAATGACACTCATGCAAGAAAACATTATGGATTTGTTCGTACCCATGGTGCACTTCGCGCTGGAACTACAGGGATCCCAACGAGGAAATAGAAGGATCGCGGAAAGTAGATGTAGATAACGTAAAAAAGAAAGAAAGGAGAAAGGAGAAAAGATAAGAGAGGAGAGGAGAGGAGAGGAGAGGAGAGGAGAGGAGAGGAGAGGAGAGGAGAGGAGAGGACATTTAGTTGAGTTGTGCTCTTCATTGTAATGAACTTTTATTTTATACACATATTATTCACATATTCTTATATAAATAATATAAAAAACAATACCGTTCGGTTGACTACTACTAAGGCTTTCATAATGTATGGCAGATGGGGGGAGGTGAAATTATGGGTGGATGGGCAAATTTTGATCAGAAAATTGGGGGGGGGGGGGGGTGTATAATTGTTTTGAAGAAGCTATAAGCCTTAGGGGGAATCGTATTTTTTTGCATGACTGATTATTCTGGACATTTCAATTTTCACCTGCCCCCCCTCTGCCGTACATTATGAAAACAGCCTACCTGAAACGCAATGCTGGATAAAAATTCAACAACAATTATTTTCATCATTTATTATTTATTTCCTATAATGTTTTCAACATTTTTCTCAAGCATTTAACTAATTAATGTGATGTCGATTCAAATATATCCAGATGGCTACAGACAAAGAGTTTTTTATTCACCTTAGGATTTGTGAATATTCTCACCTTGAATGTAAGCTTTAACAAGAGCAGTTCCTGAAGAATACAACCCTACTGACCCAGCTGCTATGCCAAAGAGAATTATTGATGTATTAAATATAATTTGCCACCAAGGCAGTACAGTTTTCCTTAATTTTAAATGAAAAAGGGGAGGAAAAACGAAGACTAAACACGTTCCAGTTAGGTTGCCAATAAATGACATTAACAAAGCAAAATGTGGTATCAACAAAGCTGCTAGTAGTGTTATCACTACTAAAATCACACGAAGGCCGATTAAAAAAGGCGTTATTCTAGATGAGTCAGGAACACAGCACTTAGAGACAACGGATGTTGTAATGCATTGAATTACTGTGAACATGGGGAAGGCGTAGGAGAAAAGAACATTGATAACGAGAAGGATGCACCCTACTGTTCTCACAGCACCTGCAGGAAGGTTGTTCGTGATTACTTCTTTAGTCTTGTTAGAAAAAGCCAAATAAGCTGTTACAGAAAAAATTATTTTTGTAACAGCCGCTAAGAGGAAAGATATATTCATAATTAATGGAAATTTAGCTCTGTTTTTTAAGCTCTGTTCAATACCGGGTAAAAGCGGATGGGCTGCATAGCTGAATAACACGATACCAATTCCTACAGGGCAGGTTTTTATGGTGCCAATCTTGATCGAGTCAATGTCCCATCTTTCGCTGAATTTGATTCCATAAGCGGTGACTGCCGTAACAGTAACTAACAATGCTAGTGTACTGAACAGGCTCAGCCATGCTACGTGAGATAGCTCCTTTAAGAAGACCGTTGGTAAGACTACCAACGCCCCAATAGCAATCCATCCACGTATACTAACAGGAGTGTCAGGAAAGGTGTGAACCATGAGCGAACCACAAAGAACTAAGTAGAGCGTGGACACAAAAATTAGCTCCAATATTTGAATAATTATGACCAGTTTGCCGCCCAGATACGGAAAGCACACTGAACCCACGTCTTCATACGTTGCTCGTACTTGCTTTCTCGTGACGGTCTTCTCGACTTTAGTTTGATCTTTCTCGTTGTTTTCGTGTTTTGAAAGGGCATCGTCCGTGGCTTTGCTTTCCTCCTCAGTCTCATAAAGACAGCTAATCAAAACCTGACCAGTGTAGTTTGAAATCAAGGCCAAGATAGCAAGTCCAAATATCACCACTAGTCCACCTTCCTTCACAGCGTACGGTAGACCAAGTATCCCAGTCCCTTCTACCATGTTGAATAAGTTCCAAGCCGCGTGCCACGAAGAGCTTTGTCTCTTAGTTAGATCCTCGTCTGCTTCCTTTAGACTACCGTGCTTCGGTTTAGTACCATCTTCAGCCGATTCCTCCCCAAGGTCTCCTTCGGTATCAGCATCATTATCACTGTCATTGATACCATGGTATAAAATACTTGAAAGGGCCATATGTACTTTAAGGTTGGCTTTACGAAACACTATCGCTTCCCTTTAAAGCTAAATTTTTACAGGTAACTGAGTTGTCAATGTATAAGATCAGAGTCGCTCTTAAGGATAGCAGCCTCTCAAAATCTTGACTTCAGAGTTAAAGTATACAATGCTATATATACTATACAATCTAATTGATACATTTTCCTTGATAGCGTAATTATAATCAAAATAAACGCTCTCCTGCTGAAATAAGTATGGTTTTTAAATTCTAGTTCCGTTTACAACCGGAATATGTGAAAAAACATTATTTGCAACGCTTTCGTCCCACACACTCGTAATTCTAAACACGATGAGTGGTCGATAGTTCGAACAGTCACGCGGTAGCGGGTAGCTGGTCAATGTGGGGAAATCACGAACCTTAAATGAATTTTTTTTTTTGAAATCTGACGAACATTAAATGAAATAAAAGAGCATTAAATAAACACTTTAAGTTCAATAGAAATTTGTGAGAAAACTGAAGATGAAAAAACGCAAAATTACAAAAACATCACCAGAAAAATTGCAGTACAAAAAACAGGCATAAAAAGTTAATATGAAAAATAAATACGAAACTAAGGAAAATTGACATTGATATCCAAAAAAAGTTGAACTACATTTAGGTGCACCTAGTACTTGGGTAGGCTAAGACAATACACGAGTCATTTGTATCTTCAATCAATCCATTCCTCGCTATTCTTAGAACTACATTTAGGATCCCCTCTACCAGAGTAGGCTACGACAATACACAAGTCATTTGTATCTTCAATCAATCCATTCCTCGCTATTCTTAGAACCACATTTAGGATCCCCTCTTCTAGGGTAGACTAATACAATACACGAGTCATTTGTATCTTCAATCAATCCATTCCTCGCTATTCTTAGAACCACATTTAGGATCCCTTCTACTAGAGTAGACTAGGACAATACACGAGTCATTTGTATCTTCAATCAATCCATTCCTCGCTATTTCTTAGAACCACATTTAGGATCCCCTCTACTAGAGTAGACTAGGACAATTTTCAATCAATCCATTCCTCGCTATTCTTAGAACCACATTTAGGATCCCCTCTCCTAGAGTAGGACGTAATAATAAGGTACGGTAATGGTTGACCATTAATGAGCTAGCTTAATAAATAGTGCCGGCTGATCACTGAAAAGTATAGATATATAGGAAGCCCAACCCAAGTAATGTGTACTTGTCAGTCATGATCACTCCCCCCCCCCCCCCCCCCAATATTTTATGACCAGTCCCAAAATGTTTAAAAGTGTTGATATAGATAGCCCAATCCACGTACTGTGTAATTGTCAGTCTTGAGCTCGTTATGAGGTTGGTGACTATTAAATTTAGGTAGACAGATGGGTGTTATGATGCCGTGTACAATTGACTCAGTGATGACGTCAGCAGTCCGCTGAATACTTGGAGTTTATTTGTTACTGTACAAATATGAAGCAGTTGGATGTAGAAACCCCCACATCCAACCGAGTGTTGCTGCTGCCACATGGGACTAAGTGTGCACCATTCTCTACTCCAACACCTATGGCAGAGTTGGGGTCATCGCAATCGGCGAAGCGATCAGCCATGAAGCCAATCCTAACTTTGGCTATATTGTCAGAACCAACTATATTCAATCCTTCCTTACAAGGACTGGCCTGCAGCTTATGGTCAGGGAACAGGGATTCCCAGGCAGAACTTCCCAGTGCAGTGGTCTCTTTTTCTTTACCATCAGCAAGAAGAGAATACAAAGATTCTGCTTTCATGTTGATTTTTATCCAATTGACATCCCCTGTGTTAGTTATTCTCATACCCAGGCAAATCTTAGTGAAGTTGGTCTTCCAGTATGAAGACATTTTTGTCTCGGTTAAGTCATCGATTCCTGTTTGCCCGGCGCTTTCGTTGTGTGCTGTCTTTTCGCTCCAGTGTTGGGAAGTATAAGTGAATTCTTGCTATAAAATCAAAAGTCGGTTTCAAGATCTAGATAGTATTTCAAATCTAGCATTAGCTTAAAAAATAAACGCTTTTGGGGTCTTGTTCTAATGAGGGGCGCTTACGCATAAGACACTGGTCGACGTTTCGCGGTTTGAAATTTTTGGTATTTTTCCGAGTTCCTTTTAGCTATAGACAAATAATAAATAATTTATATACTTACTTTCCTAGATAATAAATAAATTTCAAGTTAATTGTAGTTGTTTATAATTACCTTTGTTCCATCAATCTTCATAACCAAAGTCCATCCTCCAGATCCACACACAGGGATGGGATCCATCATACAATATGTCATGGACCAATTGGTGCTTGTACCGAACGTTAGGTTATATGCCTTGTTTCCATTTGACCTGATTAACAAGACAGGGGATGTATATGTTAGACTTCATTCGACGCCTGGTTGTGGCAAAGCAAATTCATTTTTAAGAAAAAAAACCTTACCTTCCACTGTCGTAAATAGTTTTACAGCTTGAACATTCTGGAAACGAATAAATAAAAGGTAATTAAAAAACGCAGTTAAAAAAATCATTTTCTAGTTAGTTGTGAGATCAAAGAGTGTAGTATAGGATGAAGTCATATTTATTTATTTTTATTTATTTTTAAAAGTCGGTAACATTTTCGTTGTGGGATACGTATTTTTTTATTGAACTTTTCTTTATTATTCATATTTATTATATTGTGAGATCTAGATATAGTTAAAAAGACTTCACATCAACCCGGGTAAATTGGATTTTATAATAAATACGCACTCTACATCTTTCTTTTCTTTTTTCTTTCTTCTTTAATTTTCAGTGCTATATTTAATTCTGTTAATATAAATATTCATATGATATTTTGTTACCTTTAATCATTTTAACGCGTTTTAACGCGTCATATTTCTTGATTTCGTCATTCTTAAAAATTGAAAAAATTTGGTTTTATTAGATGGATAACGATAAAATGCTGTATCTCTTCTCTTCTCTTCTCTTCTCTTCTCTTCTCTTCTCTTCTCTTCTCTTCTCTTCTCTTCTCCTCTCTTCACCTCTCTTCTCCTCTCCTCTCTTCATTTCATTAAATTTCATTTCCTCTCCTCTCCTCGTCTTTTCCCTTCCCTTCCCTCCCCTTTTCCTCTTCTCGGGGGTTACATTTGATGAACCTCAAAATTCAAATTACTTACATCGCCAAGGTACATATATCCTGTTTGTTCAACCAGTGACAACATCACACTCTCCGTTTTTTTCCTCAACAACTGGCAGAATTTAGAAACCCTGTTATAGTTAGCATCCTCACAGTCTTTATTAGCAGTGCACTGGTAGGCACATTTAGCTGCACTACTCACAGTTCTGTTCTTTAGAATATCACGACCATCTGCCTTGTGATCGTCTTTGTACTTAAAAGATTTCACTCGTATATTAGCGTCGGTAAAACCCACGATAAAGAACACGGAAAGAAAGCAGAATACGAGATGCATTCTCTAAAAACAGCCTGAAACCTTAGTTTAAAAACAAACTGAATTTGAATTTTTTCATATCTTTAAAAAATCGTAAACTCATCTGTTCAACCCTGGTTGCTTATTATGACTCGATTGTCTGTCAGGCCAAAGCATTATATACAGAACTGACTTCTTTTGTACACAGGTAATGTTAATTTAAAGTTCGTATCCAAAACAGCAAGTGTAACAAAGCTGTAATTGAATGTTTTGCTGAATAGCTTGGCAATAAAGACCTCAAATTCCATTGAGAAAAAAAGTGATTTCTTTTTGTTGCAATATTAGCAATGCATTCAAGACAATTTTGAGAAGATCCTATTGAATATTGCAAAAATATTTTTCTTATTTTTCTCTTTTTTAAGCCAGCGAAGCTCACAAAAAAAGTTCACAAAACTATTGAATTACATTTTCTCCAAGATCGTTCAGCTGCGTTGAAAATAAAAAGTACTGAACTAGCTGTAGTTTTCAGTTATTTCCGCCCCTCCCGCCCAGGCCACCCTATTCTTTTTACGACTTAACTTTAAATTAAAAATAAATGGTTGACATTGGCATTGCACCTGACCGCCCGTGAGTCTGTCACTAAGGTCAATGGTATATTCAACCAGGAAAGACGAGCACTTCTCTAGGATGTATCAAAATTATTGAAATAAAATGATTTCTCCAGGCTAGACTTCAAATTCACTGATTTATTTGAATAAAGAATACATTTATTATCTTTTCGTTTTACGGATTTTCTTTTTATCTGTGTCCTTCATATTTCTGTTTTTGTTCTTGACATTAGCAGTATCGTAGTAGTGAACACCGACTCGTTTCTTATTGGTTGTCATACGGGTTTTCTGAAAACATGGGAATCAAAAGATTGTAACATCATTGATTTAGGGAATCAAGGATGGCGTAGCGTTTGTTTACTGTCCTTTCACCCCTGGGGTTCGATTACCAACGTAAGCATCGCATGTGAGTAGAGTTTGTTAGATCTCTCCCATTCCAGTTTTCTTGCCTCCACGAAACCACTAATTCTAATTCAATCTGTGAGTTAGCCATGCCCTGACCTAGATCCGTCAGCCCAGAGGTCGTTTCAGGGTTCGATCTGTAAGTTAGCCGTGCCCTGACTTAGATCAGCCCAGAGTTCGTTTCAAGGTTCCATCTGTAAGTTAACCATGCCCTGACTTAGATCAGCCCAGAGGTTGTTCAGTTCAGGGTTCAATCTGTGAGTTAGCCATGCCCTGACTTAGATCAGCCCAGAGGTTGTTTCCATACATAGTTCAATCTGTGAGTTAGGCATGCCCCGACTTAGATCAGCCCAGAGGTTGTTTCAGGGTTCAACCCGAGACGTAGTCGAGGGTTTGCATAACTGTCGAGAATTCTCCCAACCCCCCGAGTGTTGCTATCAGGCTATGTAAACACAGAGAAAAAAGTTTTCTATTGCTTTTATAAAATAAATACTAAGGGAAAACATTTCCGCTTGCAACGAAAATAAATCTTCATTTGAATTTGAATCTCATGTCAAAATACAAATTCTCCATACATCACGAACTTCGATCGTTAGCCAATCAAATTTCGTGTAATAAACGTCAAAGAGACAAATGTGAAGCGAGAAAGAATCGCTAGCTATTTTAGACATTTATCACTTCTAAAGCCTTAAAACAAAAACAAAGAAATGTTCAACGATTGAAAAGAAATCTTAATAAAAGATTTCAGAATTGATTATCTTCACGAAAGTGATCAAAAGCGGATAACAAGTGTCACTGTGAAGGGAATTCTCGATTGAAAGAAACGTGGTTTTGCTCAATTTGACAGCGAGAAAAATATGGCAGCGAAGTTGATTGTTTCGTCTTGCCTCGAGAACATATTTTGTGGAGCTGAAGAGCTATCGCTGGAAAACGTTTGAAGCTGCTGACTGTTTCCTTGAAATACTTGTATTCTTTATCGGGCGGTGCACTTAAATCATGAGAAAGCACGTCGCTAAACAACCGAAGCTGTCCTGACGGAGGACGTGTGTTGTAGCACCTGAGGGAATTCTCTTTGCGGTGACCAACGAGAGATTGTCATGATATTACGATCAGAAAGACCAGCATGAGACCATAGGGTTATCCCTGTGGCCCTGACACAAGTCAAAATTTGGAACTTCGTTTTCAGAATATATTTTGGGGGGCGTTTTATTCCTCAAAAGAAACTGTAAATCTTTTCATTTTTGAACTTGTACCGGGAAAACACGAAAGTTGAGACGTCACAACTGTGTTTACATAGCCTCATGCAAACATGGCTATCAACCAATCACAGCGTGCGTACTATTTAATTTATTTTATAAAATATAATCATTTCTATATAATTATGTAGCCTATATTATCATATTATCCATTGCTGGGTATGTTCCTTTTTTGAGCAAAAATTACAAACAGGATACAGCTTTGTTTCGTTCATTGACAAACGAAAAAATCAAAAAAAATCCAATTAGACTTATCGTTGTGAGGTTGGTGAATTATATTAAATTAATATTAAATATAGGTAAACAAGTAGGTGTTATGATGCCGTGTGTAATATGATTCAGTGATGACGTCAACAGTCCGCTGAATGTTTTAACCAATAATCCTTTACGTGAGTGGTGAGTTTGGAGTTTATCTAACGTTACTGTACAAATATGAAGCAGTTAGAAGCAGCTTTGGAATGACAAGATGGGTTTAGAGCAGAGCAGCTGCTGCCACATGGGACTAAAAGTGGACCAGTCTCTACTCCAACACCTATGGCAGAGTTGGGAATAAGTCTGCAACTAACAAAGTTATCAGCCATGAAGCCAATCCTAACCTTGGCTATATTGTCAGAACCAACTATATTCAATCCTTCCTTACAAGAATAGACCTGCAGCTTATGGTCAGGGAACAGGGATTCCCAGGCAGATCTTCCCAGTGCAGTGGTCTTCTCTGTACCATCAGCAAGAAGAGAATACAAAGACTCTGCCGTCATGTTGATTCTTATCCAATTGACATCCCCTGTGTTAGTTCTTCTCATACCCAGGCAAATCTTAGTGAAGTTGGTCTTCCAGTATGAAGGCATTTTTGTCTCGGTCAAGTCATCGATTCCTGTTTGCCCGGCGCTTTCGTTGTGTGCTGTCTTTTCGCTCCAGTGTTGGGAAGTATAAGTGAATTCTTGCTATAAAATCAAAAGTCAGTTTCAAGATCTAGATAGTATTTCATATCTAGCATTAGCTTAAAAAATAAACGCTTTTGGGGTCTTGTTCTAATGAGGGGCGCTTACGCATAAGACACTGGTCGACGTTTCGCGGTTTGAAATTTTTGGTATTTTTCCGAGTTCCTTTTAGCTATAGACAAATTATAAATAATTTATCTACTTACTTTTCTAGATAATAAATAAATTTCAAGTTAATTATAGTTGTTTATAACTACCTTCGCTCCATCAATCTTCATAACCAAAGTCCATCCTCCAGATCCACACACAGGGATGGGATCCATCATACAATATGTCATGGACCAATTGGTGCTTGTAGCGAACGTTAGGTTATATGCCTTGTTTCCATTTGACCTGATTAACAAGACAGGGGATGTATGTGTTAGACTTGATTCGACGCCTGGGTGTGGCAAAGCAAATTCATTTTTAAGAAAGAAAATCTTACCTTCCACTGTCGTAAATAGTTTTACAGCTTGAACATTCTGGAAACGAATATTAATTTATTTTTATTTATTTTTAAAAGTCGGTAACATTTTCGTTGTGGGATACGTATTTTTCTATTGAACTTTTCTTTATTATTCATATTTATTATATTGTGAGATCTAGATATAGTTAAAAAGACTTCACATCAACCCGGGTAAATTGGATTTTATAATAAATACGCACTCTACATCTTTCTTTTCTTTTTTCTTTCTTCTTTAATTTTCAGTGCTATATTTAATTCTGTTTCACACACATAAATATTCATATGATATTTTGTTACCTTTAATCATTTTAACGCGTTCGTCATATTTCTTGATTTCGTCATTCTTAAAAATTGAAAGAAGTTTGTTTTATTAGATGGATAAAAATAAAATGTTGTATCTCTTCTCTTCTCTTCTCATCTCTTCTCTTCTCCTCTCTTCTCCTCTCTTCTCCTCTCTTCTCCTCTCTTCTCCTCTCTTCTCCTCTCTTCTCCTCTCCTCTCTTCTCGTCTTTTCCCTCCCCTTCCCTCCCCTCCCCTTCTCCTCTCCTCGGGGATTACATTTGATGAACCTCAAAATTCAAATTACTTACATCGCCAAGGTACATATATCCTGTTTGTTCAACCAGTGACAACATCACACTCTCCTTTTTTTTCCTCAACAACTGGCAGAATTTAGACACCCTGTTATAGTTAGCATCCTCACAGTCTTTATTAGCAGTGCACTGGTAGGCACATTTAGCTGCACTACTGACAGTTCTGTTCTGTAGAATATCACGACCATCTGCCTTGTGATCGTCTTTGTACTTAAAAGATTTCACTCGTATATTAGCGTCGGTAAAACCCACGATAAAGAACACGGAAAGAAAGCAGAATACGAGATGCATTCTCTGAAAACAGCCTGAAACCTTAGTTTAAAAACAAACTGAATTTGAATCTTTTCGTATCTTTAAAAAATCATCGTAAACTCATCTGTTCAACCCTGGTTGCTTATTATGACTCGATTGTCTGTCAGGCCAAAGCATTATATACAGAACTGACTTCTTTTGTACACAGGTAATGTTAATTTAAAGTTCGTATCCCACACAGCAAGTGTAACAAAGCTCTAATTGAATGTTTTGCTGAATAGCTTGTCAATAAAGAAAAGTATTTTCAAATAATTGAAAATAAAATTTAAAATGTTTTGGACACTAACATCTGTTCAATAACTTTCTTCTAGTCTATTCTTAATTTACTATCCAAAGTTGGTAACACTGAAATAGTTTACACATGGGATGTTCTTAAAATCGAATTCAAGTAATTAGTTTCAAGTCTGTTTCAAGTCTGTCAAAGTTTTTTACTAACTTTATATTGACTGGCTTGTTTTAAGGTTTTAGCAAAATTTAAAGAAATTCTTAGCGGACTCTTCTTGAAATTGTTCGGCAGACCTTGAATTGACCGGTGAGTCTGTCACTAAGGTCACTGGTATATTCAACCAGGAAAGACGAGCGCTTCTCTAGGAAGTCTCCATATTATTGGAATAAAATGATTTCTCCAGGCTAGACTTCAAATTCACTGATTTATTTGAATAAAGAATACATTTATTATCGTTTCGTTTTACGGTTTTTATCTGTGTCCTTCATATTTCTGTTTTTGTTCTTGACATTAGCAGTATCGTAGTAGTGAACACCGACTCGTTTCTTATTGGTTGTCATACGGGATTTCTGAAAACATGACAATCAAAAGATTGTAACATCATTGATTTAGGGAATCAAGGGTGGTGTAGCGTTAGTGTACTTGCCTCTCACCCCTGGGGCTCGGGTTCGATTGCCAGAGTAAGCATTGCATGTGAGTACAGTTTGTTAGATCTCTCCCATTCCAAGTTAGCCGTGACCCCACTTCGATCAGCCCAGAGGTTGTTTCAGGGTTTGATCTGTGAGTTAGCCGTGCCCCCACTTCGATCAGCCCAGAGATTGTTTCAGGGTTTGATCTGTGAGTTAGCCATGCCCTGACTTAGATCAGCCCAGAGGTTGTTTCAGGGTTCAATCTGTGAGTTAGCCATTCCCTGAATTTGATCAGCCTAGAGGCTGCTTTAGGGTTCAATCTGTGAGTTAGCCATGCTCTGACTTAGATCAGCCCAGAGGTTGTTTCAGGGTTCAATCTGTGAGTTAGCCATTCCCTGAATTTGATCAGCCTAGAGGCTGCTTTAGGGTTCAATCTGAGAGTTAGCCGTGCCCTGATCATCCCATAGGCTGTTTTAAGTTTATTACACATAAATATTTTCCCAATAGGGGCACTTATAATTGTTTCGCCCATAATGCTATGTTACTCATCATTCCCACACCTTTATCTTAGGAGATTCCTCTATTTCCTCTTCCTTCTCTTCTCCTCTTCTTTTTCTAGTTTTTTCTTTACTCGGAACCTGACTTGACCCTACAAGAGATCAATACATAAGGTTGATTGTAACTGGTATAATCTTGTATACATATTTGAGCTTTAGATGTCTTCACATAGTCTGAAAACTGTGGTAACACTTAGATGTAACCACATGCATGATGTTACCATTGATATTACTTAAAGTACACATGAACCCTTCGACGATACTTTCAGTACTTATTCTACGTGAAGATATTATCATTATTTCACTCATGGTTTACATGAAAGCTATTTAAAATTTGTAATTTATGCAGAACCAGTACTGAAAGTATTGTCGAAGGGTTCATTTGCACTTTAACTAATGGTGGTGATGTGATAACGTAGCATTTACAAACAGAATGAACTTGATCTACCTTTAGTTTTCTTCGTATTCGTGATATGTTCTCGTTTCTTAGGAGATTCCATTTCCGAAGAGTTAATGTCTTCTTCCTCGTCTAACGCCTCGACGCAGGCAACAAACGGGCTCATGGATACAGAATACCTCTTCTTGGACGGTGTTGTCCAGTATTTACTATTCACAGGACGAGGTGTTGTCTCCGCTTCTAAATGAACCAACAAGAAATTTATTTACATAGCAGTGACCCAGGTTACGCTCAATCATTGATTGGTATCAATCAGTTGAATGAATCTCATAAATTCCTTTAAAGCCCCTAGGAAACGGTACAAACATTGTTCATTACGTGCTGATAACCAGAGACTTGGTATATTTAATGGCGTTACCTGTTTTCTGATAGGAATCCTTGGTGCTATCTTCGCTCTCTTCATCGCTTTCCGCCTCGTCTGGAGAACTATCGATGTCGTCTTGTTGTTCCATAGCCTCCTTCAGTTCTTCCCATTCACCAACATCAAAGTACTCCTTGCTTGAATGTACTTGTCCAGTAGTCATGTCTATTACTGACACACTACGGCACAAAAACAGTGAATTGTAATAAACACTTAGAAGCCTAGTGTAGCTGGGGCAAATCCAGGGAAGGTAAAAGAAGTGACTAGTCACCCCCCTTTTTGCTCAACTTTACCAGTATATCGTTAGTAAAAGTCACCCCTTTTCCCCGAGTTCCTGGTAAAACCTTTGTAATAGTCTAACCCCCCTTTTAAAATTCCTGGATCCGTCCCTGTGCAGAGAGAATATTGTAATTGAAGTATGTGTACGCGCGACAGTGAAGTGTGTTCGAGTAGAATCGTGTGTGATTTAAGTTGAACAAATTATACACATCTTATACAAGTTACACAACATATCAGATCTTATTGTTGTTAAATTAACCATTTATTCGTTAATTCTTACACTAGAAAGACTATAAATCAAAAATAGAAGCGATTCCCACAGGACTATCCACGGAAAGCATTGGTATTTTTCATTTACCTTTCTTTAGGTTCTTCAAGTAGTTTTTTCTTTTTCTCCTCAGGTTTTTTCTTTGCATCTTTAGTTTTCGTTGTCATGACGATATTATCTGTGTTGTCGTTGACGTCATAGGCATCATTATTTCCATTAGTATTGTTAATATTATCTTTATTATGAACATCATTGCCATCAAAACTATCACCACCAACATCATCAGCATCATCTTCAATCTTTTTGTTAACATCTTCATTACTATCATTGTCTTCAATGCCATCACCACAATCCTCCTCGTCCTCCATATCTACCTCCTCCTCCTCATCATTATCATTGTCAGTCTCATCATCATCATCGTCATCATCACTATTACTGCCGTTGTCATTGAGTGGTTTAACGTCTTCGCCTTCAAACTCAGGAGCCACACAGATCGTACTAAAATCTTGCTTGACGCGGAAGGAGCCGGTTTTGCCTTGGTCAATTCCTTTTGACTTGTTATTGTTTTCATTTTCGTCTTGCTTCACCTCGTCTGTATTCTCTGTAGTTTCAGTACTATTTTGATTTGTCATGTCAGGTTCACTTGCATCTTTATTAAGGTCTTCAACCTGAAGCAAGAAATTCATAGAATAAGCCGTTTGCACTAATATGTAACGCTACGCTTCCCACCCCCTTCTCTCCACAAACCATAATTTATAAGTGGCGAAGCAGTGTTGCACTCGCCTCTGGGGTCTCTAATTCCTGGACTCATCACATGAGAGTAGAGTTTATTGGGTCTCTCCTTTGATTCGAGGGTTTTTCTCTGGGTTCTATAGTTTTCCTCCCTCCACAAAATCTTACAAGCGAAATTTCTATTCGAGCTTTAGGTTACCCTTGACCTCGCTTTTATCAGCCAACACGTTGTCTAAGGGTTTGATGGTATTTTTTATTAATGGCAATATATATATATATATATTTAATATATATATATTTTTATTTTAAAGAACGTGTTGGATGACAAGCTACAGCAACCAGTCTCACCACAGGAAGCCCACTTATTTTCATAATAGTAAGTGACAGATGATTAGATCAATAAATACCGTCTTATTTGTATGTTCTTGATCAGTAGCCTTGACAAAACTACTCGACAGTGGAGGGATTTGCAATTCCTTTTGTTTCGTCTTCTTTTCTTTAACAGGATGAGGGTTTTTGTCGTCTCCTTCCTGAACGAAAGAGGAAAGTATCTTACGAAAAGACATTTTCTATTTCAGACTAAGTAAGTCCGGAATACAATAGTTTCGTTTTCGATGCAAACCGCTGTTTTTGAAGACCACAGACTCATTTGCGCAGGTTTAGCCTCGTTTATGAGTCAGCTAGTCACAGAAATAATTACAAGTCCGTGAGATTTCAGTTAAAACACATCTATCGTTCAAGTTTCATATTCTTTAAATTACACGGTTAAGTTTTGCATATGATTTGCTCTTAATAAGCGAGGCTAAGGCTGTAAGATGAGTCTTCAGTCATAAAACACAATGGTATTTACTGAATGAAACTTTTAATATCTCGTCCCCTAAATAACTACATAATAGCTGTTTTGAAGAATTACAAGGCCA
Organism: Actinia equina; assembly: GCA_011057435.1. Classification (NCBI taxonomy): domain Eukaryota; kingdom Metazoa; phylum Cnidaria; class Anthozoa; order Actiniaria; family Actiniidae; genus Actinia; species Actinia equina. The sequence goes on from WHPX01000456.1 coordinate 309,886, forward strand.
TATCAAAAATAGGTTCATAAAGCGGTCTAAATTATATGAATTTCCCGCTATCATATAGTTATAAATTCTGAGATATTCTTGCCAATGCTTTCAGCTTGTTGGGCACAGCGACGGTAGCTAAGGGGAGTAGGCACCATGAGTTGATCGTTTAAGTCACATCTATATTATGTATCTACTCAAGCATTATCGGTTAACAAAGAAATAATGGTCAAGAGAATGACACATGGCCTGAGGTGATAAACATTACGTCCAAGTTGCACGGGGTCATCTAGATTAGCACGATCATTAGTACCTGTTTGGGTGGTGCTACAAAGTATGGTATTTTTCCTCTTTGAAAGTCATTCAGGATCATCTTCGCTACAGTATTTACATCAGGCTCTCCTCCCTGAAATACAAAAAAAAAAATCTTTTACACCAGTGAGGAATCATTTCCAATCCCGTACTCCCCTTAGTACTCCCCTTAGTACTCCCTTAATACTCCCCTTAGTACTCCCCTTAGTACTCAACTTAGTACTCCCCTTAGTACTCTCCTTAGCACTCCCCTTAGTACTCCCCTTAGTACTCCCTTTAGTACTTCCCTTAATACTCCCCTTAGTACTCCCCTTAGTACTCCCCTTAGTACTCCCCTTAGTACTCTCCTTAGCACTCCCTTTGTACTCCACTTGCTCTCAAAGGAACGGCTGCTGGTTTGACTCATTTTATTTATATATTTTTTTTATAGCTGTTTTTTTACAACTTGACAAGTGTACAAATTTACAATTCCACAAAAAAGAAAATTTCAAAGAAAAGGATTTAATCTTGTTTAAATCTTTGCTGGTCATGATAAAATTAGACATTTTCCGACAAGGTTAAGAACAACTGGGATTCTGATGTATATGTGTAGATATACTCGAGTTGACTAGGAATGGGTATGAACAGTACTGAACACGTCACTTCTAAAGGGTGAACTCACGGCATCGTGACTGTGACGTGAAAAACATTTTAAACATTGACCTCCGTACTGTGACAGACACTGTGTGCCGTGTAGTTCCGCCGCAATATGGAATCTCTTCTAGCCATATAAACTCCATGTAATGGATTTAGCAGATGTTGCAATACTGTACCGTTACCGTGCTGTGTATCATAATGCTAGATTACTACGCACCTTAAGCAGCTTCCCCGTCCTTCTCGCCAGCTGTTCAAGAAAGTCTGTGGCATCATTCCATGTGTTTATCTTGTACGACTTGCTGACGTACTCGCGTTTGACTCGAGCCAGTACTTCAGGGATGTGTTCTGCGGCCTCTTTCACGTTTTCTACGCGAACCTGGGGTATAACAACTAATATTAAGAAAAGGAAACACCTCGCCACACCTTAACAGGTACCATAACATAAATATATTAAGCAGGGAGGAAAAGAAAAAAAGTTATTAATCCACAAAAACACAATGACGACATCAAAACTGTCAAGTGAAATTTCATCGTTTTAACTTTTTTCAGTGTAAACGATTTTAAACACATTATTCATTCTTCTTTTTTCTAAATAACCTATCATAGGATGCATCTTCCCCCTAGGCTGTCACGAACTTACCACGCCCTTTAGGATGATGTCTGTCTCTGTATCATCATTAGGATAGACAACACCAGGACAATCCACCAGGAATATACGACGCATTAGTGTGATGTACTGCCAAACCTAGAATGTAGCACATATTGTACATTAGCACAAAGAAGGTCAAGTTCAAGGGTCAAGTACGAGGAATACCTTGATAGCCTTTGCTTTAAACACACTCTAGGCGGAAGGGGGGGGGGGGGTTCTTTTTGTAAAGTGTTGTACAATCTTTATACTTGCCTTGGTCTCTCCCGCAATAGGTGCTACTTTGCAAACTTTCTTGGCTCGTAGTGTGTTAATTATTGAGCTTTTACCAACATTTGGATAACCAATCAGACCAACACTAAAGAATCACATATTTTTAGTGGATATAATTTATAGAATATTTATATATCAATCAACAGCAAACACAAAAATACTTTGGATAGTGATTAATAGTAAAGTTTTATAATTATTATTATTATATTAATTATTATTAAGGTGTATATACAGTATATCGTACCTTATTTGCTTCTTGTCGCTGTGAAGCTAAAAAGATAAATTCCTGTGAGTTAGCCATGGCCTGACATAGATCAGCCTAGAGGTTGTTCAGGGCTCTATCTGTGAGTTAGCCGTGCCCTGACTTTGATCAGCCCAGAGGTTGTTTCAGGGCTCTATCTGTGAGTTAGCCATGCCCTGACTTAGATCAGCCTAGAGGTTGTTTCAGGGCTCAATCTGTGAGTTAGCCGTGCCCTGACTTTGATCAGCCCAGAGGTTGTTTCAGGGTTCAATCTGTAAGTTAGCCATGCCCTGACTTGAATTTTATGGATTGAGGAAAAAAATTTGGAGAAAGACTCTTGTTGCGACGCATAATATTTGGCCGCAGGTTTCCTGTGGAATTTCTGTTTTCGTAGGGCCCGGGGGTAGTGGAAGTGAGGAGTTGGAGAGAGGAGTTGACTGTTATAAAGAAGGAGATTGAGACTGTCCTAGAATCCCCTCGGGACAGCCATAAAATGTGTAAGTTAATTTTTTGAGTTTGTTAGTAGTTTATTGACATTTTGATGACTACAAGTTTTTTGATTCTGCAACGAATCGTGTTATTTGTGAACCTATATTCGTGTGAACGTGTAAACGATTATGAAGAAAATACGTGATTGCTGGACGAACCAAGTTGAATAAAACCTTTGAAATTACATGCATATCGACCTAGTTCCGAGGCAGAGTCCTGAAAATGCCTACAACCCTCCAATAATAACCTTAAATATGAAAAAAAAGCCTGTAATGAGAACAGTCATTACCTTTCTGTCTTATTACTCACCTTTGAGAACTGTCTCAAGATATTAATGAGAGCACCTTTACCAAAGGGATTGGTTACACTTGCATGGAATGCTAGAGTTGGATACTCTGTTGATAGTATCGTTACCCAACGTTGCTAATGAGAAACAAAAATATCTATGAAAATATCTAATACTATAGTCAGTACTTTGGTTTTGATGTGCAAATATTATCCCATAGATTATCCCATAAGTCACTTGTAGGTTTTAAGTAAAATATCTTTTTGTTAAAAATAACAAATCAATTTTTTTATATTTTTCTGATGAAAAATCAAATTTAGAGGGTGTGCATCCTGGGAGGGGGTACTCCCATATATGGACTATACGGGGATGATCCGCTGAACAGGGTATGGTTTTTCGAGCTTCTTGTCATGAACAGGGTATGCAATTTCACTCAAGGTCCAAGTTCTTCTTGAGTTTCCTGTCATATTCAGGGTTTCTACTTTCGTATTCACCGAAACTGGTTATTTATGGTCGTAAAAAAACGATAGCGAGATGTCATGATAATTGAAACGGGAACTCAGTGCAATTAATTATATCTTTTGTCATAATTACATCTTTTTTTTTGTCATAAACAGCTAGGGTATCCCTTTCAGAATCCCAGCGGAATAAGTTCAACCCTACCCAAATTCGAATGGAGTACCCATCCCAGGGTGTGCACGAAAAATGATGTGAGTGTTTTAGCATTTCATTGTAAAGTAAGTGAGAAGTTATAAGCATTATCATACCGTAACCCATGTTGGCACCAGATCACATTTGTTAAGAATGAAGATCAATTGTTTGTGAGTTTTTTCTTTCTTCATGAATGTTTCAATGTGTTTAGATCTTGTTCCCATAGGATCTCTTGCATCCAGAACCTATGAGGATAAAAATGATTTTTTCAGAATCAATAATTAAGATGATAGGGTATTAGTCTGTTTATAAGGGAGTGATTTTACTTTGCGTGTGAACCAAGTTATACATGTATATAAGCTCAATTCTGAGATATGCTTGCACACATAAAGGTTTCAGTATGAGGCTACGTGCTGAATAAATATATTCTTTTCTTCTTTCACGAATCACTGAGCATTATGCATGAAGCCTCACATTGAATCCTTTGTGCGTGACAAGTGATGCAGATCTCACAAGTGGGCTATTACTGACTACACCTGTAACAGTAAAGCAAAAGAAAACAATGGAATCATTGTCTACTACTATGCATCATTCTTATTATTTTTTCACAGACCAAGTAAAATGACTCTAGTAGTATATTAACAACTGCTTCATTATTTACCTGAAGGACAACATCTGAAGAATCAATAACCTGTGGATAATGGAAAATGGAAAGAATTAAGTGGAATAAAAACTGTTAATATTTTCTTTTTGTGAAGGTAATAAAATTGGATTCTCACAAACTATGCTTCTTGCGCCTTCATTTTTCAACACCACAAAAAATCTTGCCAAATAGGAACCAAAATAATTGTAACAAAACCTTTGGTAAAGAGAACTGGATTTGATATGGTTATTGATTTGAACTGTCCTTACTTTCAAAAATATTCATGGGGTCATGATTTGTATATTTACATGTATTATTGGTGGAATTTTAGGTACCTTGTAAAGCTCATTCCATATTCTTTTTGATTGTCCTTTTGCATAAATAGATTCCTTGGCTTTTACTCTGTAATATAATGCAATAAAATATCATTTATTGCTCTGACACTTGCTCTCTCTGGCTTGGCTAAAAAACAAAAAGTCTTTATCATCTTAAATTTTTTTCAACGTGGTCCGAGTGTTTGTGCACTAACAGTGCATGACATTAACCTTTTTTTTGTTTGTTTTTCTTGTTTTTTTTTTGTTTTTTTTTGTTTTTTTGTTGTTTTTGTTTGTCTTTTTTTTTTTTTGTTTTGTTTTGTTTTGTTTTTTGTTTTAAATAATTTTTATTCCATCCATAAAAACTCAAAAAAAACCCATAACCTTAAACTATCACAGTAAATAACCAACAAACTTTACATGTACATACTTCTCTCCATCATCTTCTTTCACTAGGTCCTTATCATTTTCATGAGAATATTTTTCTGACAAACAAACAACAATATAACATCAAAATTAAAACCCATACTTGAAGGATAGGAGCTAAATCATGAGAAAAAGTGTTGTATCTGTAGACATCTGAGTTGAAGAAGCTAGAAACTCTGCCTACCTAATTGACTGGTAGCTGCTTGTGCCAGACTCTGAGGAAATACAATACACAATACAGTTGCAGATAGTTATATATATACTGTAAAATATCTATAAAATTATAAAAGGTAGTGCTCAGGGAGGAAAACCAGAGAAAAACCCTGAGAGAACTGACAAACAAGACAGGCAGAACTTGAATCCAGGTTGCATTGGTGAGAGGTACAGTACAGTAGCTCAACATAAATAAGCAGAGCATGCCATCCATGTTACCCTAATAACCATAGGATAGCACTAGGACTATTCCACAAACCTGTATATCAGATGCTTGTACATTGGGTCTTTTACGCTGAGCTTTGGGTCCAAATGTAGAATCAAAAGTCTCAGTATCCAGAATATGTACTCGAGATGTCTGAAAAATTATCCAATTTAAAACATTAAAAGCTGCTGTTATAAAATCTTTTAAAAAGCACAGATTACAGAAGGTTTTTGAATACCAAACATGAATGGTACATGTCAGGGACAGATCCAGGGATGGTAAAATAGGTGACTCGTCGCTCCCTTTTCCTCAAAATTTTCAGTATATGGTTAGTAACAGTCATCACCCCCCCCCCCCCCCCCCCCAATTTACTTTGAATTTCTGGTAAGACCTTCACAATAGCCACCCCCTTCTAAAACACCCCTGAATGTAAAGTAGTGACAATAATAAACAAACCTTTGCTCTTTCATCCAGTAATGATAGAGGAAGCTTGGTGTTACGCATTACAACCTGTAGCAAAGTTTAAAAAAGTACATGTAATTAAATGATATTTATTAAACTTTTTAATAATTCATGAGGAAAACACAACAGAAATCACGACTGTGTTCAAAGAGTTTTGTAAATCAGATATAAAATTGTGTTCATTAGCTTTAACTTTAAGATGGATTTTCTTGGCCAGATTCACTTTTATCTTCAAAATTTTAGTGAAACACAAAGGAACTAACCTAGACGTTTGATAAGCAATCTACAGTATTCATGTCCCTGTTGTATCCAATATACAACCTCGAGGCGTAGCCACGAGTTTGTATATTGGATACAACACGACCACTCATACTGTATACACTACATATAATATTATATAATAGATAATAATAGACAAAAGGAGGACATTCTAAGGACAAACGTTCTGTTACCTTGTAAGGATCCTGTATAACTTTCCCCATTTCATCCTGGAATTTCTGCAGTGCATTCTGTGTGATAACCCTTGTATTCCCTGGAACATGTGAAAACAATATTTTTATAACTGCATGTAGTATCAGAATGTTTACATTCTTTAGATACTTAGATTTTCCTGCCTTATCAAAACTCAACATATTAAGAGATTCAAGAGTCTTGCAATATTATGTTTAAAATGTAGCACTGCAATTGTGATTCAAATTATCATTTACTCATTTTCATAGCTACACTATTTGAATTAATAACAATAGGACATGATTCTGGTATTTGGGCTACAGCAGCTGGGTATCTCCATAAACGTTTTATTTTTTATACATCTCAAATGACTTTTGTGGTGAGTGAGAATTAACTGCACCATAACTATATATTCAAGAACAAAACATATATAATATAACTCATAATAAGTATTAAAGTAGAATATCATACCAAACCATTTCCTGTTTGGTGCTACCCTTGCTACCTCTCCTGAAATGGCTCTTGTTTGGAAAGGAGCTGGTTTAACTATTTTACCACCAGAATTCCTGGAAAATAGATCATCAAAAATAAGCCTGTTATAGAACTAGCTAAGATAGCATATCATTTCTCAAAGTAAATTTAAATTCTGCCCACTTAATCATAATCCTTCATAATCCATCATAAAGCTATTGGTTTACTAGTCATAAAACCCAGAACATTCAAGTGGTGAGTGTAGAGTGATGAAATTTTGTTTTGGTTGATTGATGTACAGCGTATAAGACAAACTAATAATGCAAAGTGATGTATTGTTGAAATTCTAAAGACATATATAAAGATAGGTGATGGGGTGGACAGGGGGATGAGATCTTGGCAAGTAGCTCTAAGGGAAGGCACATCTTTCTTATTGGTGGGGAGGGTTGGGGGATTCACCATAAAATTAAAAAGCTGAAGCTCTGACCATCTAAAAAACTTAAATTGTTTACTGATGTCCCTCCCCTCTGACCTTCCACCAGCCCCCCACCCCTCCCCCCTTCCCCTTCCCTAATACCCCTGCAAATTACACTTGCAGCATAATATAATCACTATACGCTGTCATACCTGATAGCCTTGCCCCCTGACTTGTACATCTTTAATCTCATTATTGTACTTTTGTCTCTCATGTTAGAGTTGGGGCTTGGCTTGGGACGATCTGTAGGTTAGAAAGAGACAAGCCATTACAACACAGAATGAAATCAAAGGAATTAATTAATTAAATTTAAATTTATATAAAACTCTATACAAATCTCTTTCTTAATCCTCCAGTTTAGAGTTCTCTTTTGCTCAGCCTTAGTCTCGGTTGTGCGTTAAAATATTCAGCTATTCGACCAAAACCCGTGGCACTTTAAAGAACACGCATCGTTCCATAATACATGTACATACATTTCTTATGCTCTACAAAGAACTCTACTACTCTTAATATAAAAGAAAAGAATAAATATGTACACAATCGAGGCTAAGACTGAGCAAAGGCGAACTAGAAATGGGAGCTAGTATTATTCACTGAAATACACTGTAAGCTTATACAAATAGACCACAAATTTCTAAATGCAACGAGTTAATAATGAAACGTTTTCCAGATAATTCAATTACATAACCCTCAAAACTCATTTATTATGGTTTTAATTTTGATAAATATGATTTGATAACGATAAATAATCGTCAAGACATGATTTTCAAGCTATTTCGACAGATCTGTGTAGCTCACGTGGTTTACCTGGATTCATGCTGCTGTTTGAACTGGCGCGTGTTTTGGGAGCCTTCTTGGCACTGCTGCGTTTACTTGTCTTTGCCATATTGCTCTTGGTATCATACGTATAGTTACTTTCGTTTCTTTCCTTTATATCTTTATATATTCAAAGTATTTCTAGAGTTTTTCACTTCTAGTTGGTCCTACTCGTCCGCCATCTTGTTTGCTGAATCTACGACTGTCTTAGCCAGCGGTTTGCTTGTACCATGGAAGGCTTGGGGCAGAGTTACGTTTCTTAAGTCTTCCCTCTTTACTTCTTACTTTCTTTCTCTCTTTCTTCATTCCTTCCTCCCTTCCTTTCTCTCTTTTTTCCAATCCGTCTTCGAGTTTTGTTCATTTATACTTTTGTCCCTTCTTTCTTTCATTTGATTATTTTTATGATTACCTTTCCTCTCTCATTTTATCAAAGAGATTCGGAGTGGAGGACAGGAAACTGGGGGGGGGGGGGGGGGGGGGAGGGAGGGGGAGGGGGGGATGAGGTATTGATCCGATTGGGTAGTCCTTATGGAGATGAAAAATAATATAGGAACAAAGAATGGTAAAACCTAAAAGGAGTGCTATGTGATAACCCCTGCAATCGTATCTGTGTCAATTAATTAGCATTTTGCTTGATTTATTGATAAAAGAAAATATTTTCGGACTCTTGTTTTTCAGTCATTTATAACAAACTGTGTAGCTGCATACCGCCACAGTCGTGACGTCATCACCGGCGGATGGCGTGGTTAGAAGCCAACGTCGTTCGACGGTGAGAGACACGGTTTTTCTCTTCTGTAGTTTTAGAACGAAGGTTGGCTCCAATAAAGAATAATGTAAAACGTAAACGCTTGGATTCAATTATTACAAACTGTAATATTTTTATTCAGTTATCAATGATTTGAATTACCATAATGAGTGATTATAATTATCAAATCAATTAAACAACTATTAAAGTATAAAACTAACAATAAGCCCTTCAACCCATTAACTATTACCAATAAAAAATAAAAATACATTAATATTATAAATAGCGGTCTTATATAAAGCAATAGATTTATTAGCAACATTGTGTTGATAGGTATATGGATTTAGGCTATAATTTAGATATATAGGTGTGAGTTGGATGACAGCTAAGAGTTCTCAAACGTCTAAGAAAGTTTTTATTTTCACCCTAGCTTCTCAAGCATAAAGAAAGGAATAATACTCAAGAGTTATAAAGCTCAAAATTATTGGTTTACAAAAGTCTGTTATGTACAGAAATAGTTATTATTAGATATTAGTTATCTTTAAGCTCCTTATTGATACCTACATGCATTTCACATTAAGTCTATAAAGGAAGAATGAATGAAAAAATGATAGAACCGCATTAAAAATGTATTCGAGAATATAACAAATAAAATAAAAACGAACATAAATGTATAATATTCTTTAAAGAGTGTGAATAGGTTTTCCGTGTTAAGGTCACTGTGATGTTTTCAGTATGTAGCCAAACTTCTATTGAGCAACCACCCTCGGTCAGGAAATCATAGAATGCTCCCAATCACCGACGAAATCGTACTATTTGGTGTCGTGACAAAGTTGATGTTAGTAAAAGTGTTTCCATAATACTGTTGGAAAACATAGAGGTTTTCCACGTCACGTGTTTGTAGAGCTTTGACTCACTGGTAAAAATCGCTGATAATAAACTGAAAAATGTTTTCAATGATTCCACCTTCCCCTGAAACTATTAGAACTTTGGACAACAAACACTGATGTCATGAAGAAAACGTAAGAAAAACGTTCATAAATTGCTTTTCGTTTTTGATCCGAAAGTCTTTTTTCATACACGTGAAGTCGCACTAAATGATGTCATGGAAACAGAAAATTATACGATTGCACGCGCGTGTGATTGGGAAGCACTTAAAATGGTAACCGCCGAGAGAACATGAACTTTGGTGGTCGTTTAACAGAGGTTCTTTGTTTCCAACCCTAAAGAATTATTCGCTTTTTGTTCATAAAGATGTTGATACCACAGGAGATCGACCATATACCATCATGATTGGTGGAAGATTTTCTAGAAAACAAGACAAAATAGAATGATGAAAACTGCCAATTGAAAATTTCAAAGTATAAATAAATGTCAGGAGAAAATATGGCAACTTAATTGGCTCGGTTCTCTCCTGGGTTACAAGGGTCGTTCTTCGAGTTCTCTGGTTTCTTCCCTCCGTAAAACTAAACATGGGACGGAGTTGAGCGATATATTTGCATAGAATATTGAATGTAGTGGTAGAGTGTGTGAGTAAAAAGTGTTCCTAATTAATGCGAGAGCGCTAGAACGACTATTTTATTCTTATTTTTATCTTTTCGACAATCGCATAGTTACCTGATAAAATGGATAATTCCTGTAGAAACTGTTCGGTCATGTTTTCCTCTTGTGGTGGATGAGGAAGTCCCGTGAAGATCACGTCTAAACACATACAAAAATATCTCAATTTCATACATTCTCGCTCTTTAAGCCGTCTTGTTTTCCTCCTGAATTCCACTCTAATCCAAGGAGTAAAAAGGGACCAGTTACAAAGTATTGTGCAAGAACCTTTCAAATGAAAATCTTACGTTTCAAAATAAGTTTATATTTCATAGTCTTATTCCTTTCTTTTACCAGTAACAGAGTGCGGAAACAAAACTAACGCAGAAATAGCACCCTAATTTCCAGAAACAATAGTTAAGAACGTTCGCTGGGAACTTTCTTCGCAAAACTGACTTACTTGCTTCGCTGGAGTGTGTTCGCATCAGATGGTTGATGTCTCTGTACCAGTTTGACGCAGGCTGCGAGATCAGGGGGAAAAATCAAAGATCCACATGTCATAATAACAATATCAACATAATTTCAAGTCAAAACGACGCTAAATTAAGTGACACACTCCTGTTATAGCTAAAATTTGAATCATGTATGTATTATAAATATGAATGCAGCGTGGAGATAAAGCGGGTATTTTTTGAAAATGTTATTTCATTTAGTTAACCTCAGTATAAATACTTAAGAGTAAACTAACCGGATAGCCGTCGGCGTTACTAGCCCTGGTAGGATCTTCATTCAATGCGTGAACCATCTATCAACAAGAAAATCTCTTTAGTATAAAGCGCACCTTTGAGCCTGACTCTGGAGAATTGGGCAACCATTCCCTGGGTTGTCGGAGAAGGTAAAATTACCTTTACCTTTTGAACTTTTAGGTCGGGTGAGATGGATGGAGTCGGAATGAGAGTAAGAGCACCTCTTGAAGTGTGTGGCGTTTTATTTTATTATCTTAGAATAACTATTAGCCATCTCTTACCCTAACTTCTGCAGGAATACGCAACTCTTTTAAAAGCTTTATCAAGGTGCATTCCTCCTCTGCCTTGTTTTCTGTAATAATTAATGCACGTTAGTTACAAGACTGGTTTTGAAACATTTTTAAGGGGAAAAATCAGTTGTTATTTTGCTGTTGCTGTTGTTGTTGCTGATGATGCTGTTGTTGTTGATGTTTCTTTTGGTGCTGTTGCTGTTGCTGCTGCTGCTGTTGCTGTTGTTACTGCAGCGCTGAGCTTCTGCTGCTGCTGCCACTGCTGTTTTTGTTGTTGCTGATGATGATGATGCTGGTATTGTTGTTACTATTGGTGTTTGTCGTTGTTGATTTTGTTGTAGCGGCATTTTTTAGCATTCCTATATTGTCGTTGTTCAATTCAAACCATCACTAACCTCCAACGACCGTCAAGATGCGTAGCGTAGTTCTGCTCTCCCAGAATGGAACCATGTGAAGAACACAACTCAGTTGAAGAATCAACAGAAATGTGAAGTCAAAAGGACCCAACAGACCTGAAAAAAATGGATGGATGAAAACATAACAAGCCAATGCAGCTTCTGTTTCTATTACGCGGAGTGGGTGTGGCTACACGTGTTTCTTTTACCGTTCTTTAACACGTGTGGGACACGTGATCACTACCTTTAATGACGTCACAATACGAGATCCCAAAGTACGACCAAAGACAACCACGAAAAGAGACGTATTCAAGAATCGATATGATATCAATAACAAGATACAAGTAAACATGCACCATTTCTTCGCCCCCAAATGCGGTTATTTTCTATGGTGGGCTACCTGTGTTATAGACTTTTCAAAATGGCGTAGGTAAGGGAACACACGATATCTTACCTTCTCTGATTAATGAAGCGTTCACTGGCCAAACATCTACAACGGCAAAGGTATCATCAGTCTAATGATAGTAATAAATTATGCGTTCGGTGTGTATACAATGAAGTAGAGAGAATAAGAGAAAAATATCAATGCCCTTGGCAGGATTCGAACCCACGTCTTCGGTATTCTAGTCCGATGTGTTAACCACTACACCAGGGCGGGAGGAGGGAGGGCGTTGAAACGGGCATACATCTCTTGGCCGATCCGTGATGCGGAGAGTAGGACTGGGCACTACTCTGACTGTCAACAATGGCGGACTGTTTGTGGAGGAAATTCGGCTGACAAAAAGATCTTTCAAAGGTAAATTTAGGCTCGTTAATCTTTGCTTTTAGCCAATAAAACAATCTTACTGGTGTTAGAGAACACCCAAAACATGATAAGAGTTTTCATTACGAAGAATTTCGCTGGGTTTTGTACTCAAAGAACCATTTTAATAAGCGACTGCCTATTGTGTTTAGCTGAATTTTATGTAGCAAATGCGGGCGTAGGGCATTTTTGGATATGTTACAATGTTTTCCAAAACCTAGTTTATATTTTTTTGAAATATTTATATAGTGTTTTACTTATGTGAAAAAAATCAGACTGAGCAAATTTGAGCAAAATTAGTTTTTTGACATCTCAAAAGTAGACTAGCGAATCGATAGTGAAGTTGACATACGTTGAACAAAAATGGAACGAAATGATCGGAAATTGTGACATTTCTCCAGATAAATATACACACACTGTTCTTCAGCACAATATTTTCATTTTTGGACCGTTAAAGGTAAAACATCTAACGATCCTCAGGTCAATTTTCATCATACAGAAGGTGTACATGCTATGAATTCCCTAGCGCTTCGCTAGTCTACTTTTGAGATGTCAAAAAACTAATTTTGCTCAAATTTGCTCAGTCTGATTTTTTTCACATAAGTAAAACACTATATAAATATTTCAAAAAAATATAAACTAGGTTTTGGAAAACATTGTAACATAGCCAAAAATGCCCTGCGCCCGCATTTGCTACATAAAATTCAGCTAAACACCATAGGCAGTCGCTTATTAAAATGGTTCTTTGAGTACAAAACCCAGCGAAATTCTTCGTAATGAAAACTCTTATCATGTTTTGGGTGTTCTCTAACACCAGTAAGATTGTTTTATTGGCTAAAAGCAAAGATTAACGAGCCTAAATTTACCTTTGAAAGATCTTTTTGTCAGCCGAATTTCCTCCACAAACAGTCCGCCATTGTTGACAGTCAGAGTAGTGCCCAGTCCTACTCTCCGCATCACGGATCGGCCAAGAGATGTATGCCCGTTTCAACGCCCTCCCTCCTCCCGCCCTGACTACACTACAAGGACCAACCACGCTGGTAACGCAGCCAGAATATGAAATGTAGGGTATTCGTGAGGATCCCAGAGCGATAATTTTTCTCTATAGATAAGTTGAACACCGTAAATATGTACGCAGATAATAGACATAGTAAAGTAGTAATAAATTATACGTTCGGTGTGTATACAATGAAGTAGAGAGAATAAGAGAAAAATATCAATGCCCTTGGCAATGTCTAATGATAGCTATATTGGTTTAAGCATACTAACTTTTGTGTCATACTATATCGTGATAAACTGATAGCTACAAGAGAGCATAAGATGTTTTTCTCTTTTAACGTAAAAATGTCAATTTGAGTGTTAATGAAAGATAAAGAGAAGTTGGCATTGCAGACGAAGAAGCATTCTAAACCCTATTTATCCTTTTTACTAAAGGTAATGACCATATAGTATTATTAATCGCACTCACTCTTCCTCAAGGAAAGAGAAACGTAAGAAATAATTTTCTTCTTCTTCTTCTTCTTACCTATATAACCACCTTTACCAATGGAATTTTTGTCCAGCAGCTCAAAACTAAAAAAATATAAGAACGCAAGGTTTTGCTTTACAAAGTTTTTCACAAGATCTCGTAATATGCAGCTGATTTTGAAATATATCAAGAATTTAAATTTGCAAACTGACAAGCTTTCGCGCTGCAATATAGGCCTGTTGAAAGTTTGACGGAAAACACCTGACATTGAACTGCAGTTTGAGGTTTGCGGTACTACTGCAAGAACGTCGTGTTAAAGGTATCTTTTTTTTCACACGATATCAGGGATTGACTGATTGTTCTCATCAGCTGAGAAGAGATAGTGAAACGCATATTATACAAGTAGAGCAACTTACTTTCTAGCTATGCAGACGTTCTTTCCCATCGCAATACTATCCTACACATTCGAACGAATAAGAGATTAATAATAGCTGGAAATTACAACAGTCTAGTGATTAGGGTACAAAAGAATTTATTGGATTGAAATAAAAGGCAAGTTCTCCAGCTCAGCTAAATAAAAGCAAAAATTAAAGATAAAAGGCAAGAGAGCATTAATAATAGAGGGAAACTTCTAATTGTGGCGCGCTCCATGTAAATTCCCGGTTGGGCTATTTTTAGTAACCTGATGCTGTATAAATCTCGCCTTACCCTACTCCAGCAGCAGTAAGGGGGACTCACGATCGGTCGGCATTGCTAAAAATCACATATTGAAAAACACCAGCCCCCCCTGGAGTTTTTGGAGCAGTGACGAGGCCCTACAGGGGGTCTTGCGCGATCCGTCGGCCTCGGGAAAAGTCCCTTACTGCTGCTGTGTTTGGGTAACGCAAACGGAGGTTGAAAAATATGTTAGATATATGATGCACGAATGTAAGAAGTTTGTTTACGACTTCTGTGTAAAGTGCTTGGAACCTAAGTTTGTACCTACTAAGCCAAATAAGTATATTTGCTGTGGTAAGAAGATGCAAATAGAAGACGACACGTCAGCACAGTGTTACGAGTGTGGTAAGAATATTCGTAATGCCGTACCTTGTGCTACCAGGGAACAATATTATTCTAACGGAGGTCGTAAGAAGACCCCATACAAAAGAATAAAATACTTCCGAGACTGGATGAGTCATATCCAAGGTTTACGGCCGGTATATTTGGACGACGAAGTAATGGAAAGGATTATAGACCACTTAGAAGAACCAACCACGCGAAGTCTACGGAAAACACTGAAAAAATTAAAACTAGGGAAATATTACAAAGCTATTCCCTATCTTTTGTCTGAAATTACCGGTAGGCATATTCCCGACGTCCCAGACATGCAAAGGGCCGAGTGGTTATTCTGTCGTCTGGATAAGGATATTCCTTATTACCCCGACGTAATCTACGAAATATTTCAGCAAATTGACTCCCGGCACCCGCTGTTAGAATGGATTCCGAGAAGATGAAATGTGCAGCCGAAATCCCCCTACGTTCTTTTCAAAGCAGATGTCTACTGAGCGAGCTTTCTTTGCCGATCCTCTTTTGCCTTCTGATAGATCTTTTTGCGAGATTCCTCGGAAAGATCTTTCACGATGGTTTTTTTATTGCCCGACTTTAACTCCTCATACTTCTTTTCTTCCGTAAGGATCAAAGAGAACTCTACCTCATCGATCTTGCGGTCCCGCAGGGCCTGGGAGACCAAATCGGCAATGGTGTTAGACTTTGCTCTTGCAAGGGCTATATGTGTGTCATGCTTGGATATCTTACCCGACAACTGTTTCATAATGCCTGTCGTAACAGCGGATACGATACCGCAAGCTGCTCCTACGCCAGCTAAAGGAACGCCGACGACTATTCCAGGGCCAGTAAGGGAAGTAGCAACACCGGTGCCTGTCAATGCTACGGATAGAGATCCTGTAGTTATTGCAATTTTATGTAATATGCTCCTAGCTCTGGCATATTTCTTCCTAACCTCCTCATAGTGTTTCACTTGGCCTTCGAAGTAAGCCAGAATTAAGTTTGCTTTATTCAAGCGGAAGTTCTCAGCGTTCATCTCGTTTGGGCCCTTAGGTATTTCTGGATACAACTGAGGTGCTGATGGTATGACATCCATTATATAATAATGTACGACGCCTTTGGGAACGATATAGAGGAGCAGGACAACAAGGATTATGCTAACTTGGATTTCTATAGGAAGATGTTTCCACAATCAGATCCAAATAAATTCAACCGCAGATCTGACGGAATTCACTATGGTGATAAGTTGTTGTACAGCAACGCGGAGATAGAGCCCGGTTGGTCGAATGAATTATTATTTAGTACCAGTACTTATCCGATACCCGCAGTTTCATTTGACAAACGCCTAAGTTTAGACTTAACGTTAGACATGCGGATCTCTAGCAGTAATTCCTTCCCATTAAAAGTGCGAGATATCTTCAAGGAAGTTCCTATAAACCACATCACTGCGAAAGAAGCGCATGAATGGTTAAGTGGACCCAACATGCGTTATTGGCCACAGCAATTGAACTTTGCTGTCTGGTGTGCTACTAGCGGTTGTGGTGTAAGTGCGAACTTGATGAAGAATTCAATATTCATGTTTCACTTCCACTTCACCGTCCGAAGAATATTGCATGAGATGGGTGTTATTACCCTACCAGGAGATTCTGCGTTCGATCCCAGAGATAACAAATACGACGCGCCTGCCTACGATAGACTTTGTAAGGAGTTTGGAGTTGTAAGAAAGGACTTCCGATGCACTGCCGGAGCCAACAATGGTCTGGGTCACATCTGGGCTTATTGGGGTGTCGGAGGACACGCGCTAAGTGATAAGGAAGTCCATGCATTGCGGTTGCAGTGGGACACGGGTTATCATAAAGTAACTTACGATAGCAGCACCTTCTTCGAACCAAATGCCAAAACCACCAAAGAAGTTAGAGACGGACCTCTGTTCAAAGACGAGGGTGGTAAATACGCAGGGGCCAATCCATTGATTATCCGCATAACCAACGACGAGCAAACGAAGCAATATCTTAATTTCATACCCCAAGAAGGTAAAGGACTAACCAAAGCCGGTCTTGCCCGTTTGAACCGCAGCATAGAAGCTTACGTGTATTCTATTCTTGGAGCTCAGGTAAATACCCGATCAAGCATAATTGGAAATACCGGTGCTGCAGAAGAGACCAGAGCAGAAGCCTTAATCCTCTTTGAAAGTTCGATTTTGGAGGGCGACATTAGCAAAGGCGTACAGCGTTACCAGCTAGCCATACAAAATTCTAAAGCCCGACTGGACTATGCGGTAGCCCCGGGTTGTTGGTTAATGCCCAGCAACTTATCCATGAATGCCGGCTCTGTAGTAGGATACAACAACAAGCTCCAAAAAGCTACTAAGGGTATGAAGTTTGGGGTGAATGACGTGAACTCCGACACCTTTGAAGGAACTCCACACTTCGTAGAGAAGCCTAAGAAGTCACATGAAACGAAGCTGCCGCCCGTAGTTAAGACCGTAAAAAAGGAGGTCCTACCCACAATACCTGAGGAATATGACCATAACTTACTAAAAGCCGGACTGGCAGCCGCAAGCATTGGTCTGAGTTATTATATATGGCGATGAACAACCCCTACGTATCCGGAATGGATTGTGTTTACACGACTTACACAGGCGAGAAAAAATACGCCCAAGCATCTTGGGTTGATGTCACGGGTATGTCCGTAGACTTGAACTACTCTGGGAAGAAGTTGATAATATGCAGCATTTGCATTGGCACGGATAGTCACGCCAACGTTGGCTTCCGGTTTTTAGATGAGAATGGCATACTGCAGCCTATGCGTGCTAAGACAAACAACAGGGAGCCCGCGCATTTCTCCGTAGAGCCGAACCCCGGTAGCACCGAAAACCTGTCCGTCTGGACTTTTCATATGGTCGCTGATTGCCATGGAAAGGTAAAGCTACAGATAAGAGTAGACGATACGGGAAAGGTTACGGTAAATAGCATACACGATCAAAGAGATCAGCCTTATAATCATGCGACCATTAGCACTCTTACGGTAATGAGTCTCTAGAAGGGAATTTATTCCCTGAAATATATGAATCCACACGCAAAGGAAACTGGGTTTCTCTATTATTTGGAGGAGACGGAATACCGTATGGGTTGGCAGGATGTGGGATTGTCCGTAGAAGTAGGCGGTTTGGGGCTGATCGTTTGCACGATCAACGTAGCTGTGGGCTATAGCGGTACTATTGGGTTTAGGATAGTCGATGAGAATGACGATCCTTTGCTGCCTTACAGGACGAAAAATAACACCAGGAATCCGGTCCATTTCGCGGCCTTCCCTCATGCGGTTACCAGTGAAGACCAGACGCCTGTGACATTTCACATGATAGCCAACTGTAAACAAGCAAAGCTCCAAATAATGGTAAAGGATCCCGGCGATTATTATGCCAGGACCCTAATAACTAATGCAGCTAAGAGCTGGGGCGGTGCGGGTACCATTCCGGATGCTATTTGGAATCATAAGACAATTAGCACCATGAGCGTCCTACCCCCTGATACCAAATTATCAAGGCGGCGCGAATACTATCTTTACTTATCCCCAGTCGAGGATGCCTCGGACGCCCGACAATGATAAGCCTCCAGTAATACATAAGGATAAGATTAACCCCTCATCTTCTTCAAGAATACCACGCCGATAGCTACGACTAAGATCCAAATGTTATTCCCCACGAACTTTAACAGTTCTCCACCGGTTCTAAGTACCAAAGAGAGGACGCTACCAAGCAGCCCCGGTAAAGAGGCTGCCATCTTTTTCCCCAAGTCCGTCAGCCCTTTGCCTGCTGCCTTTACACCTGCGCCCGTAGCCTTAAGGGAGCTAAGGATCACACCTACTACGGAGGAAATGGCGACCGCAAATGCCAGCGGAATGCCATATTTCACCAAAGCTCTTTTTATTTTTTCCTTGGTGGTAAGCCCCAATTCTTTTTCCAGCTTTTCTTTTTGTGCCCGTAATTCCGCAACTCTTTCCTGCAGGGTTTCTAATTCCTTTTGAGCAGCCTCCCTTTCCTCTTCAGTACGAGTTTGGTCCTCGATTATTTCCTGTTGCCGGTCAACTTGATACTCCAAATCCTCGATAGCTTGCTCACTTTGTCTTAATTGCTCCTCCTTAGCGACGATTTCCGAGGTTAACCGTCGCTCTTCAGCTACTGAGGACTCCAGCTCTTCACTCAAGCGCTTAAGTTCTGCATCTTTATGTCCAACATTCTTAACTGCGTTGTCATAGTCCTTCCTCGCAGTTATCATCTCTTTCGTTATCTGTCTAATGCGTTGCTCATAAGCCTGTTTTTCTTGCCCATGAGAATACCCCTTCGATCTCATTTCCTCCATGTATTCCTCCTCCTTTTCATCCATTGCCTGCTTTAGGTATTCGATGTGTTCGGCTGTTGCTTCCAGTTCGGATGTTTTTTCATCTAATTGCCTTGTGAGTTCGTCGAGTTGTTCTTCATATTTACCCACGACTCCCTCCTGCTTGCTTTCTTCTGCGTCGAGGGATTCTAAAGACTGCTGTAGAGAAGCTCTGCTGCCCGACGGCGTACTTGTTAGCTTTTCCTCTACACTTTCCTTAGTAGCCTGTACTTTCGCAAGCTTTTCACGTTCCTCATTCAGATTCTCAGTAATGCGTTCTATTACTCTAGCCATAGTAGGGCCCGTAAGTCCTTTAAGGAATTTCTCCTGTAACCTCGAAGATTCCTTATTAGTCAAAGAACGAATGATGCTTAAGTTGGGTGTACCCAATGCCGTAATTATTTCCTTAGGTAAGCCATTGTTAAGTGCGTTAGCTCTCTTAGTTTGGTAAAAGTCATACCACTTTTCCCTGTCTATATGGCGAATTTGTATTGACCCTTATTGCCATATTGCAATTCTATGAGTTTCGTATCGACAAAGGGATACCTCTTACGTACGTCAGTAAGTAGCTTCATGGGGACTGTTTCGCCGATAGCCGCGATTAAAGTCGGGGGAATTTTGGGGTCGGCATAGAAGTTTCCTTTTGCATCGCGGATGACATAAACTTTAGAGTCCTTTCTGTTAAGCCTGCCCATAATCACCTCCCTTCCACGTTCGTCTTCTTCGAATAGTAACTGCGCTTTCTCGGGCAACCAATCGGGTAGTAATTTCATAAGCCTATCGTAGTCATCTGGAGGCTCTCCCATGGATTCATCCATTTCTTGTTGTACTCTTTCAACCATGCAGCGCTTGGGGCTTCAGGGACGGGTCCTAAGTCATCCATTTGCAAATATTCTGGAATAGGTCTGTATGGATTCTTAGACCTGAATTTGTCTCTCAAAGAACGCATAGCATCGCGGAGCCTGCGGCTGCCATATCTGCGTCTTAGCTTGTCAAATAGCCCTTCTTGGTCTACGTTGTCATTAGGAAGTAAAGACTCGTATTCTTCGTCATTAATATCTACTTGACCTTCTTCGGTAAGGGGATCAAAATCCGTTCCTTCTGCTTCCATTATATATGATAAGCTCAAAGTTAAATCCTAACCTCATTCCTAAGCAGGTTGGCGGTCTGAAAGCAGAACGCACCTTTCACCGGGTCACCTTTACTCCTTCTAGCGCCAAACCAGGAGAAACCTTGTATGTAGGCGTTCCCCGTTTAACGGATAACCTGGTATTGGTTCCTGGCACCCTGGCTTTAAGGTTCGACCTGGCGGTTCAGCCAGATACCGCAGACACGCGTTATGTTGTTAATAACGTAGGCAGGAACCTTGTTTCTAAGATGAGAATCAAGTTTGCTGGTGAATCCCTGTTAGACTTAAACAGGTACGATCTTTACACCACATACAAAGATTTGTGGTTGACGGCCTTCGACCGCGCACAAAAGATAGAACAAGGAATAGCAAGTGAAGCCATACGTAAGGTAAGAAGCGCAACCTCCAGCGCCTCCGGAGAAGACGAAATAAAGACAGCCTACGGCACCAAATATCTCATTCCATTGGACTTTGAAGTAATAACAAACCACGGTGCGTATTACCCAAGACAGCTTTCTGAACTGCAGTTCGAAGTAACCTTGGCAGATACGACCAACATCCTGCAAGGAAAAGACGTAAGTTCGTCAGCCGCGCATCCATATGCTATCACTAATTTGGAGCTGCAGTACGAGACCGTGTACTCTGAAGATATTGCTCGTAGTGCAGGCATGGAATACAGTGCTGGTAAAGCATTCCTTTACGACCACGTAGTAATGTACAAGACGTTTAGCTTCACGAACAACGTTGAAGAGGTCATCAACCAAAGTATTAATATACCACGACGCAGTTTAACGGGGCTAATGTTGCTGTTTGCAAAAACATACACCGCAGGATTGCGCGACTCCGAGGCGTTCTTTAACCCCAACATTACCAATGTCGGCGTAAACATAAACGGAGTACCAACAAGGTTTACTCCCAAGGGATAAAACCTGAAGATATGTACCGGGAGGCAATGCAGAAGTTTGGCGATCAAATTGCCCCAAAGGAGTTCTTTAAGGATAAATATGCGTTATGGATTGACATGCGCACGACGAACGATGAGAGCATGCATGGTCAGGGTCTGCGGTTGGTAAATACCCAAGATGGTATTACTTTGGAGATCAAACGCACCAAGCATGCCAGCGATACTACTAAGATAAACTGCTACATCTTTGTGGTGTCAGACGCGCAACTAAGCGTAGAAATGAACCAACTTAAAAGTGTTGCATATTAAGGTTAAATATTCCTTAGATATACGATGCTTCGCGTATTTGAAAACAACGACAACGAACTGCAATGCATAGTGCAAGGCGACAAACTATACTTCAAAGCAAAGGAAGTGGCGCTAGCGCTGGGTTACGAGCGTCCAAAGATGCGATTAAGGTGCATGTTCGTGATAAATACAAGGTAAAGCTTAGCGAACTTAAGGTAGAGGTGAATCGCCTCCCCCTTAATTCACAGCCCAACTCCCTGTACGTAACTGAATCCGGGTTGTATCAGTTGATATTTAGCTCGAAGCTACCAACGGCAGAGGAGTTCCAGGATTGGGTGCTAGGCGAGGTACTGCCTGCGCTAAGGAAGACAGGCAAATATGAAATTGAAAGGCGTTTTGACGGCCCCAACAAATTGATATTCAAAATCGAGAACGAATTCGACCTGCATAAAAAGGTGGTGGACTACATCCGCAGGTTTTACCCCAAAATGCTCATAGCCCCTGGCCTGGGCGAACTACAAGACACGTCAAACAAACGCATAAAGTGCTGGCAGAAAGGATACCAACGCGGACAGCCTGATCTGCTTATCTTGAATGCACACGTGCAATACCGCGGTTTCTGCGTCGAGCTGAAGACTCCAAAAGGCAACGGGGTATTATCTGATAGTCAACGCATGCTATTAGAAAGGTATGAGCAGAATGGTTACAAGGTGTTAATCAGCAACGACTACGACGACATCTGCAGAGCCATCACAAAGTATGCACAAGGAATGCGTTTACCTTGTGCATATTGCTGCAAGCGCTTTAGGAACACAGACACTTTAAAGACGCACTTAAAGATATTTCATAGAATATATGGACAAGGATAAATTCAATGAGATAAAATTCATTCAGACGCACTGGAAGGATTTGACCATAGGAGAAATCTATGAGGTAAAGAATTACGTGGTCTTTGAAGACTTGGACCGTCTGCGTTTAATCTTAAAGAATAAAAAAGAACATACACCCTTTGGGCGCCCGATAGAATAAGGTACGCCATTGAAGGGCAGCAGGTCACACATGTTATGAGTCATGGTAAGAAGGATGGTAGAGGGAATTTGACGTGGTCAATTGGGAGCCTGAGTCTCCTCTGCACTCGTAAGTGCGTCTACCATCGTACGCTGCGCTTTAGGATCCGCCAGGCACCAATGCCCCACAAAGGGATCCTTCGAGAAATACCTTGCCGCAATGAAGGCAGGTGTATTTTTTTCTTGTTTGGATATTGGCGGCTTACAAGGGATAATGCAGTCTGCTGGGGGTTCGCAGGTAATACAGTCCATATATACCTAAGACGATCAGGAATCCTCCAAGGAATGCCATTGCGTGTGCTATCATATATCTAACCAGAATGTTGACGATGAGGTTAAATCTTTGTTAAGTAGGATTGGAATCTATTATGAAATGCCCTGTAGAATGTTGACAATAAGGTTAAATATTTGTTAAGGATACCTGGGAACCACTCTAAGGAGTGTCTCAGGAATGTTGACAATAAGGTTAAATATTGTTAAGTAGGATAATACCTCTTAAGAAATGTGTCTTAGAATGTTGACAATAAGGTTAAATATTTGTTAAGGATACCATTCCGAAAGGTATCTAGGTTAGGCAGTTGAAGATATGTTCTTCTTCTCTGACACAACCACAACGATCACACTCCTGCCTCCAATACTCCCTTTTAGTCCACGGAACGCCTTCGGCGCGTTCAAAAGAGGGGAAAGTACGGGGACTATCTTCTTATGGTAATCTATGCGATTCCTTAAGTAATTCTCTTTATGCGGGCAGCGACTCATCAAATCCGCACATTGGTAACAATCCAAGCCTTCTAAGTCATATGCCCCAAAGAGGAGCTTATAACTTACTTCATGCGCTTTCCTGTGCGTTTGAAGACGTTGTCGGCTACTAAGTACCTTATTGCAGAAACTACACTGTCTGGTCTGATCGCAAACTCCTCTCTTTAAGTGTTGCCGCATTCCTAAAGGGAATTCCTTATTACAGCCCTTGCAAAGTATACAAATACGCTTATCCTGATGTTGTTGCATCTTTTGAACAGTACTGAATTCCTTACCACAATCATTACAAACTTTACTTAGTTCCTTTGTGCAAACACCCTACGGACATGGTATTGTAGCCTTTGCTTGCTGCTGAACTTCTTCTTACACGCCGCACAGTTCATTTATACTTAGCAGTACGTTAACCTCTATATAACGTCCTTTTTTTAAACAATTATTTAACCTAATCGTTACATTCTTAGACACCTTTATTTCGAGATATGCTATTCCTTAACAAATATTTAACCTAATTGTAACATTATTAGACACTTATTAAGAGATAGTATCATCCTTAACAAATATTTAACCTAATTGTTAACATTCTAATACGCATCTTTTAGGATAGTTACCGTTTAACAAACATTTAACCTAAACGTCAACATTCTTAGACACCTTTTTTTTGAGGTATGTCATTCCTTAACAATATTTAACCTAAATGTTAACATCCTTAGACACCTTTTTTTTGAGGTATGTCATTCCTTAACAAATATTTAACCTAAATGTTAACATTCTACAGTGGATACCGCATGAAATCCACAACGGACTCTTTTGCCCACGTTGCCATCGTTATCAGCGCACCAAACCTTTCCGCGCGCTTTCAGACCACACATTTCATCATACAATTCCTGCACGCGCTCTTTCAAACGGTCTATCTCTTCTCTTTGCATTTCGATGGTGTCTCTCTTATCTTCATGTCGCCGGCAATCCTTCTTACTGCTTCCCACTGGGTCCATCGTATATATAATGTACCCAGAACATATTCCCTGCAATCTCTCTGATAGTAGGACCAACCGGCTGTGGTAAAACGCAGTTCGTAGTAGAGCAACTATTGGGACCCTTTAGATACCGCTTCGACTACATAGTGTTATTATGCCCTACCTATGTGAATAACCGCACCTGGGAAGGCATAGGAGTAAAAGATGACGACTTCTTGTGGATATTTTGGACCCTAATGAGTTATCCAGCCATTTGAAGTTTTGGCATAAACAATTCCCCAAGGATACTCAGACACTCCTCATACTGGATGACATCGCCTGTGGGGACGACGTAAAAAGACGCACATCCGAGTTAGTGAAGCTTGCCTTTAGCGGCAGGCATGACAATATCAGCGTTTGGTTGCTCTCGCAGCAGCTTACCAGTGTCTCTAAACCCTTCAGGGAAAACATAGGCTCCTTGGTCGTCTTCTACACTCCCAGTCGGAGTGATTTGGAAACCATTCTCTCCGACTACGGAGGCGAGATAAGCAAGGAACAGTTACACGAATACATGCGGCATTTAAAAACGCACCAACATTCCAAAATGATCTTCTCTTTGAGGTTTCCGTAGTCCGTTAACATATATGGAGATTGAGCAGTTGATAGATGAAGTCCCCCCGAAGTAACCTTAAAGCGTAAGCAACTTAACGTCCTGGTGTCATCGTGGAAAGTGTAAGAAATGATAGGCAAGGAGTTGACACATGAGCAAGCTTAATAAGTTGTCTGAAGAGGAGGTTAAGAAGTTCCATAAAAGGTACGAAGCTGCCTTGCAAGTAAAACCACGAATGCCGTAGCCGACTCCGCTATTAAGCTGGCCACCAAACTGCTTGGACTTGCACTGCCCATAGACGACGTGGATCAACTGCGGAAGGAACATAAGCGAGGACTAATGTATCGCTCAAGATACTTAAGATAACCTGTGGCCGGTGGTTGTCTTTGAAGTGCGGTAAGCTAATGGCATTCGCATCTTTGGCTTTGCACGTAGCTCATCATGTCGACTTGAAGGGCTAGGTATGGTGTCTTGGAAGGCTTACAAAAAATATAAGCAAGTCGAGAGATCTTCAAGGCAGCACTTGCCCGAGGTACCTGATCAAGTCGATGTAAGTCCTTATCTCTGAAGTCATTCACGGGACTTAGTCAAGTCATTATCAAGTCGTCGTCAAGTCATTCACGGGTACTTAGTCAAGTCATATCTTTCAAAAGTCGGTCGTCAAGTCATTATCAAGTCGTCGTCAAGGCCCTTACTTGTCAAGTCCTTCAAGTCCTTAGATATAAGATGAGTGACACCGAAACAAAGGCGGAGGAAAAACCCCTCGAGAGCAAAAGATCACCAAGCCCAAAGCTCCGGGGTAGAGTCGCGCGGGGAAAAAACTCGCGGAGATGAACAGGAAGAACAAAGCTAAGAAAGAAGAAAGAAGGAGAGGAAGAGGAATCATTTTGGGAACATCGACCTGGGGTACGTTATTGGCGCGTTGGGCTCGCTATAGCCGCAGGCAGTCTCTACTTTCAGTGGTAAAGCCGCGAAACCAAGGGAATTCAAGGCCGTGCATGTGGAGCCCCCTAAGAGAAGTAAGATACCCGAAATGGCTAGCAAGTCCCCTTTGGAATAACCTTCTCGCTTTGTAATATAATGTCGTCAGCATTGATGAAAACCGTCGAAGATGCAGCTATATTACTTCTATTGTCGCAGGTATTGGTTGGGTAGGTAAGGAAAGTGCTCAAAGAAGACTTTACTGAAGACCCAAAAGAGCAATTACGGCTTTGCTAAGAGACTGCTGTCAGTAGCAGATGTAGCATTCGCCCTTAAGGACTACCTACAGAAGGAAAAGTACCTGCCTAGGCCGTGAGCTACGCTCCGCGCCCTTATATTGGTAAGCGTATGGTAGGTGGCGTTAAGTGCGGCTTTAGCAATCACGGGAGCCCTAATTAGGTGGTCAAATATTTGGATAGATTATTAGAGGCAACAAAAAGGCTATGCCGAAGGAAAAGGCAATGACCGTAGCCTCTGGAGAAATATCAAAGGGACGTGGCTGCTTGGAATGAAAAAAAGACACGCTTTACAGTGATGTTGGATAGAACTACCAGACAAAATGCAGGCGGATAAGAACTTCGAAAACACGGACTAACGCCCTTTAAACTTATCGCAGGCCGCACCCCGATTTAGATTAGAAGAGCCTCAATTTAAGAATTTACGACCAGCCGTCAAGACAAAAGAACTGAGCTGGTCTTCGTAGGCCGTCCGCAGGGCTGGCAGGAGGCCAGCCCTTGGAGTATTAATATAATGAATCGTCCTTTTTGGAAAGCGATATAATAACTTTACCACTTATTTGAACCCGCCCATCAGATCCATACGGTTTCGGCTGGTCCGTCTCTGCTCTTTGTACAACTCTGTTAGAATTTTAAATTAATGCATGATCACCACGCAAAGAAGCCTAACAGTTTTCCCAAGGCGTAATGCTCCCAGATGGACATTACACCCCTATCACCCCTCGCTAAGGAGCTCGCCAACACGGTTATATACTCTTACCACATGGTTGCCGCTTGAAATGACCCTCAAACATAACATACCTAACGGTTCTCCTTTGTCCCTCGAAAGTTCGAACGCATTGGATCTTTACTTGAATTCAGCGGTAGTCAATTCACCAACAATGCGGAGCAGTTCCCCGGTAGTGGAAAGTCGCCATCCTCTTATGAAGTCTATTGCGATTGTGGTCCACAGTTAAGCAACGCGAAATCCCGCCACTCTTATGTCTAGTTTTCACCTAAAGGTAATCCATTCGACCTTGTAGAATACACGCCCATTCTTTAAACTATGACTTGCCTTGTGATGTGGTAGAAAGCATAAACATCACCCTTAAAGTGGACGGTAGACTGTGGATTTTTACGGACGTAAGATCACTCTCGTCTTAGAATTCATATAATGTGTTCGAACTGAGGACAAACTTTAAAGGATTTACTCCGGACCCGAAGGCTATTGGAGAGGTAGGGGCGGCTATCAAGAAACTCGCGACCGCAGCCAGGTATCCGAACAAACTGCTAAGATTTTTAAAGACAAACTATCTGGCAGGTTTATCTTCCTGTGCCTAAGTTACCAGTTCGCCATACCCGAGCTTTACACGTAAATACCCTACGTACGTCTCATCAGGAGGCAGATTTTGCTTTTCTTACTCCACTTACACGGTGAGAAGGAAGCCTATAGATACGTTTTGCCCGTGTTCGATCATCGCAAGCAGATACAAGGACTCCGAACCCATTAACCACAGGATTCTGCAGAAGTCGCAGAAGCCCTAAGTAGGATTTATAACGCGTTTTGAAATGGGCCTAAGCTGTTGCCCAAGTTGAATAGCAGCGGGACGGAGTTCATTGGGCGTGGGTGTACCAAGAACCCTGAAAGACCACAGCACTAAAGATAAGAAAGAGCAGAAGCGAGTACCACAGAGGCCAAGCATTTCAAAGATTCAATAAAACCCTGGTTGAGCGTCTCCTTTGGATACCAGTATTGGAAACTGCGGGAGCTGGAAAGATCCCTCCAAAGCAACAAGGAATGGACACACGCGGCTCTCTCGGTTATTGTGGCTTTGATCAACGAGGCGGCCAGGGCTAATACGGGAATAACACCCAAGGATTGCATAAAAAGAAGCACGTGGACACCCAAGTCCTACGTCAGTAAGTTCAATAGCGGTCGACTAAAGGAAAAAAAGCTCCCCCGCGACCCTAGGTGTCAGATATCCTCTATCAGCCGGGGGAACTCGAATAGGTGGCAGTAAGAGAGCCCGGATCCTAACTGGTCTCTGAAAATCGTAAATGCGATTTCAAAAGTCTGGTCACCCAAGAAGGGGCACCTGTGTTGTATTACCTTAAATGGCCCCATGTGTGCCAGTCGTCTGTGGATTTTTTTTGATTTTGACAGTGGACGAAAGAGTTATCTCACTACACCGTTCCTAAAGCATTCAGAGTAAGCGTGGCGTGCAACAGCAGCGCATCTTTACCTAAACGCAACCTATGCTCATAGACCAGCGGGCTGTGGTTTGGAGCAAATTTGGACATCCATCCCCAGCGCCACCGCATCCGCCGTAGCGTCTGTTTTCGTGTGTGGTGTGCACATGCTGCACCAACTGCCATAGGGTCAAAACTGTGATCAGTCCTCTTTGACGGGGGTGTGCCGTCTTCCGCAGCTTTTGCCACCCGGTGTAAGTGAGAGTTAATGTACTATCCGCCGAGGAAGAATCTACACC